>CM076582.1:929513731-929910389 GCA_034641835.2 Pinus albicaulis
CATGCATGAATGACTCATGCATAATATTTTTTGAGATATAACCCATTTCTGGGTCATTCTAGAGGATGACCTTCATAATCAACGAGCTCATAGGCCCCATTCTGCAACACACATTTAATAATGTAGGGCCCAATCCACATGGGTTAAAATTTTCCTACCCCCAGCTTATCATGAGCTTGGTCGTATAGGAGGACTAGGTCTCCTTCAACGAAAGAACGAGGGGAAACTGATTGGTCAAAATGAGCTTTGACCCGTGTTTGGGTGCAAATATGTTTGTTTAATTCTGTTGTAGTAATTACCCAACTATTTAATTTGTCAATCCGAGGTTCGTAGGCTTACGAGACACATGCACTATATATGCAGGACTGAAGTGGAACTAATCTAATCTAAATTACTGAAATCAAATTAATCTAGAAAAGCATTGAAGCACTAATTAGGAAAGCAAGAAATTGCATAAAGGAAAAGCAATACAACATGTGAAGAATTGAATGAAAAACAACATATGTGAGCTCACAACAATAAAGCTATCTCAAATTATATTACAAGAATCAAATTACAAATCATGAAAGCATAACAATAAAAGAATATGAATTCAAAACTAAGAATCCCCTTCTCCTAATTACAAAACTATTTCTCCATTATTATCAAAATGAAGAGAGAGCACTCTCTTATATACATGAGGAAGATAACCATCTCATAATTACATATCCAATATTCTCTCAAGCACTCTCAAATAATTTCCCATTATTACAAGATATTATCCCTTTGAATCCTCCACACATCTCTCACATAACTTGGATAAGATATGCCAACCAATTCCTCCATGATCTTCTTCTTAGGAATAGGCTTGAATATTTATCTCCTTAATATGGTGGAGGAGATATTTGAGACGTATCTTGGAATTAATCCTTCACATATTTCCTACACATTACAAAGCTCACATATTCTTGAGATATATATATATATATATAAATATGTATATTTTCTAATATTTAATCATAAATTCACTTATAATACAAAAATGAATCAAATGGAAAATAAGAAGGTGAAACCCAAATATATTTATGAAAATGATGTAATGAAAGGTTAATGGGATGATGAAATGTAAGGAATAGTGAAGGAAAAGGTGGATAAAAATATGACATTTCTGAGTCCCAACATCCTCCCCAACTGAACTTGTTGCATGTCCTCATGCAACCATGCATGGGTCTCTTTTAAGAACATTTGGCATCTTGAACTTTGGCTTTACATGATGATGTCTTTTAATAATGAATGTTTCCAGGATATGTGAAAGACATGAGTAACAACTTACATTTTCTTATGGTTGGTTCTTGTGTAACAACCATGAATACAAAGAATGTTGGTTCTTGTGTCAACAACATTCATTTCGTTTTCTGTTCTCTTTCCTTTTGGTTGTTTCTCATGAATACAAAGAATGTTGGTTCTTGTGTTAACAACATTCATTTCATTTTATGTTCTCTTGATGTAAGCATTCACTGGAAATCATAATGTGCATAAGAAAGCCCTTTTTGTAATATTAATGAAGCATGCCAATATGTATTTTAATGCGTATGAAGCAAAGTGCAACAAAGTATCGTTGGAAAAGAAATGTTGGTGAATGGTAAATGAGAAAAAAAAATGGAGTGATAGTGGTGAAGAAATGGAATCATGGTAGTGAATATGTAGCGAATATAGTTCCCCCTCCCCAACTGAATTGGTTGCAACTTGACATGGCTCATGAAAGGAAATGTAGCATGGTGAGGGAATTTTCCAAAATATTCAAGTTAGCATATAAGGAATTACATGATTAAAGATTAGAAAACAACATACCTCTACTTACCCAAGAATGATGAACTATGCAATAGGAATGTAGCTGCTGCTGGATCAGTAAAATGTGACTGATGTTGTTGTAACTGGATCCTGGGAAATGAAGGAATCTGAACTGCTGATGCTGAATCATGGAAAAGATAAAGGCTGAAAGTGGAACTGTGGTACTGTCGTCGATCAGAATTCATGCTGCGGTAACTGCTGAGGGAGTCGTGAAAAAGTGTATAGTCTTCGTCTGCTACAAAACTGATGGTACAAGTCTAATCATGCGAAAGAATGTGTTGATGTCGAGCATGAAAAGAGATCATTGGATTACCGGCCATTGATGCATGCCGTTAACCAATGCGAGGCAAACTCACCATTGATGTCAATGAGTGCCAAGGTACCTGAGTACATCTTGCGAAATGCGAATAAAGGGGTTGACGTCGAGCCATTTGCAAGATCTGATGATCAAGGGACATTGATGTATTCCCATGATTGTCAGCGAGAGAACTTGCCATTGAGGCATGCAAGTCTCAAGGTACCCAAAAGGAACTCTACTCTATTTCCCAGATAAGGTGCTGAAGTCGATGGGGCAAGACTTGTTGAAAGGTGGGCCTTATGGAATCCCACATCAGTCAACGCGAGTTTGTACAAAATGATTTGGTAGGACTATAAATGGAAAGAACTCACGGACAAGCAGTATGGATCAGCATGGCGAGGAAAACAAGGCAATGTAATCATGGAAAGGGAATGAGTTTTATTCAGAAGGAAAACTAGAAGGCAAAAAATAAACTGAAAAGGATAAAGGAATGTATGCGATTCAGAAAAATAGGCATGTATGGAGTCATGAAGGATAAGGAAATGGAAGATGGGCTGCAACATAGGAATGATTTAGGCGCTTGGAAGGAAAAATTTGAGTAATCATGTCACGATGCAAAAGGGTTTTTGTATAGTGGAAAATGTCACGACATGATGCATGTGATCTCTAGAGATCTCGCCTTCATGATTGTCTTCAATACCTGTATAAAAATTTTCGCCTTTGTGTGCCATCTCCATCGATCATTCCTGTATGAAGTGACTCAAAAACAAATTAGCTCATTTTCAAGAATTTATAAAATGTCCATTTTTTAAATTATTTTTCAAAGTTACACTAATTGTGAATGAAAAGGGTGTCGCATCGTAATGTTGAGCTTTTTGCATAAGCTTCTCTTTGACCTACACATAACACCAATCTCATTTCACTTGTTAGTATATGCATCCTAACTTTTGCCCATAAATTCACTTTAAAATAAATGATAAAATCCAACATACTTTTATTTCCCCCCAACTATAATTATTGCATGTCCTCGTGCAATGTAATAATTGATTGTGCAATACTTTTTCAAAATGTTTTTATTGGTTTGCAGGAAAATTGATTTAAAACATTTGAAAAGGCTTTTGTATTTGTGAGGAAATAAGTAGTTGGTTTTTATGAACTTTTATGTAAATGAATTAGGGCCATTCTTTATTTTATACAAAATTTTAAATTTTTTTTTTTTTTTTTAAATGACAGTTAAAATACAATTTTTTTTATTTTTTAAATAAAATAAAAAAAATATTTTAATTATGATGGTATTTTTTAATTTTTTAATTTTTTATATTTTTATTTATTTTTTATTTTTTATTTTGTTTTTAAAAAACAATTTTTTTTTTTAAATTTATTATTTATGTTGAATTTTTTTTATTTTTTATTTTAAAATAAACCCAAAATAAATAAAATAAATAAATCAACAAACCCTAAAATAAAGTTATTTTTTTAAAATTTTCAACACAACAAAATAATAAAAATAATAATAAATAATAAACCTTTCGTTGCAAAAACATTACCGTCATTTGCACTTATTATTATCGAAAACCCATCTAATGCAAGATTTTTCTTTCAGAATTAGCCTGCTCTTTTTTTTTTACAAAGCCTATCGACAATTGTCTTGTTTTGGAGGTATGTTCGAAATTGGACTGGAATGACTGTAGTTTTCATTGTTCCCATTTAAAAAATCATTGAACAACAATACTGCACAGAAAGCATTAAAATTTTTGAAGCATTAATCAATAAATGCAAAGAACAGTATGCTCTACTACCTCCAGGACGTTCACTTTGCACTTCAATCAAGTTTAGAGAAAGCGCTTAGTCATTGACTTCGAAGAAACTCCTCTTCTGACGTTGAAGCCAAGCGCTGCAGCTGTCAAAACAAATTTATACATGCATCATAGCCATCCATATCATCGTCGTCATCGTCTTCACCCAAATTTTTTTTCTTGAAATCCTTCTCTCTCCATCTCGCTCGGAGACTCGCCTCTGTATGAGGAGGCTGCTGCAGCTACTACATTTCTCTTTTTGTAAAAGAGAAGATTTATTAAAAGACGCAGCAATTGTCCCTCGTCTTCCAAAGAATACAGTTGCACCCATGCACGATTTTCATTGTGATAACTGTGTCTTAGTCATGAGCCATTCCTTGCGTTTTGGCAAATAAGCAACTTCGCCTCCACAATAAATAAAAAATTAAAAAAAACAGCGCCATGATCAAGACACATGAACAATGATAAAGGAAATCCATCAACAGGTTCAGCTAATAATTTGTTTTGAGTAGTTCCATGTTCAAGTTCGAATTTTTCAAGGGACTGGAAACCTAGTCATAGCGTATCTTGACTTACATCTGTGAGGATTCGGCCATTGTGATCTAATTTGCAGAATTTGTTATGAGCTATAGAAATAATGGCGTGGAAAGGAATGCTGCTTTGATATTTAGCGTTTTCGATTGCTCCCACCAGGCATGACAGATTCATCTTTGTCTTTCACTCCATTATTGCCTGGCTCATGACTGTGGTGGCAGAACTGTTGGCCGAAAAACATAAATATGTTACAAGCTCAAGATTATCGGGAGTCAGAGCCACATGGGCGTCGATTCAGCTTCCAATTCGAGGCAATGGAATCAAATCCTTGCATGGAGGGATATCTGGAATAACTGCCTCCTCCAAATGTGATGATAAGCATTTAAGAAAAACCTGATTTCCGCCCTCTTCTGGTCCAGGCCGTTTTCTTTTTAGCCAGTGAAATCGGAATTTATTATGGTGGAGATCCATATTACATCCACCCCAGCTATGCTTTGGGCAAATCAAAATTTGATATCCAATTCAAAATCTTCGCCTAACAAGTCGAATTTCTCTAACCACTACACCAAATGCAACGGATTGTGGATTAGATCCGATGTCTTCGCACCAGAAATCCATAGATTCTGAAATTTCAGTCATAGCAAGCAATAAATTAATAACCTACTGCCATTGGATCAGCGGCATTTCTACAGCGTTTTAGATATCTAAGAACTCAAACAAAGGTCGATAAAAACGCTCTCTCGATTGGACTGCAGGTGACATTCCCATCCTATCTTCATTTTTTTCTGCAATTCTATCTCTGCTGTCTGGGTTGCTGTATCTAATCCAGAAAAGCATCGATACAGTCCTTTACCTCTAAATTCTTCCCCAAAAAAACTCTAAATTAAAGACAACAGAGATGGCTTGATAGAAGTTGAATTGGAATTTTCAAAGGAACCGTTGGGAATTCGATTTTCACTGGAGAGCGACGTAAAAGAAGAGCATGTATTGCCCGCTGCTACAATTTGTGCCATGGCTTGTTTCTCTCATAAAAACCAGTGTAACAGAAATGCCAAAGATGTTTGAAGTGGTATGAATCCAAAATTGAACAATGTGGCAGGAGTCCAAAATTGTTTTTGTTTATTTCTAAAAAAAAATGTTGATATGGCGGTTTAAATTTTTTTTTAAAATAAAATCCAAAAAAAAAAAAAGAATTTGAATCCTATGTTTTGTTTTATTTTATTTTATTTTTTATTTTTAATTGTTTTATTAAAATTGTTTTGTGTTGTTTTATTTTCATGAATGTGTTTTTTTTTTTTATGATTTTTTTATTTTATTTTTGTTGTTTTATTTTTATTTTATAAATTGTTTTGTGTTGTTTTATTTTAATGAATGTTTTTATTTTTTTATTTTTTATTTTTTTAATTTTAAAAAAAATGAAATTGTATCCTATCTTAGAAAAATTGTTACTTCACAATCAAATTTTTTATTATTTTTTATTTTTATTATTAAAAGTCTAAAAAAAATGAAATTAACCCTATCTTTACAAAAACAAAAATGGTTAGTTTTAATTAATTAATTAATTAATTTATTTTTTAATCAATGAAAAACTAAAATTTAGAAAGAAACTAAACTTTCTCTAGATTTAATTTTTTTTTAACAAATGGACACAATGATTTGCATATTGAAAGATGTTTTTGATCAAGCATATTGCAAAACATTTATTTATTCCTGAAATTAGTCTAAATCATCCCTATTTTCTGATCCTCGCGATCGCACTAAGCGCGGAGGAGAGCATACTTATTCTAGGTAAAAACAAAACTGAAAATGAAAGCAAAAACTAAAAATGAAAGCCTACCTACTCTATACTAATTAGAAAAAATTAGTTACGTGTAATTAAACTTCCAATGAAGCCATTCATGTAGGAGTAACAACAATATATCCAGTAGCAATTTTTTAAATGATGGATGAAAATATTCGACAGTGAATGAGTCTAGTTGTTGTAACTGCAAATCAACTAAAAAATAAAAGGATGAATCTAATCTAATACTTACTTGGAACCATTGTTCGATAAGGCTTTGATAAGTACAGTTTCTCTCACTCAGATCATGTTGTAACTCCTGTTCTTCTTCCCCAATCTGCTGTTTAAATGATTGTTCGCCATCAGATACACAGGATTCTTCAGATGTTGAATCTTCATTTGTTTCTTGGGGAGTAGTTGAACCTTTAAGTCTTGTCAAGATCTCCTCTTCTAAGGAAGAAGAGATCCCGATTTCTGCTAGGATCTGAGTGAGTAGTTCCAAGCTGAAACTCATTGTTAAACCATGTCGAAAAAGAGATTCTTACATACTAAAAACAGAGTGCTAATAATTGTCTGAGCTTTTAATCCTTTTACAAGGTTTTAGTTCACAAAAAACTCTTTCAAATCAGCACACTAAAAATTTATTAAAAACAAAGATCACAGAGATAATCTTGAATTCAATACTTAATCAAACCCTCTTACAAGGACTGCTCATTAATTTAGTAATTGAATTCTTCAATTACAACCATGAACCATGAATTCATCAAACACTCTTCACAGTTGCGAAAATCAAACACACTTGCAGAAATTGAAATTCACACTTGCATAAATGTAAACACACCCTACATGCCCTGATCCATAAGAGGTCGAGCCCGTTACGATATCTCGAATGCGATGCGTAGGTTGTTCCCCACGTCTTACCGCCTTAACACCTCGGAGTTAGGAACATGTCTAAACACATTTTCATGAAAAATCAAACTAAACTTCAATCCATCCTGCCTCCCCGGGTCACCCGCGTGACAGGCGGGAATACTTACCACTATACTACAACGGCGCCAAAATGTTTGGGTGCAAATATGTTCGTTTAATTCTGTTGTAGTAATTACCCAACTATTTAATTTGTCAATCCGAGGTTCGTAGGCTTACGAGACACATGCACTATGTATGCAGGACTGAAGTGGAACTAATCTAATCTAAATTACTGAAATCAAATTAATCTAGAAAAGCATTGAAACACTAATTAGGAAAGCAGGAAATTGCATAAAGGAAAAGCAATACAACATGTGAAGAATTGAATGACAAACAACATATGTGAGCTCACAACAATAAAGCTATCTCAAATTATATTACAAGAATCAAATTACAAATCATGAAAGCATAACAATAAAAGAATATGAATTCAAAACTAAGAATCCCCTTCTCCTAATTACAAAACTATTTTCTCCATTATTATCCAAATGAAGAGAGAGCACTCTCTTATATACATGAGGAAGATAACCATCTCATAATTACATATCCAATATTCTCTCAAGCACTCTCAACTAATTTCCCATTATTACAAGATATTATCCCTTTGAATCCTCCGCACATCTCTCACATATCTTGGATAAGATATGCCAACCAATTCCTCCATGATCTTCTTCTTAGGAATAGGCTTGAATAATTATCTCCTTAATATGGTGGAGGAGATATTTGAGACGTATCTTGGAATTAATCCTTCACATATTTCCTACACATTACAAAACTCACATATTCTTGAGATATATATAAAAACATGTATATTTTCTAATATTTAATCATAAATTCACTTATAATACAAAAATGAATAAAGTGGAAAATAAGAAGGTGAAACCCAAATGTATTTATGAAAATGATATGATGAAAGGTTAATGGGATGATGAAATGTAAGGAATAGTGAAGGAAAAGGTGGATGAAAATATGACATTTTTGAGTCCCAACAACCCGCTTTTTATGTGCTTCGATAAGCAGAGCAACAAAGCAGCGGGTTTCATCCAACCTTTCTAAGTAAAGGAGATGCTCTTATTTTGGCGAAGTGTTCGACAGTAATTCAACAACCAAATTGAGTGAATTTATTTCACACTCAATCGGGAGAGTAGCTTCCAGACCATAAACCAACTAAAAAAGGAGTGAATCCAGTCACATTCTTAACTGAGGTTATGTACGCCCAAAGAGCCAAAAATAACATGAGATTCCAATTGGACTTGTGGATCCCAATCGTACGCTGAAGCATGGTGACAAGAACTTTGTTCACAACTTCAAATTGGCCATTGGCTTGAGGATAGTACGTCGTTGAGCTGTCGTAACATAGACCTAACTTAGAAGTCAACTCCGCCACCATATAATGCCGAAAATGGGAACCATGATCGGTAACGAAGGTTTGAGGGACACCAAACCTAGCAATGATGTGATTGAATATGAATTGAGCAGTTGTATTACTGTTAGCGGCAAGTGTAGGCATTGCTTCGACCCATTTGGTGAAGTAGTCAATGGCTACGATAATATAAGCATGCCCCCCGGCTGAGTGAGGGTTACACGTCATAAAATCGATGCCCCACTTCGCAAAGGGACCAACGGTAATGACATGATGAAGAGGTACAAGTGGCGCACACATCTTGTGTTGGTAGATCTGGAAATCATGACATTTGCGAACCGCGACAATGCAGTCCTTGAAGATAGAAGGCCAAAAATAACCAGCACGAAGAATCTTCTATGCAGTGGCATAACCAGACATGTGACTGCCACAGACGCCACTGTGACAATCATTCATGGCTTTCTCAACTTCCTCGAGATTCAAACATCAGCGGAGTACGGAATCCACTCCGATGTGATAGAGCGTATCTCCGACTATACGATAAGGTTGTGATTGGTGCCGGATGCATCCATGGGAATCCTTCGTCAACTCAGATCTGGAAGTAGAAGTCTGGGGATAGATGATGAGATCACCGTACCATGGATCGAGGGTGCTAATCAAGAAAAGCGTATCGTCTGTGTAGAAATTTTCTGAATAAATCACTTATTCAATGGAGATTAACCTGATCACACATCAATTTCGAATTGCATGCATAACACATAATCTCTTCTACAATTAATTGTCACATGCGGAAAGAATAGAAGCGATCGCACATCAAATCATCACACACATTAACACAGTATGTATGGGGAAAGCTTATAGCTGAAAACCCCTCAACTATTCTGTATATTATATGGAGAGAACATGCAGCAAATACATAGTACAAACTCCTCACAAGTACTCAGTACTATCTCCCAAAGCTACACAAAAACTAGCTTGGTTTTGAACAAGTCACAGGTTCAAAACACACCCACTAATTTCCCCGCCTCTATTGCGCAATCAAGGCTGGTCTAAATAGAGATCCAAGTTCGAATCTCACTGGCTCCAACTGCGCAATTGTCATTGGTAATTTCCTCCAAGTGTGGTGAAAATCTCATGCACAACTAATGTCACAACTGATAGCTAACTCAACCCTTTCATCTACCTCTTTCACTTGTCGCCACTGAACTGTCCATGCACTGAGTTAAACTGATGTGTTCTTTAGTTGAATAATGAGTTAATAATTTGTGAATTAAATAATATTAAATTCACACAACTCATCTCTAGTGTATTAGCTAGTTAAACTAAATACAACTAGTTCAACTAGTTAACCAGAACACCAACTCCATTAACTGTCGCATCAACTCCACCGAACTCCGCCACTTGAGCTCTAACTGAAGTCAACCATGCATTAGCTCAACTAATCCATAGGAAAAGCATAAATCCTTTTGGCAGTTGCATGCCCCACATCCGGGGGTCAAACTGAAGTTCTCCAAGAGAGTAAACTGAAGTTTAGAGTCCAAATATTATTAAGGGTAAATAATATTTGACTGTTCTATTTTTAGCCCGTCAGTCTAAAAATAGACTTCGACCTAAATGCTAAAAATAGAGGTCCATCTATTTTTACCAACTTGACCAATCATCCAAGAATAGCATACTGCAGCTCCCGGTCCATGATCCATATGTCTAAAAATAGACATAGTCTAAAAATAGACTTTTCGACAAAAATCACATGTGTGGTCCCCACCTAGTTTAGGTGATCACTTTCCAACTAGGATCAAGAAAGATGTTTTAGGAGGCCTCCTTCACTGTTTCTTGTTTCCATTTTCAACACTCCCTCTCAACAAGAAAGGACTGTCATTGCATGCGACATGCAACTCCATGCATTCGCCCTGCAACCTCTACAAGCGCCATGCAACTCCATGCATCTGCTCTGCAACTCCTCTGAAACTGAATAGGCTCCAAACAACTCAATCAGTCTTGATGCATCTAGCATCTATCATCAAATTCTTCGACTTCTGCTTGGCCAACTGCACATGTCATCAGGAACTATTGCGCTGTTGAACTCTTGCACCCATGCACTCTTGCACTTGCTATCAACTCTGATCCGCACTCCAGTATCCGACACTGTCACTTTGATCTGCCTGCATCACTCCAACTGATCTTGCTACTGCTGCGCTGTGGGCACCTTGTAGCCAGGTTCAATCCATGAGATCCACACCATCTCATGAATCTGCCCAGAAATCTCCTCATGGGATTAATCATGCATGTCGCCCCACCTCACACCTGGTGGTATAGCTGCATGCACTCCCTCTGCCCGTCTGGCACAAAATTTCTCCGCATGAGTGGTCTCTTCCACTCCATGATCCTCTTGTGGTTGCTCCACATCTCGAGGTTCACTATCACCTGCATGCAAAACTTGCTCCCTCTCAAGCATCAATTGCATGTCTTTCTCGCCTGCATGCAAGACTTTCTCCCTCTCAAGCTTCAGTTGCATGTCTTCCTTCCGCTTCCCATCAGTAGGAAGCTCCGTAGACATCCCATCTACTTCAAATCTGTAGAGATTCTTTGCTCGAATCCCAACCTTCTTGACTTGTCCCGTCGCCTTGTGCCGAAGGAAAACTTTTCCTTCTCTAAAGACAACTTCATACCCTTTATCCTCTAACATTGCGACTGAGATCAGATTCTTTGTTAGACCTGGTACATGCAATACATCTTGTAAAATAATGAGTTTACCTGACTCCCTCTGAAAGGTTATGGTACCAATGTCGGTCGCATTGTATCGTCCACCGTCGCCCAACTCAACATGCATCTGGAGACCTTTCTCCACCAAGTCACTGAAAAGATTTGCATCTCCCGTCATGTGAAAGGAAGTGCCACTATCAATATACCACCCTGATCCCAATGCACTAGACAACATGCATGCGATCAATGAGAAGTCCAGCTCAAATTGCGAGGCAAGAGCCTCACCAGCTGCAGCTCCAGCAGCCTGCTTGTTCTTCTTCTTCTTTGGGCAATTCGTGGTGTAATGTCCATGATCGTGACAGTGAAAACACTTCACTTTGGACATGTCACGCTCTTTACCATCCGCACCGGATTGAGAAGCCTTCTCCTTGCCCTTCCCCTTCCTTGCTTTGGTAGCCAAAGCGCAGTCTTCTTCATCAGATGCCTTTGATGAAGACCCATCCCTGGTAGTCCTCCTGATCTCCTCTTGCATGAGATCCGACCACAGTCGCTCCCATCTCGGCAACTTCTCCCGACCATTGACACTGTCCTGATAGGAATGCCAAGCCTTCGAAAGACCAAGGAGAGCCAGGTCCACCATGTCCTCATCTTCGACAGTCACCCCCACACTTCCCAGCTCATCTCTGCATTGAGTGAACTTCGTGAGGTATTTGGCGATACTGTCGCCTTTCTCCATCTTGATGTTCCTGAGCTTATCTTTGAGCGCTAGCTTCCTTTGGTCACTCTTACTCTAGAATAGATCCGTCAAAGCTTTCCACATTAAATATGGAGTAGCCTTTCCATGCAAGCTGGATACAATATGATCCTTGACGCCCTCCAACAGGATCCTTCGACACTTCGCCATCTTCTTTTGCCATACTTCGACTTCAGCAGGATCAGTGGGCTTTTGGACATCCGTATCTACGAACTCCTTCAGACCATTATCTTCTAATACTGCTTCCATGCGATCCTTCCATGCAACATAATTCGAACTGCCTTCAAGAGCATATTCGAGTCGCAAACCGTTGAAAGATATTTTCAACACCGGCACCAAGAAAACAAAGCTGCTGCAAAATTCGAATTCCAAACTCCAAGCTCTATCGCTTCCGATCTACACTTGAGAACAAATTATTTCCAAATCAGAGATTGACTGCAAGGGCTTTTACCAGACCTTTCACTTTCCGAAGAAAGATGAATCCGGAGGCTTCCTGGCCCGTATGCAGACTCTGTCCGAGGAAATAAGTTTGCAATCACCGTAATAGATCTCGACAATTAATATTGCTCCGATACCATGTAGAAATTAGCTGAATAAATCACTTATTCAATGGATATTAACCTGATCACACATCAATTTCGAATTGCATGCATAACACATAATCTCTTCTACAATTAATTGTCACATGCGGAAAGAATAGAAGCGATAGCACATCAAATCATCACACACATTAACGATATGAAAGATTATACGAAACCCTAAGGTATTTTTGTATATTAGATGGAGAGAATGATGCAAGCACATTTCCACAGCACACTTCCCAAGTACTCGCACTATCTCCCAAAGCTACACAAAACTAGCTTGGTTTTGAACAAGTCACGTGTTCAAAACACACCACTAATTTCCCTCGCCTTATTGCGAATCAAGGCCGGTCTAAATAGAGATCCAAGTTCGAATCTCACTGCCTCCAACTGGGCAACACTATTATTGGTAATTTCTCCAAGTGAGGTGCAAATCTCATGCACAACTAATGTCACAACTGAGACATCTCAACCCTTTCATCTACCTCTACTTGTTTCACCGAATCGTCTATGCAGACTACTGAGTTAAACTGATGTGTTCTTTAGTTGAATAATGAGTTAATAATTTGTGAATTAAATAATATTTAATTCACACAACTCATCTCTAGTGTATTAGCTAGTTAAACTAAATACAACTAGTTCAACTAGTTAACCAGAACACCAACTCCATTAATTGTTGCATCAACTCCACCGAACTCCGCCACTTGAGCTCTAACTGAAGTCAACCATGCATTAGCTCAAATAACCCATAGGAAAAGCGTAAATCCTTCTGGCAGCTGCATGCCCCACCTCCGGTGGTCAAACTGAAGTGCTCCAAGAGAGTAAACTGAAGTTTAGAGTCCAAATATTATTAAGGGTAAATAATATTTGACTCTTCTATTTTTAGCCCGCCAGTCTAAAAATAGACTTCGACCTAAATGCTAAAAATAGAGGTCCATCTATTTTTACCAACATGAAAAATCCTCCAAGAATAGCATACTGCAGCTCCTGGTCCATGATCCATATGTCTAAAAATAGACTTTTCGACAAAAATCACATGTGTGGTCCCCACCTAGTTTAGGTGATCACTTTCCAACTAGGATCAGGAAATATTTTTCAGGAGGCCTCCTTCACTGTTTCTTGTTGCCATTTTCAACAGTCTGGAATGTATTCCTCAAAACGAAACAGAGCATAATCGGAAGGGAGGGAACAGATCAAGTCAGCAAAGACTAATGATTTCTTCAACTTGGCAGCAGTAAATTCCAAATGGAACTCTTGGACGATGACAATCGACTTCGAGTATTTGCTCCCCAACAATTTTTGAGACAATATATAAGTCATAGGGTTGCAATCAGAAATCACAGTCATAGTACGCAAAAGGATATAATGACGAAAACACTGAACTTCTTGAACCGCAGCTAACAACAACTTCTCGACATGTGCATAGCATGTCTCAGGATCGAGAAGGTTACGATACAAGTAATAGATAACATGCTCGTTACTGTCATCATCGTCTTGTACCAGAACCATGGCAATCGTGCTGAAAGCGGTGGCTAAATAAAGGGAAAAATAACGATGATAATTTGGAGGACGCAACAGAGGAGCATTGACAAGCAATGTTTTCAGTGCCTCAAAAGACTTCTGAGAAATCTCATCTCAAAAGAATGGGATGCCCTACTTTAAAAATCGTGTGAATCCTTTAGCCACTTCTGCATAGTTAGGTATGAAATGGCGTAGAAAATTAGCCTTCCCTTGCAAAATCTACAACTGATGTAACAAGGAGGGAGAAGGGAGATTGATAATACCTCAACCTTGAGTGGATCAAGGTGAATTCCATCTTTGGACATGATAAACCCCAAGAGTCTACCGGAATCAACGCAGAAAACACACTTGTGCGGATTAAGCCGAATTTTGTAATGTCGACAATGAAGAAAATTATGACGAAGATGGTCAGGATGGTCCATACGCTTAGCTGAATGAGCCAGAAGGTCATCCAGATAAGGTTGAACGATGTGACGAATATCGTGAAAAGTATACGACATCGCTCGCTGATGTACCCCAGGGACAGATAAAGGCAATCTTATGTTGATCAGTTGGGAGAATGTTAATCTGATTATAACCAGAAAAACCGTCGATGAGGGAAAAAATCTCACTCCCGGCATAGTCATCAATGATTTGATCAATAAAGGGAGTAGGATAATTATCCTTGGGACAAGCCCGATTAATATCATGATAATCAACGTAGAACAATATTAGAGATCCAATCTGTCAAAGGAATCAGATAAATGAAACTAGCTCTGAGAAGCTTTTCAACTTCACCTTTAATGGCAGTAGCTTTTCTAGGGTGCACAAGATGAAGACACTGGCGAACAGGTTTTGAACCAGGGTAAGTAGGAATTTCATGCACCACTATACTAGGATCAATGCCGGGAATTTCTTCGTAATACCATGCAAAGACATCATGGAACTCGCGGAAAAGGCTAGTGTAAACTTGGACTTCATAGGAAGAACAAGTGACCCCGATATGGATGTTCTCAACGATTCCCAGTTTAACAGAAATGTCAATAGGCATCATATGTGTAATATTACTCAAGTTACCTTCCGTAAAAATGTCATGTGTTAGAATCGGCATTTGAAGCGGAGGAGAAGGAACCTGAGATGTAAATCGCTCAAGACATGTAGACATGGCCCTGAGAATAGGCATGAATGAGGAACGATGATGACTATCGTCCCACGCTAGCTCTTCGAGAGACATGGTTTCCACGATGGCGTCATCAGAGGGAAACACTTCTTTCAAAGGATCAGGTGAATCTGAATCACCAAGCCTGGGGGATTAAGAATAAATGTCAAGAGATATGCTCAAAGGAGCACGATCAGAGGATGAAGTTTCCGAAGCCGCAACGAGTTCACAATAATTAATCTCTATCGAACTCAACGATATCGAATCTCCAAAGGACTCGATCTATTTAGGCAAAGGGATAATCCAAGGGTCATCAGACCGAGAGATCATATTGATCTAAACAATGTTTGGTGGAGGAAGAGGAAAAATACCCATGAGGGCAGGATCCTTGAAAATGCCTGGCCCTATGCTCTCATAGGGAGTAGGAATCTTATCCACATACAGAACATTATTCTCAGAACAAGAGGCGAAGAAGGACAATTAATCAACAGTAACAATCTTTCCTTCGTGCAGAAATTTCAGAACACGAAAGAGAGTGGACAGAACGCACAACATCAACCACCTCTACCTCGACATTGACTGTCTTCCCTTTCAAAGTAATCAGTAAAATAGCGAGAACACCTAAAGGCTTTCATTCCCTTCCATCAAATGCTTGAAGGGAATTTGGCGATGAATTCAGGGCTAGAGAGCCAATAGCTTTCCAGCAAGAAGATGACATGACACAGGTTGATTCACCCTCATCCACAACTGCTCGATGGATATCGAGACCATTAATAACCACTTGGATAATAAGCGCAATATTATGCGGAAGTCGTGGAACGAAATTCTCTAAATCGAAAGCGAGAAGGCTAGCATCGGCAGGATCAACCCCACCAATTGCAGACAACAAAGCCTTCCGTTGAGATGAAAAACTCTGAAGTACTTCTAATGCGGACATTGCAGACGGTGCCTGAGCCAAATCCTCAACAATACTGTAACGCTGAGTGGCTCGGGCGTTGGGATTGTAAGAAGACTTATGGAGTACACCTTTGGAAGGTGGTCATACAACGGATTCAGAACTGGGCCTTTCAATCTCAAGAGGACCAGAAACAGGCGGAGGAGGAGGACCATCAACGATTCCTTTCCCCGCTGCCTGACGCGATCCGGTATAATATTTCAATCGAGTAGCAATAGAAATGGCTGCAGAACCATTCATCATGAACACTTGAGAACCAAATGGGGCAGAGGACTGAGGTTGCTCTACCATCTAGGTCTGTTGAGATGGGAAGGGTTATTTAAGAATGGCCGGAGTTCCCTGGGTGCCTTTAAGCAACTGGATCACTTCGAACCATCTAGGAGATTCCTTGGTGAAGTGCTTGTCATCACAAATCAAACAAGGGTACTTCGGCTTGCGTTGAGAACCATCGCCAACACGAGGTTTCTGAGAATCATGTTTCGGGGTATCGCTTTGGCCTTACCTTTACCCTTACTTTTACCTTTAGAAGCATTATCCGCCGGATTGGCCTGAACGACATTAAATTCTGCGGGTTTACCAAAATTCGAGGTGGACTAAGAAGCAACATTATTGGAAGAAGTAGAATTCAGCTTCCTATAGTTTGAGGAAGAAGACTTCTGAGAAGTCTAAGACACAGTTTCAATAATACCATCAACGGATGGAGTCACTGGTGGTTTAGAAGTTCCAGGTCGGGGAGCATTAGGCAAGATATCATATAATGAGACAGACTGAGAGTACACAATATCAAGGTAATGGGCGTAAGCAATGGCTTGTTCCTCGGTTACACATGCCCCCATAGCTATGTATTTTGAAATCTGATTGACAAAGGAGGTGGTGAACCAATGAGTCAGAAGCTGATCAGGAATTTCAAATTTGATCATGCGACGACGGCATCGCTACTCATGAATATGATCCGAGATATGAGTAGTTCGGTCCTGTTTCAATGAAGTGAGGAGGTGCGTCCCGATCTCATAGTGGACCGGCAACTGAAAATGCGTAAGGAATGCCATGGCTAAAGAATTGAAGTCTTGGAAGATGCCACGAGATAGCTCAATGTACCACTTTGCAGCGGCACTAGTAAGAGTTCGCTGGAAAAGATGGAGCCGAATAGAATCGTCAACCCAAGAGTTAGAGGAACACCAAAAATGGTAAGTCATAACATGCACTTGGGGGTCTTCACTAGACTTGCCCTCAAATTTAGGACAATCACTAGGAATCTTGGTCGGAACCGGAGGCCAATACGGGTTATGAAGAATGGGATCGTTCGTTAACTTTGACACATCAGGTAATTCCAATGTAGCAAGAAATGGTAATTGAGTGTTGAAAGTCATCGGAGGTCTCTGATAAGGACTTGTGTTCACATTCCACCTAGTCCGAAAGGAATTATGTCCCCATGCATTCTGTCCCAGAGGATTCTGACCATAGGGGTTAGAAGCAGGATAACTCGGTTGATACTGGGGTTGAGGACTAGGATACTGATTCGGAGTAGACCATTGAGGTCCCTGCTGAGCAGCATATGGAGTCTGTTGTGGAATGTAAGCATGGATTTGAGGTTGATGATATACAGGTTGATTTTGAGGGTAAGAAACTTGGAGCGCACTATATACCGGTTGATATTGACCTTGAGGGTAATAAGCGCCTTGTGGTTGAGCAGGTGGACCCTGCTGATCAGGTTGAGCGGGCTGCTGAGTGGGTAAACCTGGCTGACTATAAACGAGTACAACTAGCTGCTGAATCGATTGAACCGGCTGAGGAGCAGGTTGAATTAGTTGTTGAGTTGGTTGAACTGAGTACTGAGGGCCGCCGAGTTGCCCTTGTGGGGAAGGTTGGCCCAATGGTTGTGATGGACCAGGTTGTCCCTGATAACCAAGTTGAATCGGAGGAGGAGCGTAGGGTTGTCCTTGTGGCACAATTTTTTGGCCATACAGAACGTGTGGTGGTGATTGTGGTGCCAAATGTTGTCCCTGTGGTAGATAAATTTCCCCCCCAGGAGCATAAGATGGTCTTGGTTGATTCTGAGGTTAACCAGATGGACCGTAGGGTTGACCATGTTGGACCAAAGGTTGACCTTGTGAAGGTTGGCCTTGTGGACCGTAAGGTTGTCCCTGTGGACCAGAGGCAGAGCCCTGCTAAGCCAAAGGTTGTCCCGATGAGGGTTGTCCTTGCAAGCCAGAGGGTTGCACAGGTAAGGTAGGTCCAAGATGAGAAATAGACTGATAAGGATCATAAAAAACCTGATGAGGATCAATAGGAGGCAAATAGACAAGATTACCATATACACCATAATGATGCGAGAATGAATAAACGAGATTACCAACAGCATCATAGTGATGGAAGCGAGGATTGCCGGGAGCTTGGAGCTGCTGAGAACCCTGGGAGATCTGTTGTTGAACAACCAACATATACTCTTCAAAAGTAAGGTCGCTAGGAATCACCGGGGTAGTGGAAACTACACTAGAAGTAGGTGGGGCCTCCGTAGCACTAAATTGTGATCTACTAGGACCGAGATTAACAGGCCGCGTAGGATTGAGAAAAATAGACCCGCGAGTGTGAAAATATCGTGACAACTGAGTCGTAACAACTGGTGTGGATGAAGCCACACAGACAAACGGTTGGACTTGGACAGATGTAACCGTAATCGACGAACTAGGTGTCAAAGATGATAGTCCTAACTAAGGGAGGACCGAACTCTAAGGAGGAGTTAATGTGCTGGATTGCGCTATAGAGGCAACACCAAACATAATCTGACTCAAGGACCTATATCCAAGCAGAAGTGACACTGATGGTGGAGAAGACTGAGTAGAAACATGAGGGACATTTTCAGGAAAAAGCTGATATTCTCATCTAGAAATAGGCATTCCTTCACTACCAACAGGACTGGATGAATCCATGTCTGACTCTGCCATAGGATCTTTGAAAACAATATGGGGACTAGGAGGTACAAAAACAACAAAAAATGGTGAGCTCGACATAAGAGGAGGAAAATCTCCTTCTTCCCCAAAACCAGACCAAGAACCAGAAGGAGGCCAATTGAATTCAACTGGCTCTTTAAGGGGAGATCGAGTAGAAAGAGGCAAGATGGTCGAGAGAATAGGTTGCGAAAACTTAGTAGACCTATTGGATTGACGGGTTTCAAAAGAAACGTCCAGAAAAGTACTACCACTAGGAGGCAGTGAGGACGAAAAAACTGGTGGTTCCGCCACTGTGACTATGTTTCAAAGCAGGAAGGAAAAAAGATAACCAATCGAAGGCTCCAAGATCAAAATCTAAGGAAAAAAACAAACAAGCCAAGTAATAACACTTTTAACGGGCGTGTGATCGTAGGTGATTAATTTTATGACACTGAAACCAAATTTTGTTGTTTCATGTTTTAAGAGTCGAGTAACAGGCAAAATATGACTCTAGTCACTTTCAATTTTAAACAAGCGTGAAAGGACAAGTGCTCGACGATCTCTTCTATTTTTAAAGAGTCATGAAAATATAAAAATTACTACTTAGGTACTCTAAGAAAGAGGGTGTACCAGGTTTTCGTGAACTTCCATATACACCTTGGTGATCAAATGAAAGAGAAATGACCAAGGACTTAACGTATGCGCAGGTAGTCTCCCCGATGTTATGTTTGGTGTATCAGGGTTACAAGGCAGCAGAATCGACTCCTATGGATAAAAGGATTTCAACCTAGAGGGGTATCCCTTTATATAATCGACGGTACGAGGAGCACAAGTCCATAATAGTGTTGTCTAAAGCCAAATGGCGAACGAAAACTACTAGGTTTTAAGACGTCGGAACACGTCTCTAGCCTAGACCACTAAAAATGTTGCGTTAGGTTCCAATGCTTCTTTAGATTAATTAAATGAATTTTAAAGTTGATCTTGGATTATGTTCAGTTTCAAGGCCTTACTGAATTTGGATCTCAAATTTCGTAAATGCAAGCTATATGCAAATAAACATCATTTTTTATTCAATGAATGCCAGTTACGAGAAGGATAGAGATCTTTCAAACAATATAAAACAATGAAAGTATGCGAAGAAATCCACTAATGCATCTAACACAATCAAATGGAAAGGAAACTCTTTCCTAGACTATCAACCGCTAGTTATGCAAAAGAAGTTTTCACTTTTGATGCAAAGGAAAGAATGCAAAATATGGCTTTTTGGTTTTTCAATGAAAAAGAGTACACAAAGCACTAATTACACAAAAAGACAAAATAAACACTAGCTTGAGTATTGCGAATGTAAGAATCGAAATTGAATGACTCAATCAAATGCAAAGCAAACACAAGAAAGCACTCAAACTAATGTTGCAATCTTCCAAACCAAAATAAAGTTTTAAAAATGACCCAAAAAAAAGTAATGTAATCTATGCTTGGAGCAACAAGGGGAAAAACCAATCGAAAAACGAAATGATCATTCAATCAAAGAAAACACTCAAAAGGGTCAAGAAAACTTAGCGCAATCGACCCAAGAATGAGACTGACAACAATCAATGAGGCTTGATTTCCAAACAGAAGGCTCAGTGGACCAAGACACTCAGAAACCCTAAGTCCTTAAACTACATTGATAAGAATATAGACAAACAACCGAGAAAGACAAGCCTACAGTAGTCAAAACAGTCCCAAAGGCCTAATTACACACAAAAAATAACCCAGAGTCAAGCACAACTGACCAAAAGACTCATTAAGGAGGTCAAACCAAATCCTACAGGATTCAGCGCGACTGTAAGGCAGTGATCCGCGCCAAACAAGGGTTGGCGCGACTGCAACAAAAGAAACCTACGCTAATTGGCGCGACTATTCAAACGAAAAGCGCCCCAAGCCGGATAACTATGGGAAAAAAGGAAAAACCAAAATCCAATGAGAAGAGGTCAAGCTTGACACTCTGGAGCTGAATAGGGGATGGAAAACAAGCAAGCAAACTAGAAAAAGAAAAAAAGCAAGCTAGCGACTGAAGTTGACCCAAACAAGCTAAAAATGACAAATTCACACTAATTCCCCAGTGGAGTCGCCAATTTGTTAAGCAGGTGAATCCCTCTGTGGACAGAGGCAATTCCTCTAGCCCTAGAGTGGGTCTAGAAACAAAGAGACATGCTAGAGTGTTGATTACTAATTACTGAATGAAAAGAGGACATAGTAGATCAACCTACCTGGAATCCAATGCTGTTGTTGTAGTTGTAATGGTGGTGGCCTATCGCTCTTGCCTCCATAAGTCACAATCCTTCTGCAGTCATGCTCGGATACCTACACATAGTTCAGCAAACAAGAACAGCATACAACATAATAACTTCATTCATAACTACTATCCAGTCAAAAAGGGCTAAGCATATTGCATTAAACATCGAACATAACACAAAATGGGAACCAAGAAATAGTCACGTGTATGTATTGATAGAAGGAAGAGGTACAACCAAAGCTTTGACGCCACAGTCTCCTCCAGCGAGGTTCAGCCGAAGCGCATCTCAGATACTCGTTAGGGGATTTGGACTGGATGAAGGTATGGGCTTAAGCTCTCTCAACGAAGTTCTTCCTTGTTCTATCTCTTCAACAAGTTAGCTATAGTGCACTCAATTCTCCATGTTCATCTAGCTTATGCAAAGAGAGGTAACTTCTTTTTATAGAGGAAAAGGAGGAGGTTAGGATCCCTACAAAGGTGGGAGGGAGGCCTATCCTTTAGGAGGTTCCCATAAGAGGTGGAAACCATAAAATAAAGGAGGGAGTCCATGGTTATTCAATCCAACCACTCCCAATGACTCATCCTCAAAGTTGTTGGAGTGGAATCTCCGCCTATATTTTTAAAAAACATTCCATAAACAGCTTGACGTAGGTGGCTAACTAAGACATAGTGCCAACTGGCACGGGGCCCAGTGTTAATCTTCCTCATTGGCGCGAGGGCAGAACTGACTACTCGCGCCAAGGAAAAAACAAGGGTTTTTGAATATCTGCTCAGGGAATTGCCAACAGAAGGAATATTGCTCTCATGTAAAGAGATGCAATGATGGTATTTGCAAGGCATGACACTGCTTATTGATCACATAAATGACCCTCCAATGGGCAAGATGGGGAGTGCAGGGAAAGTGAAAAAATGTTGTATAACACCAGCCCATGTCCTAAGTGCACCTATGTCTTTCCCACATGTTCATGTTTCATAGAGTTTGTATGCATATTCTTGGTTGTGGTATAGTATAACTAAGTTCCCCACATGGCAATCTCACAATTAACAACATTCCATGTTTTATAAGGAATTGCAAAAATCTCAATGCATAGAGTCTAGACTACAAAAATTCAACAAGGGCTCAAAGTGATCAACATGGTGAATACTTGACATACCATGTCAAAATTTTGGAAAATGAGAAAGGCATCAGGAAAAATCACTCCTCCAATGTGGTTGTAATTTCTCTCCTAGCCATGTGGTGGGTAAAAATGGCCAAAGAAGGTCGTTATTTGACATGCATGAACACAATTTATGTCAAATTTGGAGTAAACCATGCTCTAAAAAAAACCTATATGTTAGAATGCATCAATCAAGTAGGAAATTATCCATATAAGCAAAAAACGATCTCATATCTAGCTCACACATGACAAGATTTAAGCAGTGATATAAATAACATCTTAGGTCCAAATTGGGAAAATGATAGCTCATTGGATTCTTTATGATCTGACCCATATTCCTCAAGCAAAACACTTGACTAATATTCTGGGGTATTTTCTCCACAAGGTGTTTATTTTATAGCATCAGGAAGTGTTCCAAGTCTCACATTTGGTGGACAGGCTTGGACAACAGTTATCCAAAGAACCCGGAAATTGTTTGTGGAAATTGCACTCAGATCTTGCTTTATTAAAATAATTAACTATTTTAATGTAGACCCTAAGTCTAAACTTAGGGAAATTAAGTAGTTAAAGGGTATTAATAAAGTAAAGTGTGAATATTCTAGAAAATGGAGATCAAGTCATCTTTTAATCTAAGCCATTGATTAAAGATATAATCTTGGTCGTTGATTCATCAACAAGAATATTATAAGAAGAGGCTTGAGGGTCATTTGGAAATCAAGCTGGGGACATTCTCAGTACCCGAAGGAAATTGATTATGAAGTAAGAGAATTCAATTTCAGTGGGTGAGTTTGTAGAGGAGGGATTGCAGAGTTAGAAGGAGGAGGGAGAGGTCACTTAACAGAGAAGTAGAAGGTATAAGGGTGAAAGGAAGGCAGTGCTGAGCAGCGACATCAAGCCCTCCACGTAGAATTACGCAGTCCATGGAGGGACTGCGTAGAGTAGCTACAAAGGATGACGCAGAGGATGTAGAAGGTCACCCCAAGAGTCGGGAATACTTCCGGTGTGTCCGGAAAATTCATGCTAGGTGTATGATAATTTATTTTCCTCACCAAGACTTCTATAAAATATCTTTTCATTGTTCATCTGCTGCACCGGTTTTCCCACATTGGGTTTTTTCGGGGACAATTGTCTAAAAAATAATTGTGTTCATATGGTTGTTTATATTGTGCTACATGTGTTATTTATGTTCTTCTGTTTTTTATTAGAGTAAAGTACTGCAACTGTTTTTTATTTCAAAATTTACTGAAGCATCTGTAAATAACTTATCTAATAAGTAGGAGAAACAAATCAATCACTGCAGTAATAATTTTCAGATTTGAAAATTTCACATGGTATCAGAGGAAAAGGCTAAAGACAGAAAGTGAGGATCTGCTATGGACCAAAGATCCGACATTCAGAAGGGTTCATGTAGTTAGAAGGACTCACGTAGTCCCCCAGAGCATGCAAAAATGTAGAGGGAACATGGCATGACGGTGTTGGCATCTAGACTATAGGAGGATCTCGCTTGTGTGTCAAGCACGACTCCTCCAGGTGTTTGGTATAATGAAAGTGGAGCATCTTCTCATATGACAGGGGCTCGAGAATGTTTTTCGAGCTACCAAGAAGAACAGATGAATTTTCAGATTACTATGGGAAACAAGGCCAAGTGTACCCCTGTTGGAAGAGGTACCATAACATTTCAGACAGACGCTGGAAACAAGATTCAGGCCATAAATGTTCTGCATGTACCAGGGTTGGGAATGAATTTTATCTTAGTGTTTCAGCTTCAGAACAAGGGTTATGACGTATACTTTATTGGAAACAAATTTTATGTCAAACATCCTAGCTGGAGCAAGAAGGCACAAATTGGAGTAAGGAGTCATAAACTATATTAGCTCCAACTTGAATCACCCGTGGCTCTGATTGGCAGTATAGACGAAAGATATCTGAATGAATTATGGCATAGAAGGATGGGGCATCTACATCATGGAGCCTTGAATATTCAAAAGAAGATTGTCATAGGAGCTCCTGAACTCAATAGAAGGAGAGATGAAATATGAAGGGGATGCGTACTAGGGAAGCATGCTAAAGAAACATTTCCAAGAAGCAGCAGCAGGGCCAAAAGCATATTAGAGTTGATACACTCAGATATTTGCGGCCCAATGTCCACAACCACTCTCAGTGGTGCAAATGATTTTTCCACCTTTATTTATGATCATTCCAGAAAGACTTGGATCTATTTTCTCAAAACCAAAGATGAAGTCTTTGAACATTTCAAAGATGTCAAAGAGTTGGTAGAAAATTTAAAAGGAAATAATATTAAGTAGCTGCGGTCAGATAATGGTGGAGAGTATATCGATAAAGACTTCACCAATTTCTGTGCAAAGGAAGGCATCAAGAGAGAATGGAAAAATCCATACAATCCAGAGCAGAATGGAGTTGCAGAAATGAAGAACCGGACCATTGTAGAGCCTGCAAGGGCAATGCTATATGATTAATATATGCCCAATTTTTTGTGGGAAGAAGCTTGCAATACATCAGTGTATGTGAAGAATAGAGTACCCCATAGAGCATTGGGGAAGGTAACTCCTGAGAGTGTGTTCAAAGGTAGCAAGCCGGAGGTGAGCCATATTAGGATATTTGGTAGCATGGTGTATTGCCAGATTCTAGATGAGAAGAGGAAGAAGTTGGATCAAACTACGGAAAAGGGTTATCTTGTGGGCTATAGTGAAAATGCGAAAGCATATCACATCTATATTCCAGAAATTAGGAAAATCGTAGTAAGGCGGGACGCAAAATTCGTGGAGGAGAGAGCCTTTAGTAAATCCCGAGAAATGGCTACAGATATGCAGAATGGGGAGGATCCACTAGTAAAACCTCAACGACCTACAAAGGATGGGTCAAGTGCCTCTCCACGACACAAGGGTTCTGAGGAGAGTTCCTCCGAAGAAGAGCAGGCAGGAGAGAAGGTAAGACCGCCCACCACCAGTGGAAGGCCGAGCAGAGAACTCCAAAAAATTCTAAGGGATGTAGAAGAATTTGTTGGAGCCCCTAGAGATGGGAAGAGGGTATGGAGGAAACCTGATAGATACCAGGCCCTAGTAGCTCAAGTTGGAGAACCCTCCAGCTTTTGGGAGGCAACTTAGCATTAGGTGTGGGTGGATGCCATGGTAGAGGAGTATAGCTCCATCATGAAAAATGATGTCTAGGAAGTAGTCCCTAGACCACATGATAGATCAGTTGTAGGATCAATGTGGATCTACAAGATCAAGTATGCTGCAGATGGTAGCATAGAGAAGTTCAAGGCCAGATTTGTGGCTAAGGGGTATGCACAAAAGGAAGGGATCGATTATGAGGAAACCTTGCCCCTGTAGCTCGCTGCACTTCTATCAGATCCGTCATCTCTCTAGCAGTGCATATGGGATGGGAGATTCACCAGATGGATGTCAAGACAACGTTCTTGAACAGGGTGATAGAGGAGGAAGTGTACATAGAACAGCTAGAGGGCTTCGAGACACATGGGTAGAAGACTCATGTTTGCAGGCTTAAGAAAGCCTTGTATGGTTTAAAACAAGCCCCCATAGCATGGTATAGGCGGATTGATAGCTATTTGCAGAAGATGGGGTTCATCAAGAGTGACGTAGACCCCAATCTCTACTACTTGAGAGTAGGGGATGAGTCGTTAATCCTGGTATTATATGTAGATGATATGTTTCTTACTGGATCATCTAAGTTCATCAAGGATTGCAAGGAGAATATGGCTACAGAATTAGACATGAAGGATCTGGGGTAGATGCACTATTTTCTTGGTTTGGAGGTCTGGCAATAGAAGGGAAAAATCTTCCTGGGGCAAGGAAGATACACTACATAAATCCTGAAGAGATTTCAGATGGAAGACTGTAGACCCATGGCCACGCCAATGATTACAAAATAAAAGAAGATAGATACAACAAATGATGACGAGGTTGATCCCACCTTGTATCGGAAACTAATCGTATCATTGATTTATCTAGTCAATACTAGACCAGACATTTGTTATGCAATGAATACCCTCAGTCAATTCATGGTGGAACCAAGGAGGGCTCACTGAGCAACAACCAAACATTTTCTCAGAGATCTGAAGGGGACAATCGAGTATGGATTGAAGTACACCAAGGGAAATGAGGTCCAGTTGAGTGGGTTTACATATGCAGATTGGGCTGGAAGCGTAGTGGATCGGAAGAGTAACAGTGGGTACTATTTCAGTCTCATATCAGGAATGATCTCCTGGTGCAGCAGGAAACAGAAGTTTGTCGCACTAAGTTCAGCTGAGGCAGAGTATATCGCAATAAGCATAGCTTCGTGCGAGGCCATATGCCTTCATAAATTACTCATGAAGCTACTCAAGAAGAGGATGGAACCCACTAGAATTATGTGTGATAATTAGAGTTGCATTAAGCTCTTTGAGAATCCAGTGTTTCATGATCGGTTGAAACACATTGACATTCAATGCCACTTTATTAGGGACTATGTCCAACGAGGAGCAGTGCAGTTGAGGTACACTCCTACAGGAGAACAGGTGGCAGATATCCTCACCAAGGATCTGAGTAAGATTAAGTTCACTTACTTCAAAGAGAAGATGGGGATGGTCGAGAACCCCTTCCATTAGAGGAATGGGTGGTCTACAGAGACAGAGGGAGCTGTAGTAAGGATGAGGCAGTGGTAGAGGCAGTGTCACAGGCAGCAGTACAGAGGGCAGCAGTGCAGAGATGAGGGGCAGCAGTCAGGACATCATCAACGCAAAAAATGTTCTAAAGTCAGAGCAGTACAGTGGTATCCTGCTTAAACACTTTCCTCGCTAAGAGGGAGTGTTGATTTTATAGCATAGGGAAGTGTTCCAAGTCTCAAATTTGGTGGAGAGGCCTCGACAACAGTTATCCAGAAAACCCAGAAATTGTTTGTGGAAACTCCACTCAGATATTTCTTTATTAAAATAATTAATTATTTTAATGTAGACCCTAAGTCTAAACTTAGGGAAATTAAATAATTAAAGGGTATTAATAAAGGAGAGTGTGAATTTCTAGAAAACAAAGATCAAGTCATTTTTTAATCTGAGCCACTGATTAAACATATAATCTTGGTCGTTGATTCATCAACGAGAAGATTATAAGAAGAGGCTTGAGGTTCATTTGGAAATCAAGCCGGGGACATTCTCAGTATTCAAAGGAAATCAATTCTGAAGTAAGATAATTCAATTTCAATGGGTGAGTTTGTAGAGGCGGGATTGCAGAGGGAAAAGGAGGAGGGAGAGTTTAGCTAACAGAGAAGCAGAAGGCAGAAGGGTGAAGGGAAGGCAGTGCCGAGTAGCAGCATTAAGCCCTCCATGCAGAATTACGCAGTCCAGGGAGGGACTGCGCAGAGCAGCTATGCAAGATGACGTAGAGGGTGTAGAAGGTCACCTCGAGAGTCAGGAATACTTCCGATGTGTTCGGAAAATTCATGCCAGGTGTATGCTAATTTATTTTTCTCACCAAGACTTCTGTAAAAGATATTTTCATTGCTAAAGATAAATACAAACCCTCATCTGTTGCACTGATTTTCCCATATTGGGTTTTTCCGGGGAAAATTGTCCAAAAAATAATTATGTTCATATGGTTGTTTCTATTGTGCTACATGTGTTATTTTTGTTCTTCTGTTTTTTATTAGAGTTAAGTACTGTAGCTGTGTTTATTTCAAAATTTACTAAAGCATATGTAAAACTTATCTAATAAGTAGGCGAAATAAATCAATCACTGCAGTAATAATTTTCAGATTAGAAAATCTCACACAAGGAAAAATTGCAACTTGTTATAGTGCATGGAAAATCGCACATGGGAGTCAAAGAAGGGTTAAATTAGTTGTTGGAGCTACCTAAGCTAGACATTGGGTTACTATTCATCTCATTTAGCTCATTCAAGGTAAAATCAAGCCATATATGGGAATTCAAAGTCTTGATGTTGCATTTCCAAGCCAAATCGAGCCTCTTTGTGTGTTAACTAATTATTTTAATGAAAAAAATCATTTTCATGGAATGAATTAGTCCCCAACATATGGATGAAAAGTCAAATCGTATTATTTGTGGGGAGAGTCAAACTAGTTATTTAGCCATTGAAAGAAAAAATAAATAAGGCTAGATACTCTTCCCATCAGTATTTATTGAACTATGAAGTCATTCATGCCATATTAATAAAATTATTTTCCAATTTCAAAACTGTGTGTGGATAGATTTTTCTATACTTTGTTTTCTTAGCTTTATGTTCTAATTGTACTTCATAGAATATGCATAGTTATCTATATATTACTACAAGGATTTTGGTTTGATCCATTGAGGGGAAATGAGTCACATAGAGGGGGAGATCAAGGCACTCAACCTAATCTCACCCTTGTTGGTATCATGTTAATTAAACTCAAGTGCTATAAAAACACTTTTAGGGGGTTCCTTCAGTGAGAGTTAGATTGCATTGGGTGCCATGGTTGACCCAGGGGTTGGTGATATATCCTCAAGGGATACCTTTCTAGTAGGATATGAAGGATTGAACAATTATTCTAGGTGATATTGGGTGTGATTGTTGCTAGAATCCAATCCCACTCTATAGTCAAAAGTGCTTAACTAACTTAGAGAAGGTTGTGATTGCAATCTAACGTTTTGGAAGGTAAGCCTCATTACAAAAATAATTCTTTAAAATTTACAATAATTCAATTTTATTTTGTCTCATTAAAAATACAAAATCCCCAAAAAAAAATCCTAGCTTGCTTGAAATTTTATCCTACTATCTAGTAAGTCTTCGGGGTTTTTAAACTTATATTAATTTATACCTTGGCATATTTTACCCTTTAGTTTCTTGCATTCATATTTTATATTTCACGAGGGTATTGTGAGAATTTTATAGATTTGCATTTTATTACAACAAAATATGCAATAGATCTGGTAAAAAATCATCATCAATGGGCATTAATTACGCTGTAAAGCGTCTTTATTTGAAAACAACTCCCCCAACTGCCACTTGTACCATTGATTTTGATGTTAGAGGATTGAATTAATTTTTACCTTTGAATTAAATATTGTTATTAATATTGTTATTAGTCAGTTACATGAACAACGTCTCCTCTTTAGGTGTCGATGGCAGCAGCGCAGTCCCCGCAGATATCATTGAATCCCTTGAAGCTATTAACATGAATTGTGAGGAAGTCGAATCCAATCTTAGAGAAGTGTTGGCGGCCTGCGATCCTGATGTCTTGGCTGAATTATCCCTTCTAGATCGCGATTACACGTTTCTCACTTTGGCGAAGGCAGTAGCAACCCTATTCACTTGTATGTATTGTCTAGATGCTTCACTATTTGAACGGTTTTATTATATATTCAGGTGTTGTAGAACTGTGGGAACGAAACCATTTTTATGGTTAGTGGCATAAGCTTCTCCAAAACACTAAACCGTAGACTTGTTTCAGGGTTTTTTCCACTGATTTTAATTCGAACATTTTTATGATATTGAATTTTGTGTGTTGTTTTCCCAGTGCAGTTATGGTTGGGCGAGGATGCTCCAGATGAGCATAATGTTAAGAACTAGCTGGTAAGATTTTGGGTTTCTTTACTAAATTGAAATTATACATAGATTTTGGGCACCTTTTACTTTTTAGATTATAGTAGTTAGTCTCTTTAATATTACGTTTTGAAAGTAAGTGGAAAGCGTATGGTGATTCCATGATAAACGATGGGCAAAAATCTAATAGCAGAAATTCTGTATCAGAGAATAATTTTGGGAACTAAATTTTGACCCTTTTTATTGTTAAATCGGCGGCCTGTAACTTGAGCAGATAGAAAACATGTCTTTCTTCATCTATTTTCCCCTTTTTTTGGGAATTCTTTCAAGAAACATGCCCATCTGCCTCTACTGCAAAGAGCTGACTTTCTTTGGTTCAGGTGCCAGGTTTGAGTGGTAGCTATTTTGCCAAAATTGCTCCTTACGTCCACCTGGCCTCATCTCTTTGAAGCTCACGCCATACAGGCAGGAAGACCACAACAAGAATGGAACTCTGTTGAATGGCTTGAAAATCAGTTGGCCTTACCTCACCAATGGAATAGTCATGGATAGCTTGACAATCGGTTGGCCTCATCAATGAATCAATGCTCCATCTTCTGAATATAAAAAAATGAAGCTCAAAGGACACATTTTGTAACTTATATTGTTTCCACATTTTTTGAGAAACATGCCCCAAGTGGTTGCACCGCAAAGAGAGACTTCATTTGGCTCAGGTGCTAGGTTTGAGTGTTAGCTATTCAGCCAAAATTGCCCTGTACCTCCACCTGGCCTCATCCCCTTGAAGCTTGTTCCATACAGGTGGGGCTGAGTCACAAATCACGACGAGAATGCAAACGTTGTGGATGGCTTGAAAATTGGTTGACCTCACTAGTGAATCAACATCCCAACTTCAAAATATAAAAATAAAGGTTAAATGACAATTTCTAAGTATTTTGTTTGTTAAGAGAAATTAATTGGACTTCTTTTTCTATCATGTAGTTTCTGTGATTCTGCTCCATGCTTTCTTGGCGAAATATTGTTCCTTAGTTTTAATAGTTTTCCGTGATGGCTTATTGGAAATGAAGTTTACATCTTCCAAAACTTTGTTATATTTTATTTTTATTTGTTATGACTCTTTTGGAGGAGAGATTGGATATCTATACCAACAAGGTAGAATATTACGTCGACAGGAATACAGGTGCTAAACTGACATACCGTATTGGGAAACAATTATGTTTGGAGGTGCGAAATTGACAATGATGTTTGGAGGTGCGAAACTGACATACCTTATTGGGAAAAAATTATGTTTGGGTTTACATTCTTTAAAAGAAAGAAGCTATTTACCTCCAATCTTACTATTTACCTGCAATCTTATTATTAGTCATTCATAATAAAAGTTAAAAGCAATATAAAGCTCAATATCGGAATGACTGTAAACATTTACATATTGGTTCAATTAATATTAAAAATTTAAAGTAATAAAAAAATACATTTTTAAGTTGGTTCAATTAATATTAAAAAGTTAAAAGTAATAAAAGAATAAAATTCAATTGGTTATAATTTGATTTTGTCATTAATTTGTGAATATGATTGGTTACAATACCATGGGTCACTACCATGGCTTATCAAACCAAATGCAAAAAAAAACATAATATGTTGGTTCAATTAATATTAAAAATTTAAAGTAATAAAAAAATACATTTACAAGTTGACTCAATTAATATTAAAAAATTAAAAGTAATAAAAAAATAAAATTCAATTGGTCATATTTTGATTTTGTCATTAACTTGTGAATATGCTTGGTTACAATACCATGGGTCACTACCATGGCTTATCAATACCACATGCAAAAAAAAAAATGTTGGTTCAATTAATATTAAAAATTTAAAGTAATAAAAAAATAATTTACAAGTTAGCTCAATTAATATTAAAAAATTAAAAGTAATAAAAAAATAAAATTCAATTGGTCATATTTTGATTTTGTCATTAACTTGTGAATATGATTGGTTACAATACCATGGGTCACTACCATGGCTTATCAATACCACATGCAAAAAAAACATAATATGTTGGTTCAATTAATATTAAAAATTTAAAGTAATAAAAAAATACATTTACAAGTTGGCTCAATTAATATTAAAAAGTTAAAAGTAATAAAAAAATAAAATTCAATTGGTTATATTTTGATTTTGTCATTAACTTGTGAATATGATTGGTTACATTACCATGGGTCACTACCATGGCTTATCAATACCACATGCAAAAAAAACACAATATGTTGGTTCAATTAATATTACAAATTTAAAGTAATAAAAATATACATTTACAAGTTGGCTCAATTAATATTAAAAAGTTAAAAGTAATAAAAAAATAAAATTCATTTGGTTATATTTTTATTTTGTCATTAACTTGTGAATATGATTGGTTAAAATACCATGGGTTGCTACCATGGCTTATCAATACCACATGCAAAAAAAACATAATATGTTGGTTCAATTAATATTAAAAATTTAAAGTAATAAAAAAATCCATTTACAAGTTAGCTCAATCAATATTAAAAAGTTAAAAGTAATAAAAAAACAAAATTCAATTGGTTATATTTTGATTTTGTCATTAGCTTGTGAATATGATTCGTTACAGTACCATGGGTCACTACTGTTGTACATATTCATCCCCGCCGTAGCCTAAAACCCCATGACCCTGCTCGACGCTATTATCTCCGCCCGAAAACCTGCATCGCAATAGTTCAAAATTCAAATTTAAGCAATCAGGCCGATCCTTTAAGATTTTGGCTCCCTCCCGCTTCGGCCTCCATATGACCCAGGTCAGAGAACCACACTTCGAAGCAAGAAGGGGCATACTGTTTTAACAATCAGTTATGGCACAAGGACACCTGTGCTCAGATCAAAAACAAATACGACGGTGTGAGTTAACATGGGTAGATTAAGCGATCGATCGGCGATTTTCTTTGCTCCACCACTTGGTACTACTCAGATGCCAAGCTGGCGGCGATCTTGTTTCAAGATCGGACGGTCCTGGGTTGATCGCCGCCCTGTTTTCAATCGCAATCGGAATATAAAAGATGTGCCACTGCCGCTCTACCCACTCTGCCTTCCGATTCCGATTGCCAATTCGGGTCCCACCTCCTATGGCCGTGTCATCATGTTTCACAAGTGTACGCTTCATTTTCCTCCACCATTCGTGTGTCCTGACGACGTGTCATGGTTTATGAACGCTTAGCCCGTTTATTCATTGTCGCCCCATTGATTTCTGCCTCGTCACTCTCCGTTTCTCCAGTGTGTTCATGTGTTTCCTGTCACCCTGCGTCCTCTCAATGTCTTGCCTAAAATCCCTCACCGACTTCATGGCCGCTGTTGTAACCACACTCCATATCGCCGAGTCGTTTTTCTCTAATGATTTGTGGGTTTTGCAGGTCTTCATTTGGCTTTATTGGCGCTTTAATTTTCCACCTCAATTGAAAAATCTAGAGCATAACAAAGGACAGATCATACTGGCAGCAATTAAAGGAAGGAGCCGAGAGTAGGTGGAAGAGATGACCACCATTAAAGAAGACAGGGATATGAACTCTCAGAACTCTCCAGATGCGTCCGCCCCGCATTAAAGATCCAAGATTCAAATCCATAGCCAAAATCCGAGAGTACAGTACCTAGAGCCAGATTGTTCCAAATCTCTTACGGCAGCAGATTTTCTTTCAGCCGCGAGCGACAAATTGTATATATTTTATTTCTCCCATTTTGTATATAAGGAGATGTTATCTCCCAGCATTTATTTCTTGTACAGGTTGTTCAGTACCATCATTTATAGCCAGTCATTCATAAGAGAAGGCGCGAATGTTTTCCGCCATTGGGTTTCAAACTGAGTCATTAATTGTGCCTCGTTTTCCTCCTCCTCGGGAAGTTTCTGTCTTCTCTATAAATACTCAAAAATAAGACATTGTAATGGTTCCAGATTTCTGTGAGCAAGCTGTGCAGCGAGAAGACTACTGTATTCATCTTGTAACATTTATGTATGAAGTTTCAGAGCCCGTAGGGTCTCAGTGAGGAGGAGTTATGACTGTATTGAGGATTCTGGTCTTTGGTATATTACAATATGTAACTTTTCTTATGTGTTAATAGATCATCCTTTTTCATGCAAATTTTCTTCTTGTATCATGTTCTAGAATGCGAGTGGCTCACTAGTTTGCAGTAAGGATTCATCTTAAGTGGTGCCCTTTCTGGAATTAGTCAAGCGCTTTAAATAGGCCTAGAAGTGATATGCTGTTCCATGTTCACGCTTTTCATAATTTCTGCTATATTAGTGGCTTAAGGATTCGTAAATTGGTGCGCCCTTCTGCCAGTAATATCTTCTTGTGTTTCCTCACTGCCTGCACACCCTAATACTTGATTTCTGTGATATATCATTGAATCGGCCCTCTTTACAGTAGGCGGTCTCTTAGCTGTCTGATACTTTAATGCTGAAGTTTTACATGATGCCTTTACATTACTCCTATCCTTGTATCAGCCTCTGAAAGAGAATTTGGACCAATTCAATCTAATTCAATTTTTTTGTTTAGAACAAGAGATAGTAGGTGAGTCCCTTGGACTGACAACCCAAACTATAAAGGACTCCTTGCTATATTAAGATGTCCTAGGCACTGGTCTATGGCAACTCTAGGTTGTCCCTAGGAGGGTGACAAAATCATCCACAACATCTTTCTGGCGCCGTTGTCGGGGAACGAATTCAAGAATATCTGTTTCCCTGGGTTCGACATCCTATATTCACTCTCTAATCAGGTGAGCACAGAGGGGTGAAGAGTTGTAGATTTCTCACCTTGGCGACTCCACTGGTCTTTATTTGATAAATTTTATTGGAAGCTCTGGCTTTCCGGAGGCCCCATCTGAGGTCGGATGCCTCACCACCGAAAACACCCGTGTCTGACCCGGAAAAGATTATTCGTAAGAAAGGTTGGAAAGAGAAGAAGTCGGTTCGTCCCGAAAATCCTGAGTATTCTGTTGAAGACTACCCGCCTTCTTCCTCTCAAGAAGTTAGAACAGAAAAATCCGAGTTTCCCTCAGAAACTCCACGTAGAGGAAACGCCTGGATTGAAGGGGGATCTCACCCTACTTTCGAGGCTGAAGAAATTAAAGAGGTCACAGAAGTAGCTACCGTTAACCGTGAGTTATTCCCTTCTACACCTCAAGCTTCTGTTCAATATATTCCCATTGTTATTCATACTTCACTTCCTCCTACTTCTCTCCCTTCATCTGTATCTCAAATTGTTGTGCAACCCCCACCTCCCCCAATGGCCAATGTTCCTGCTTTTCTGTTAAATAAATATGCTCCACTGGCTCTACCCCCAGTACTGCATGACATGCCACAAGATTACCTGAAGATCCTACCGAGGTTTAATGGTGAAAGTGACACGGATGCTCAGAAGCATCTCGAGACCTTCTGATCTTTCGCGGAGAACTTAAATGTTGAACATCTGGATGTGGTTTTGAGGTTGTTTGTGCAGTCTTTAGAAGGCGAAGCCAGAAAATGGTTTAAGACATTGGGGAATAATTCCGTGACTACCTGGGACCAAATGGAAACTGCTTTTCTCAGGAAGTGGGGGGAAAAGAAAGATTATGGAATGTGCCTTACTGAATTTAATACCATGAAGAAGAAACAGAATGAAGGGGTATCCGAGTTCATCAAGAGATTTAACAAGTTATACCTGAGCCTACCTCCCGAAATGAAGCCACATGAAGCCGCGGCCAAAGTTGTTTTCATAGCAGCTTTTGACTCCGATTTTGGTTTCTCGCTGCGGGAAAGAATGCCTGTCACCTTAGATGATGCTCAAACAGATGCTCTAGAGTTGGAGGCAAATTTTGCCGCCACTGGTAAGTCAAGGGGAAAAGTGGAGCAAGATACTAGAAGGAGAAGTAAAGAAGAGGTTTCTACCTCCAATCAAGACAAAGACTCTGACAAAATGGATGAGATAAGCAAGATGATAAAGAAAATGGTCAAGCTAGAGCTGGAAGCTAAGAATGCAGCTCCCAGGAACTATTATAATGCTCCAAACAGAGGATATAATCCTCAGTACAGAAAGCCCCCGTTACAGATAATTCCAAGAGAACCGCAAGATCAGGTACCTCATCCCTTGTACCTGGAGGGGCCAGCAGATGACTCCGTTAGAGATGCAGCTTATAAACTTGAAGATTCAAATCTGGCCTTCTCTAATAGTGATGATATGGAGTGCCCCCTACAAGAAGAAGACGAAGAGGCAGAGATTGACCATTACTGCAAGCAATTTGCTGATTTCATGGAAGCACAATTCAACGTCAAATATGATCTTAGATCCTCAAGGAAGAGGACCCGAACCCAGGAGCAAGAGGAAGAGCGGCCTCGAGAGGAAACATCGGCTCAGAAGGAATCGGCAGCAAAGAGGTGTATAGAAAAAGGTAAGAATCTCCTGAATACCCCCTTGCAGTCTAATGATCAAGTTCCCTCCTCTTCTATACCAGTTGGCCCCCCTAATGCTGAGCCAGTGTCAAAAGAAGTCAAGTCTTCAGTTGAAAATAGGGAGTCCAAAGAAGTAACGCTAGAAAAGCCCACATCTGCTTTCAATTTGCAAAAAGAACTTGAGAAGATTAAGATTCCTGTTTCTCTGACTGAATTATTAAAACAGCCTGCATACCAGTCTCAAGTTACCTCTTTCATTCTTCCTCCTGAACTACCCATCGCACCTGATAGTTTAAATCTGCAAGAAGAGAGACCAATGGTAGTCTTTGGCCCACATGTCGAGGAGATAGACCCTTCTACTCCCCCCTTTTACGTGTCCCTAGTCATCCATGATCTGCTGCTGCACAACTGTATGTTAGATTCTGGGGCTTCCCATAATCTTATGCCTTTGTCTGTCATGGAGCAACTAGGGCTGCAAATTACAAGACCATATAAAGATTTATATTCATTTGATTCTAAAAGGGTTAAATGCTTGGGAATGATTAAAAATTTAGTGGTCAATCTAGCTCAAATCCCAGCAAAAAGTGTGGTCATGGACATTGTGGTTGCTGATATCCCAGCCCGCTTTGGCATGTTGTTGTCAAGGTCCTGGGGTACCAAGATTGGGGGGTCAATTAAATTGGATCTAACATATGCTACTGTCCCAGTCTTTGGAGGTCAAGAAAGGAGGTTATACAGGGAGACCAGATTTGTCAAAACGGTAACCAGGGCTGACTGCTCAGATAATTCTCCAATTCATAACAAAGAAGGGGACTTTTCGTGTTTTATGTTGGAAGAAAACCAGGATTACGCACATGAGACCCTTTTTGGTCAGGTTCAGGCTGAGCAGCTTAAAGAAGAGCATGAATCAGGAATATGGACCTTGCATTTTGATGGAGCTAATTCAAGGGAGGGTAATGGAGCAGGAGTGTTGTTGATTTCCCCTGCAGGAAAATGGGTGCCACTGTCTTTTAAATTGGAATATGAGGCTACAAACAATGTAGCTGAGTATGAGGCATTATTGCTGGGGCTGCAGACAGCTAGAAACATGGGCATCCACTGTCTAAAAGTGTTTGGAGACTCTGAGCTAGTCGTAAGGCAGATTAAAAATGAATGTCAAACTAAGCACCCACGGCTCAGAGCATATAGAAATGAAGTATGGGACATGATAGAAAACTTCTTTTCAGCATTTAACATATAGTTCATGCCCCGGGAGCAAAACAAAATAGCAGATTCTCTTGCGGTAGCTGCCAGTACTTTCCGTCCTCCTCAGAACCCACTCCTAAGATATGAGGTGGAGGTACGTTATAGACCATCCATTCCAGACAATATAAAGCATTGGCAGGTATTCGAAGATGATGAACAGATGAAAAGATTTATAGAGACTGTGGGAGAATTCTCCAATACAGAGATGGATGATAATGGAGAAGAAGAAGTTGAAAATATTGCTGAAAATAAATGGGAAGAAAGAATAGCAGGTAGCAAAGTGCTGCAGCTAAAGGGTAATGTCATACCCAGAGGGTTGGTACCACTAGAGAAGTTGTTCAATAAAGATGATGTACCCGTGCATCCAAATAAAATAGTAGAAGATAATCAAGTAGAAGATTTGAATCTGGGTACTTCCACTGATCCCAAAATTGTTAAACTGTCGAAGAAGGTCCCAGAAGGATACAAAGAAAAGTATTTGAAGTTGTTTCAATCTTACAAAGATGTTTTTGCTTGGTCCTATGAGGACCTAAAAACTTTTGATGTAAATATTATACAGCATAAAATTCCGTTGAAGGAAGACGCAAAGCCATACAAACAGAAGCTCAGGCAAATAAATCATTTACTTCTTCCTTCTATTGAAAAAGAAATCAAGAAGCTGTTGAAAGCCAAGATAAGCGTGCCACTAAGGTACTCAAAATGGATAGCGAACCTTGTTCCTGTTAGAAATAAGAATGGAGAAATAAGGCTGTGTGTGGACTTCAGAAATCTAAATAGAGCATCTCTCAAAGATAATTATCCACTGCCTAAAATGGACCATATCCTGCAGAAAGTGGTGGGAGCATCCAGAATGTCAATGATGGATGGATTTTCGGGTTACAATCAGGTAGCTATTTTCCCAGAAGACCAGAAGAAGACTGCATTCACCACACCGTGGGGAACTTTTATGTATGCGAGGATGCCATTCGGATTGATTAATGCATGTGCTACTTTTCAAAGGGCAATGGACATAGCCTTTATTGGAGAACAGGACAAGTTCTTGGTGGTATACCTTGATGATATCACGGTATTCTCAAAGAGTGATGATGAGCATATTGTGCATTTGAGAAGAACTTTCGAAAAATGCAGAAGGTACGGCCTTTCTCTTAATCCCCAAAAATCTTTGTTTGCATTAGACGAAGGAAAACTCTTAGGACATATCGTGACTAAGGATGGTGTGAAAATTGATCCTAAGAGAGTTGAAGTGATAAACAGTATTACTTTGCCAAGAAATAAGAAAGAAGTACAGGTATTTTTGGGGCGAATAAATTTTTTGAGAAGATTTATCCCTAACTATGCAGAGATAGTTAGGCACATTACCAATATGCTAAAAAAGGAAAATGAAGTAAAATGGTCTCAGGAGTCTAGAGACGCATTCACAAGGATAAAACGGGCATTCGCCGAGGCTCCTGTATTGGCAGGACCAGATTATAGTAAGCCATTTATGGTATTCTCATTTGCTTCACCTCATACCGTTGCTGGAGTGTTATTGCAGAAAAATGAAGAGGGATATGAACAGCCCATAGCATTCTTCAGTCAGGTGCTATATGATGTTGAATTGAAATATAATATACTGGAGAAGCAGGCATACGCCCTGGTAAAGTCCCTCAAAGATTTTAGAGTTTATATTTTGCAATCTCATATTACTGCTTATGTTCCCACAGCAGCTGTAAAAGACATTCTAGTACAAGGGGATAGTGAAGGTAGGAGGGGAAGATGGATTGCAAAAATTCAGGAGTATGATCTGGATATAAGGCCTACCAAACTGATCAAAGGACAGGGACTTGCCAAGATGTTATCTGAATCAAATCATCAAGCCTTGGGGATTAACATGTCTGTGATAGCGAATGAAGAATCAGAAAAAGAAGAAGAGCAACATGGACTAGAGAAGGCTACACAAAAGATACATGTGAAATATCTGACTAGTCCTTGGTATAAGCAAATAGTTGAATATCTGTTGACACTCAGCTGTCCTCCAGGATGTGACAAGGCTAAGTACAGAGCTGTAAGGATGAAATCTCAGAAATACGCAATTGCTAATGGACAGCTCTACTGGAGAGACCCTCTAGGCATATTACTTTTATGCCTTACCGAAAATGAAGTGCAAAATATAATGATGGAATTTCATGAGGGGATATGTCGAGGACATTACAGCTGGAGAGCAACAACCCATAAAATCTTGAAGGCCGGTTTTTACTGGCAAAAATTGTATTTAGATACTTTTGCTTGGGTCAGATCGTGTGACAAATGCCAAAGGTTTGCGGAAAGACAGAAATTAGCGGCATTGCCCTTGATCCCTATTCACGTAAATGAACCATTCCAGAAATGGGGATTAGATTTTATAGGAGAGATACATCCCCCATCAAGTGGCCAGCATAAATGGATATTGACAGCCACAGACTATTTTACGAAATGGGTGGAAGCCATACCTACCAGAAATGCAACAGATGCTGTAATAATGAATTTATAGAAGATAATATCATATCCAGGTTTGGCTGTCCTGCAAGAATCGTAACAGACAATGCACAAGCTTTCAAGTCTGCCAGGTTCGTAAAATTCTGCCAAAGATACAACATCATCCTTACCCATTCTACAGCATATTATCCACAGGGAAACGGTCTAGCAGAGTCATCCAATAAAACCCTGGTGAGAGCCCTAAATAAGACAATAGCTGAGAATCAGAAGAACTGGGATTCTAAATTAAAGTTTGCCCTATGGGCAAATAGGATAACCAGCAAAAGAGCCACCGGAAAGTCACCTTATGAGCTGGTGTATGGGCGGGCTGCAGTGTTTCCTTTGCAATTAGCATTGCCAGTAGCACGTTTCATGCAAGAGAACCAAGAAGAACCGGATAACATGATCCGAAGAATTAATTAGCTGGTAGAATTGGAGGAGACAAGGAACCAGGTGGATCAGAGACTAATAGAATACCAAGAAAAAATGAAGAATGTCTTCGATCAGCATGCGAAGGATAGGAATTTTCAAGTTGGCGACCTGGTTCTTAGATGGGATGTTCGCAGAGCAGAAAAGGGCAAACATGCTAAATTTGATCCGTTATGGTTTGGGCCATTCAAAATAGTGGAGTTGGGGAGGAACAACACCTTCACTTTAGAAAATCTACAGGGTGATTTGTTGGATGCGCCCGTGAATGGCCAGTTCCTCAAGCCTTATTTTCAATTCTGATCTTGACTAGGAATGCCTGTTTGTATATACTGTATATAACATGCTTTAGTTTTTATTTCCTCTTTTTATAAAGTAAAAGAACGCTGATATGTGCTTGAAGTTAAAGTGCAGGAGAATTCAAAATAAGATGAAATAATTGATGGTCTGCATGTTCTCGGCATGTCCGAGGACGAACATGCCGTCCCCAGATGGAGCCGATGTTGTACATATTCATCCCCGCCGTAGCCTAAAACCCCATGACCCTGCTCGACGCTATTATCTCCGCCCGAAAACCTGCATCGCAATAGTTCAAAATTCAAATTTAAGCAATCGGGCCGATCCTTTAAGATTTTGGCTCCCTCCCGCTTCGGCCTCCATATGACCCAAGTCAGAGAACCACACTTCGAAGCAAGGAGGGGCATACTGTTTTAACAATCGGACGCAATAATGGCCATCCGATCTAGCTCAAATCGATGGTGCGGCAGTTAACATATATGGTGGGTCCACGCGCAGTCGATCGGCGATTTTATTTGCTCCACCACTTCATTTCCCTCCGATGCAAGCACAGCCGTCGATCTTGTTTCAAGATCGGACGGTCCTGGGTTGATCGCAGCCCTGTTTTCAATCGCAATCGGAATATAAAAGACGTGCCACTCCCGCTCTATCCACTCTGCTTTCCGATTCCGATTGCCGATTCGGGTCCCACCTCCTGTGGCCATGTCATCATGTTTCACAAGTGTATGCTGCATCCTTCCTCCACCATTCGTGTGTCCTGATAACGTGTCATGGTTTATGAACCCTTAGCCCGTTTATTCATTATCGCCCCATTGATTTCTGCCTCGTCACTCTCCGTTTCTCCATTGTGTTTATGTGTTTCCTGTCACCCTGCGTCCTCTCAATGTCTTGCCTAAAATGTATCACCGACTTCATGGCCGCTGTTGTAACCACACTCCATATCGCCGAGTCATTTTTCTCTAATGATTTGTAGGTTTTGCAGGTCTTCATTTGGCTTTGTTGGCGCTTTAATTTTCCGCCTCAATTGAAAAATCTAGAGCATAACAAAGGACAGGTCATACTGGCAGCAATTAAGGGAAGGAGCCGAGAGTAGGTGGAAGAGATGACCACCATTAAAGAAGACAGGGATATGAACTCTCAGAACTCTCTAGATGCGTCCGCCCCGCATTAAAGATCCAAGATTCAAATCCATAGCCGAAAGCCGAGAGTACAGTACTTAAATCCAGATTGTTCCAAATCTCTTACGGCAGCAGATTTTCTCTCAGCCGCGGGTGACAAATTGTATATATTTTATTACTCCCATTTTGTATATAAGGAGATTTTATCTCCCAACATTTATTTCTTGTACAGGTTGTTCAGTACAATCATTTATAGCCAGTCATTCATAAGAGAAGGCGAATGTTTTCCGCCATTGGGTTTCAAACTGAGTCATTAATTATGCCTCGTTTTCCTCCTCCTCGGGAAGTTTCTGTCTTCTCTATAAATACTCAAAAAAAAGACATTGTAGAGGTTCCAGATTTCTGTCAGCAAACTGTGCAGCGAGAAGACTACTGTATTCATCTTGTAACATTTCTGTATGAAGTTTCAGAGCCCGTAGGGTCTCAGTGAGGAGGAGTTATGACTGTATTGAGGATTCTGGTCTTTGATATATCACAGTATGTAACTTTTCTCATGTGTTAATATATCATCCTTTTTCATGCAAACTTTCTTCTTGTATCATGTTCTAGAATGCGATTGGTTCACTAGTTTGCAGTAAGGATTCATCTTAAGTGGTGCCCTTTCTGGAATTAGTCAAGCGCTTTAAATAGGCCTAGAAGTGATATGATGTTCCATGTTCACTCTTTTCATATTTTCTGCTATATTAGTGGCTTAAGGATTCGTAAATTGGTGCGCCCTTCTGCCAGTAATATCTTCTTATGTTTCCTCACTGCTTGCACATCCTAATACTCGATTTCTGTGATATATTATTGAATCGGCCCTCTTTACAGTAGGCGGTCTCTTAACTGTCTGATACTTTAATGCTGAAGTTTTACATGATGCCTTTACATTACTCCTATCCTTGTATCAGCCTCTGAAAGAGAATTTGGACCAATTCAATCTAATTCAATTTCCTTGTTTAGAACAAGAGATAGTAGGTGAGTCCCTTGGACTGACAACCCAAACTATAAAGGACTCCTTGCTATATTAAGATGTCCTAGGCACTGGTCTATGGCAACTCTAGGCTGTCCCTAGGAGGGTGACAAAATCATCCACAACAACTACCATGACTTATCAATACCATATGCAAAAAAATCATAATTTATTTCACAATCAAAATATTTTATAAGGTGACAAGATTCTTAACTATGGATATTCACCACCACTTTATCATGGATATTATTAACTTGTAAATAGGCTCTGTTACAATAGCATGGGCCAATACCACATGCCCAAAAAGCATAACTTATTTCACACTCAAAATATTTTATAACCATATGACAAGATTCTTAACCATGGATATTCACCTTCACTTTTTCATTGTTATTATGAACTTGTGAATAGGCTTTGTTACAATACCTTGGGCCAATAATGACTTATAAATATTTTATTTTATTTTAGTTTTATACCATTTTTTTTGTTAATTAAATCTATAAAAAAAAAAAGTTATAATAGCTTTTGAGATATATCTTAACCCTCCATACTCATGACTACTAAAAATATTCCCATCGAAATTAAATCAAGATTTTAATAAAATTAAAATGAGAATATTTTTATAGATAAAGATGCAAAATTTATATATTATAAATAATATTATAAGTACCAACATAGATCCTTCTTAGCTAAGAAACCTAACTAAGGATCCAAGCAAGCAAGCAAAGTGACTAACAACAGTAGAGGAAACATAGTGCATGATTCTTTTAAGTTTTTCATTATTATATTTTCTTTGACATGATTGATCTAAAATATAAGTTTAATATTTTACAGATTTTAATAAAATTAAAATGAGAATATTTTTATAGATAAAGATGCACAATTTATATAATATAAATAATATTATTAAGTACCAACATAGATTCATCTTAACTACGGAACCTAACTAAGGATCCAAGCAAGCAAGCAAAGTGACTAACAATAGTAGAGGAAAGATAGTGCATGATTCTTTTAAGTTTTTCATTATTATATTTTCTTTGACATGATTGATCCAAAATACAAGTTTAATATTTTACAACCAATTGAGGTACCTTATTGTTCCTTGTCAATATCTTCTTGCTTGGGTTGTTACAATTCATAACATTTATGATATCAATTTGCTTTGTAGATTTAAAAATTTACAATTAAAAATAAAAATACATAAGCTATTTTGAATTTATTGCTAAGTGATTATAAAATAGTGATGAATATTAGGTTAACAAGTGATTCCTCTCCAAACTCAATCATAATGAAAATCTTGAGACTCCAGGCAAACAAATAGTTAAGTGTGTTCCATTTTAAGATGTCTATATAATCTTAATGAAAATCTTAAGACTCCAGGCAAACAAATAGTTAAGTGTGTTCCATTTTAAGATGTCTATATAATCTTGAAATTAAAAGAATGAACCCAACGATTGGTTTGATTCTAAACTCAGATATTGCTTCTGGGATATCCTCAAATAAAATCTATTCACTTAAAGTGGAGCTGGGTTTCTGAGAATTATATGTGCAACGAGAGAAGGGCTTATGAGAGATACATAGGACGAGAGCAGAGTGGAGTAGAGTGGGTTTCTGAGAATTATGTGTGCAACGGGAGAAGGGCTTACGAGAGATACATAGGACGAGAGTGGAGTGGAGTGGAGTGAAGATTCAAGCACTAGAAGGTGACTCTTTAATAGTTTTTAATTACCATATTACCCTTAGTAAATGTAATTATTTATATCAGATTTTTTTGTACCTAAAACATAATGACTTAGAGCATTGGTGCCACATTTACATTTGTTTTCTCATTAAAATATTTTTCTTATTTTTGGTGCATCATTCTGCTGAACCTTTTCATTTTTATTTCTGCATCTTTGGATTTAGAAAATTATTACATCTTCCCTCCATTGAACTTGTGGTCGCCCAAGATGTCGTATAATCACTTACTATTCGCGCTTTCAAGCAAAGTGTTCAATGTGTTGGTTTATTTCATCTGATGTTGGTTTATTTAAATGATGTAATTAGTTTTTCTTTTGTTGAAATTTATGAAAAATGAAAATTTTATCATTACTCAAAGAGGAAAAATTATCAAATAAACCAATTATCATTAATTTTATCATGTGAGAGTCGTTACTTATAATTTAAATATTCAATTAAATCACATAAAACTCTGCACACTGCACTCTATAAGCTATTTATACTAATTAGGTTATAAAAAAACCAATTTCTTTATCCAAACAATTTTCCAAACCTATAATTTTTTTTTATAAAATAATTCATATTTATAAGTTAAATATTCAATTAAATAACATAACATATCACATATTTTTTCTTCTATACTACTTATTTCCTCTATACTACTCTTTCCTTTGCAACATATGGTGCAATTGCTAATTAAGTTATTAATAATATCACTTGTACCTTTTGTTTACTTTTATATATATTATCATGGTATATCATTAGTTTTTTGGAGTAGAAGCATACATTTTCTACCTATTACACTTTAAATTTGCTTGCTGGAAAAAATTTCAGGGTTTTAAATCTAGGGGGATTGACCCCTATTTCCTAAAAGTAGTTTCCAAATTGTTGGAAACTCTAATATCACTTGTAGAAATTGAAAATTTTAGCTATATTATTTGTGATTAACTTGTTTCATAAACTTACCACCATCATATATATTTATTGATGTTGTGTGATTTCACACTTGTGGGTGGCCTTATTAGGCATATTAGCTTGCTATGTTTTTGTATTTTTGACTATTTTGTGAGTCTAAAAGTATAGGAAAAAAATAAGTTGCCTAATTACAACCACTTATCTAAGGGAAAAGCATGGAAAATATCTCATACTTGGTAAGGGTATTCATCACTCATTTTTTTTCTAATTTTAGAGGTAGATAATTAAAGTTTTGAGTGATTTTATTTTGCTAGTCTGCATTACTTCTGCAGTAAATTTCATTTCTAGATTAGAAAATTATTAAATAATTAACTCCTATATTCACTTTAGAAGTGGATTAGCATTGGTCTGCTACATTTGGGTGAATTTACTTGTGTGTATTAAAGAATCCTTCCATAGCCTTTTGGTAGGAGTTGGGCTTAAACACTGGGGACTTGTGCCAAGATGGAAATGGAAACTTCTCCTGTGTGGTACCACCTTAGCACCTAAAACTACCTTTCCAAGACTATTAAATCAATCAACAACATATATGAAGTGTGAAGGAAAGCAATGAAATTTGAAACCATATTAACATCCTCAATACAAGGAAATATTTCATGGAAGACAAGAAGATCAATATTATCATTATTGAAAAATAAGTTGGAATACTCATCAATATTCTTGGAATAGGGCATCAAAAAATCATTTATTCAACAATATATTATTAAAGATCATTAAATACTACAAATTGGAGAAGTCACAACATGACTACATGGAATCAAAAGAAAGAAAATTATGCAACAACCAACCATCAAGGATTAGGACCAAAAAATAATTAAGTTTAGATGAATGGATCATCATCAATGGCAAGAAGAATATAGGAATATAAAGAAATACTATTGTTCAGTTTCATCATATGTACCACTGTTAATTGTAAGTTTCGAGAAAAAACCTTTTGAAGGAGGGTACTAGGATATAACCCCAAGGGGGGCATATATAGGGCTAAATATGACCTTGAGCCAACTTATATGGGGTTAAATGTGCATGTAATGTGCAAATGCATATGGTATAAGGTTGGTCTAATAAGGTCTAATGTATATAAAGAGATCATATAGTCATTATTGAGGACATGGATTTTGATGTCTTATTATATTTATTTAGAGTGGGTTCTCCTATAATGGAGTTGTGCTCCATGCTCATATTGGTGTACATGGTGTGTACTTATGATTTGTATGTATATAGATCATAACAATCACAATAGGAGACATATTATTCAACATCCTAATGCAAAGTAGATCAATAGTATCCTAATTGCATGATTTTGTAGGTTTCTCTCTTTACAACATAATGGCCTAATAGGGCTCATCATAGCATGCATGGAGAACATCATGTACATCATCCTATTTCATAACTCTTCTAAGAACTTTATCTGGTCCAAGCTTAAACACGAATCCTTGATACATGTATAGGTGGCATGTTTCCCTAATGTTTTGTAATGCTCTTTGTAAGAGAAGTGTTGAGGAAACCTCCCTATAGCTAAGTAGTTAGCTATGCTAGCAAAATAGGGAGTCTTAATAGAGATTGCAAAGAGATTCTTATTAGGAAAGTTATCATCTACAACATCGCTATAAAAAATAATTGTTAGTTTGGATAGGAGGTTTCCAATAATATTTTGTTTACCTGGCTTATCAAGGATTGTCATATAAATTTCTTGTGGTAGTAAAATCCACCTAAATATTTGGTTATTGATGTGAAATTTATTCATTAAATACTTGATGATAGCATGGTATGTATCGAAAATAACTCGATATTTGGTGGTATAATGTCTAAATTTGTTAATGGCATATATAATTGCAAGAAATTCTTTCTTACGAACAATATAATTTAATTTAGTTCCAAATAATTTTTTGTTGATAAAATAGATTGAAAAGTGATTCTTTTATTCTTGTTGGCCTATAACTACCACTAATGCTTTAGCAAATGCAACCATATGAACATGGAATGAAATATTCCAATTAGGACCTTCGAATACAAGGGTTGAGATAAGTTTTTCCTTGATATTCACAAAGGTTATTTAGCATTTTCAATTCAATTGAAGTCAATGTCCTTGTATACTAGCATTAAGAATGGAGAGGCTAATTTGATAAAATATTTGATGAACCTCCTATAGTATTGTACATGGACCAAAAACTAATTACATATCTTTTTTTAAGGGTTTAGGCAGATATGGACTACGTTCATATTACCTTCATTTATTTTAGTCTCTTTGGAAGAGATATAATGACCTATGATAATTCCTTTACTCATGAGCATGTTGTATTTTTCATGGCTTAGTAATAGTTCCGTTTCCTCATAATATTTTTAACACATTTTCAAGATTGATTAAGGCTTCTTGGAATTTATTTCCATATGAGGTTAAATCAACCATGTAGATTTCTATAGTACCATTGACTAGAGATGAGAATATGTTAAGAACAACTCATTGGAAAGTTGTAAGAGCATTGCAAGGGCCAAAGGGAAGTACCTTGTAGGCAAATGTTCCCTATAGGAAATTACAAGTAGTTTATCTTGCTCCTTTTGGATGATATATATTTGGTTGTATCCACTAAAACCATCCAAAATGAAAAGTGATTTTTACCTTCTAAGGAATCTAATACTTTGTTAATAAAAGGTAAGGGGAAGTGGTCCTTCCTTGTGGATTTGTTGAGCTCTTAGTAATTGACACACACCCTCCATTTTATATTCTTCTTGGGAATTTCAATCAAGGGTGAAATCCATTCACTATCAAATACTGGGTAATTGAATCATGTTTATAATGTTTTTTGTAATTATCCATTAACTATATATTTTAAGGAAAGATTCATTCTTCCTTGAGGTTTCCTAATGGGTAGATTCATCCTTGATGTAATTGTGATATGTACATATGTATAGATGAATTCATTTCATATCCCTATAATGAAATCCAAATGTTTTTTTGTGGTTGTTGATAAAAAATAGTAATTTTTTCTCTTGGACAACAATCAAATCAGTGAAGGTTTTTTAGAGTTTTAGAGGGGCACATTTCCAATATTTAATTGCAGCTTGATCAATATCAACAATGAGTAAAAATTTCTAATAGAATTCTTTTAAATTAGCAAATTTTGTAAGTTATCCCTAATCCTGTTGGTCAATATAGTTTTCAATTTTTATATAACTTGGGTATAAATTTTGGATGTAATTTGAAATAAAAGTGTCCTCTTCTATACTTTTCATGGCCAAGGTTGTTTCAATTGTAAGGAGAGGGTGTATTGTTGTTGAAATGTTTCCTCCCCTTCTTTTCCTACCCACATAGGTATTTCTATTTCAATAAGATGCTTGGTAGTGAGATAAAGGAAAAGTTTCTATTGGGATTGACCATTTGTGTTGGTCATATTCTACCCTAAAACTAATACATGCATAAATTGTAGCCATCCAAGGTCTTCCTCAAATGAGAATATACTAATTCAATTTGGATTTAGCTTGAAGTACTATAAAATATGTTGGATAATCCCATGAATCAATGGACACGATTAAATCCTCTAAAACAAATTCAATATTTATAGTTGATGTATCTATTAGATGGAGTACAAAAGGTGTGTTTCTACGTAGTTCCTTAAGGCTTAGTCTGTGCCACTTTTGTGATCACATTGATGGCTACCCCGAGGTATATCAAAGGATTCTAAAATATATTTTTGTTGATGTAGGCATCCACAACTAGGTTTCCTAGATATAGGCATTTAGGGACAAATATTTTCCTAGAATAAGTTATGTCAATTGGCCTATCACATTTATTATAGGAGAATATTTCATCTTCCTTCATTGTTTCTTATGTATTATTTTTTTATGAACTTGTTGTAGATAGGAACATCCTTAATGGCCCAAAGGAGAGGGATTTTGACAAATGATTTCTCATACGAGGTCATTCTTTGAGAACATGTCAATTGTCTTAATTTTTAAACATTTAGAATAAGGTATTTCCTCATAGCCATTATCATCTATGGGATTTGTAACAAGAGATGAGGTTGTTAGAAATTTCCATAATCTTAAATTGACCTCTTGAAGATCTATAGAATTGGTTTGGAAATGATCATCTTATTACTGTACACTTGTTGGACATGCCTACTATTTGACCGGGTGCTAGTTGGGTAGGCAACTAGGGCTATTTTTGGAATTTTTTGATTATTGCTTGTTGGAGTATTGGTTTTTGTGTTGGAGGTAGGAGCAATGCTTGTTACTACTAATTTGAACGTATCCACCGTTATAGAGGGTTATTCCAATGGTACTTTTTCCTTGAAAGTTGAAATGAGAATGATTGCAAGGAAGAGTGGAATGGTTGAGGATAGTTTTGTTATTGCCATTGATTACATTAGACAACTAGGTTGATTAAGGGAATACCAAGGTTAAATGCATTTATGTATTATATCAACAAAGTATTGAAAATGAGAGTAAGGCATACCTGGTTGGAATGATTGATTAATCCTCGCCTTCCTTGGTTGATGAAGCATAGTAGCTCCACATTCTCCTCAAATCCTTAATAAATAGTCGTGATACCTAGAAACAAAGAAATTCTGTTAGTTGGACATTTTTATTCACAAAGTACACAAATTTTTACAATGTTAAGTGGACATTCATTCCTAGCATGTTTTTTGTACATATTGGACAGAAAATAACAATTTTTTTTTTAACTTCTTCCTTCTTTCTCTTTGTCTAAAATGTATTTGTTTTCATGGCTAATGAATGTAAACTATTGGTTTTAATCTCTTATAACAATCTTCCTATTTCTATTTTCGTAATAGTTGCAAAATTATAGGATTATGGTACAGTGGTTTTTCCACTCCTACTCTCCTTCCTTACAAATCTGAAGTAGTTCTTGAATACTTGCTTGATGTATTCATACCCCAACTTGAAGATGTCTCCATTTGCAAGGATGTTCAAATTCTCCATGAATTCTATTTTACCCCTCTAAGGAACATAAACATGACAAAGTTACCATCTAGTGTGAAAATGTGAGCCATCTTGTAATTGAGTTGGAGTCTTTCCTTATATTCTTCTAGGGATTCATTTTCTACTCGGATCATTATAAAGATTTCATCTCTAGTATCACTAGCCTTACAGTAGTCGTTGTACTTTTTATTGAAGGTTTCCTTCATTTTCTCCCAAATTTTGTTGTTGTTTCCTTTTAAACTCATAAATCACCTCAAGGATAAATCCTCTAATGTAGGGAGGGGGAAGATTGATCTTTTGAGAATTAAATTAATAATGATAAGTCCCACAAACAAATTCAAATTGAAAAAGGAAAATGTTAAGGTCTTCTCTAAGAAGGGCATGAAAATGATGAAGAACATAAAGATTGATATTATTTATATGTATTTCTCCATGATTTTCCTGATTAGGAGACTCAAATATTTCAAATGTTGTTCTCCATCTTTAGCCATGGTTTGGTGAGATGAGGATTCTTATCCTTCTTTTGCAAAGAAATTTTTAAAATTCCCTACTCTCTCTTGGGGTAACTTAACAAATTCTTCAACACATAGTTGGATGTATGCTTCAAAAACATCTTGTTGTTGTCCTTATTCAATTCTAATTGTTTCAAAAATATGAGTTCTTGATTAAAAACAAAAACCACATTATATTTTATGCATTGACTAGAGATATATTGGTAGTGTTTTTTTTTTTTAATTCAAATGGATTTAAATGTAGTTTTTAACCCCTTCCTCATAATAGCACCAAAAATTTATGGGTCAAATAATCAAAACAATATTATTTAACTCCTCAACTTGACTTCAATTGAGCATCCATGGATGTGCTTATTTGATGTGGTATGTGCATTATATGTGCAAATACATTGGTACAATGAGATTTATAGATTTGATGATGAATATGAATCCTAAGGTTAGATTGAATCTTGTTGTCCCTTTCCTAAAGTAATTTTGCACATGACCTTCACTCCTTTGCTTAAGAAAAGCACAAGAAATTATAGAGTCACTATGCTATGATGCTATAGGATTAATTCAATAAAGATATCAACAATGGATAAGTGTATGTGCCATAGGCGCCTTAAAAACATCTTTATCACCATTTTCCTTAGTTTGACTGCAAGACTCTATTCAAGGTTGCATATCTACACTAAGAGTGAAGTGATGCTAACATTAAGTATGCAATAACTAATATAGCAATAAGGAGCATGCTCAACCACGACCTCTTTCCTCCTATTCCTTCACCCTCAAAGGATGGTGATCTATGGTACTTATAATCCAAATCAAGAGCATCAAGAGTAGGGGTAATGAGAGTGGTTTCCACTATTTTAGAGAGGAAGAAAACATCACACATAAGAGTATTAAATCTACCAAGAATGTCAATGAATGACTATTTTAGAATTCATGAGATGGGATGAGGCACTGAACATAAAATAGAAGGTTACAATTTAATGAGAAAAAAATGAATTTGCATTATTAAATTGATTGAGAATGAAATGTCATAAATTGATTGAGAATGAAATGCCATAAAGGAAATGAACTTACTATTGTAACAACAAAATTAAATTACCTGAAAGTACAATGACATGAAGAAAATGAACATGCTATAATAACTTGCATGAATTCTCTATATGAAATTGTGAGCTATTTGCCGAAGTAAAACATAACAACATGATAAAGTTAGAAGAAACTATCAGCTAATACAAAAATGAAACATAACATAATGACAGTGCTAGAAGAAACTATGAGCTACTATAAAAATAAAGCATGACAACATAATAATGTTAAAATAATTTATGAGCTATTGGAAAAATAAATCATAACTTGACAATGCTAGAAGAATTATGAGCTACTATAGAAATAAAATACAATAACAAAGGGGTTCCTTCTATATCCTTGAGTGGACCCTACTCAAGGTCTCTATAGGAATCCTTCAAAATACCATTAAGTGCTTGAGATCTAAAAACACAACTTCTTATTCAAAAAATTACTTCATCACAACAAATTTAAAAGGTTCCTGAACAATTTGAATTCTCTAATTCTTATTAAATTATTTTGCCAAAAGAAAAAATAGCTCCCTCCTACTTCATCCTAGCTCCTATTTATATGTAAAAATCCTAAATCATCCCTTCAAGCAGTCCTTGACTGAAGAGAACTTATCTCTAAGGTCCCTACAATTAGGGATCCTTGTTTCAAGGAAAAATCTCCAACCCTAATTCAAATTCCTTCAATTAGAAAATTGAATTAGGATCTTGCTAGTTGAGTTTCATGAATTATTAAATGCTTGGATCCTTTGGAGGTTGGAGAGGGGCATGATCCCCTTTTATCTCACGTACTAGTTGATGGAGATTACCCCAACCTATTTGAGAAAATAATTAGCATAACCTTAGGAAGGCATAATTTCATCAAACTCATAAATGAAACCAAGGTATATCACATAAATCAAAATTCAATCATACACAATAGTTAATGCACATAACCTAAGATGTTTATCTTATGTTAGATCTAAGACTTTTGTGATCCTAATGATGTGATTAATCCGAAAGACATTTTATCTATGTTTATTTTAATCATATTATTTTATAAGTATAGGAATGTTTAGTCCACAAAAGGTGTGATATTAGCTATAAGACATGCCTCAAACTTTCATTATCTCGTGACCCATTAACCACAAGGCCAATGATAAAAATCAAGCTTTGAACCATCCCTTGTTGTACATACTAGATAATGGAAGAGAGTCTCCATGGATTTCATGGGTGGTTTCTCAAGAATAAGGAAGGGACATGAATATCTATCTGTGGTAGTTGACAAGTTTAACAAGATGTGCATTCTCATGCCATATAAAAATACTATCAAGGGACAAGATGCAACAAACATGTTCTTTGAAAAGTTTTAGGTGCACTTTGGGATACCAAGGAGCATCATCTCACATGGCGATACTATATATTTAAATGACCTTTTTTAGTACAGTTTAAGAGATGATGGACACAAAGTTGAAGTGATCCACAAGTTTCCATCCACAAATAGATGGGTAGACAAAGTAGCAAACAAGACATTGGTTCAAATTTTGAGTGGTAACTTCAATCATAAGCTTCCAAAGACATGGGATGAAAATTTGATTTATACTCAACACTCTTATAATAAAGCAATCCATACTTCTAACCATAAGTATTCTTTTGAAACTCGCATAACCTTATCTTCCATCTTCTCCCTTCAATGATGTAAATGGGTAGCAAGGAGTAGTGAGGGAAGACATCACAGGAGAAGCATTGAATGCTGGAAATTTCATTCTTAAGATCAAACATATCAATTTACATGTAGATGAGACATTGAAGTAGCCATAAGGAAAGCACAAGGCCTAGCATGATAAACATAGAATTGAGAAAACATCCAACTTGGTGGGAGATATAGTTTAGTTGTATCTAAACAAAAAAAATATTACAGAGTACTAGTAAGAAGATAAAGGATTTAGTACAGTGGTAGAACAAAATCCAAAGAAGGAGCGATGGTGGCAAATGGTGGGCTTAGGGTTAACTGGCATGTTTACAGATTTCATTCTTCTACTGCCTCCCATGGCGGCGCTTCTGATGGGCGACGACTCTTCACACTCCCCTGCTGCGGCCTTGTGACAGTGGGGAAGACACCATGGGATTGGAGTAGCTCACTACCCATGGTGGCTGACCCTCGAATCCCCTGCATCTGCATTGACCGTCGGCCATGGGCTCCTCACAAGTGTCCGAATGATGCACATGGTTCCTGAACCAGTGCTCGGATTTTGGGGCTTGGGGACGGGGGCAGAGACCTGCTGTTGGCGGAAACCAGACGGGACAAGAAACGCTATGCCCCTCATATCTCTATGCCCACTGCGCGACTGTTTGGGGGCTACGTACACAACACTCCATCATTTTTGCTGGTGGGCTTTGGAAGGATATCAAGCCTCGATTGCAAGGGTGATTTGGAACCAGAACCCGTTAGGCACCTACCTCAGCAGACAGAACAGAAACTGCGAGAGGTCGATAGTTGCATCACTGCAATGGAGGAACGGGTAAGCACAAATAGATTTTAGATTTTTATTAAACCCCCTGTGGGGAATATTTATTAATTTGGATACAAGAATCTGATCGAGTTACAGACCTGAAGAAAATTATCTGGGAAACCACTGGTTATCCAAGCCACAAACAATCCCTTCTCCATTGTGGGCGATCTCTACAAGATTCCAGCACACTCAATGATTATTGCATATGCCCTGCATCCACCATTTATCTTAATCTGAGACTTAAAGGTGGAGTTGCTGGGCAGAGCAAAACTCAGGGGCCCTGGGGACCCAACACTTCAAATAATGACTACCCAAAAGGACCATCCTACAAGAATATTATACTAAAGGGGAAAAACATATCTGCAGCTCCAATAGTACCAACAGTGAATGCCCCTAAACCGTACATTGTGGAACAACTCAATCAGGTACCAGAACTGCAATAGAGATTCCTGAGATTGATGATCATCGATCCGTCTTTGAATCTCAAGCACTTATCTGCAGATTTAATTGTTTCTGGCCAAAACCAATGGAGCTTTTTCATTGGATATTCACTAACTGGACGATGGACTGTGAAATTCATCTCTGTTCAAAGGGATTTTTCATTGTCAAGTTCTTATCCTCCGAGGCCAGAGACAACATTCTTAGGGCTGGATCGTGGTTCTGGGGATCCGCAGGACTATTCACCACACCATGGTTTCCAGATTTTGATGCAAATACTCTGGAGGTCACCAAAATGCTAGTCTAGGTTCGGCTACACAACCTACCACTTCATTTCTGGAATGAAGTTGTTCTTGAAGGCATTGGCAACATCATTGGGAGTTACATAAAAACTGATACCCAACGCTTGGAGGAGAGGATCTTCACCTTTGCACACATTTGTGTAGAGGTGGACCTCAACAAGGGGATTCCAGCAAGCATCCAACTGGTTCACAAACAACAAAAATGGACGCATCATCTCGATTATGAAAATACTGCATTCAGATGCAGAATGTGCAGGAATACCGGGCATCTGCAAAACACATGCCTATAAGAAGCTAAACGAGACAACAAAAAAAAGAAAAAGACAGGGAAAGCAACCAAAGGCTGGAATTTTCCATCAGAAGAACCAGAACAGGAGATGGAAGAAGAAGAGGATGCACCCATCCCAAATGCAAACAAACATACAACAATCAAAGTTGAGACACAAGAACATGAGATGCAAGAGCCTATTGAACAAACCGCCACGGCTCAGGAGACATTGGACCATCAGGCACCAGAAAGTGGAGGAAACAAAAGACAACACAACTTAGATACTTCAGGTTCGGATAAGGACAATGGAGAAATCATAGTAGAGAATCGGCTCATCCTTATTTCCACCATGCCCACACAAGGTCCATGGTGCAAGGTCGAAAAGAAGAAAGGGAGAAAAGTTTGATTCTCCCCATGTATTATAGGCTCTAGGATGCAACTTATTTTTCTGTCTTTGACAATTAACAACACATGTAACATGTAATTTTGTTTTCATTAATAAAATTACGAATTTTTCCTTGTGAAAAAAAAATAAGATTAAGGATTTGTTGTATGGTCCTTTTGAAGTATTGGAGAAGGTGGGTGATAATTCCTACAGACTTAGTCTACCCCCATATATGAACATTTACTAAATAGTGAATGTGGGAAATCAGATCATTTATAAGCCTTCCATGTTGGAACAAGAAATTATGAACAAATCCTACCTACCATAAAGGGTTTAGCACCAAAAGCTCGAGTAGAGTTAGAAGAAGATATAATTTTGCAACAAAATTAGTTTATAACAACTGGATGGGGGAAACATGAATTCTAGTAGGTTGGGTCGAAAGGACAACTTCCAAGCAACACCAAATGATACTTTAGGGAGAAGGTGGAGGAAAAAATTCCCCACCTCCTTTAGTTAAATATTTTGGGGACCAAAAGCTTCCTTAAATGGGGAGGTATGATCCAAAATGGATTATACAATTTGTCATTTATTTTGGTACTTTATAGGTGGAAAAGCTTGAGTTATTGGCTTGCAGGGAGGGAATAGGTCCTATTTTGGTGATCTGGGGTCCAAAGATATCAAGAGCCAATTTGAACTCTCAAACAAACATTTTCAAAGTCAAAATTTTGTGAACAAAGTTTCCAATTTGTATGTAGAAGATATGCCTCCCACAATTTGACCTATCCTATTAACCACCATAATACTGAGTGGATACCATACTAGCTCACATTACTCTCACATGCTAGTATCTTTGTTCACCTTAAGAGGATTGATTATTAGAAAATAATAGTATGTTGTCTTGTTCTCTACAACTTTCATATCAATAGTACCTGTTAGAGTCGGTTTTTACAACCCTCCGTCAGAGATCATTTCTCTTATTGCATTTCATTGTTTAGGTGTCTCATTCCGCTCATTCATCTGCATTCCGTTAGGGGCATGCCATTGACTGACTGAAGGGTTTGGTTTTCTTGTTTCCCTCATGCTTGTACCTACTGGGTTGGTCAAAATTTCTCCAAAATCATCAAAGTTCATTTCAAGTCATTTGCAGTCATAGATGCCATTTTGGTCAAAAGGAGTCACTTTGGTTTCTGAGTCTAGGGTTTAGTCTTCTGACATGTCATATAATTCCCGCAGGCCATGAGGATGATTTCCAATAAGTTCTCAGTTCAAAATTTTATTATCAAAAATGTTTGAGGACATTTCTTGTTCAAAACTCTGTTTTGAATAAGAAATTGTCGAATTTGTTTTTTTTTAATAATCATGTATTTTTCCGCCATGAAAAATTCAAAGAAGACTCTGGTTCTCATTTGCCAAATATCAATGCTAACATCCCTACAAAAAAAATAACCATGTTCGTCATTTCAAATCCGGAAAGTCAGTGAAAAGCAAAAGACAGAGTTCATTAAATGACAAAGTGCCAAAATAAAAAGAACATTACAAAATGGGTTTTGAGAAGAAAAAAATCAAAACCATCTCTTGCAAGATATTTCTCAAAGCTATTTAACCCATTTTCATCAAGAAACATTCACAGAATCTCATGGAGAAGTCTAATTTCAAAGTTGGAGAGCAAACAATGTTTGAGTGAAGGCCGACGGTGTGTGATAATAGTGGCGCGGCGCGTTGGCATAGGGCGCGGCGCATAGAGCCAAAAGTGACAGAGTGTTTTACCACAGGCGCGGCGCACCCAAAGGCTACGGCACATTGGGTCTGCGCGCGGCGCATAGAGCCATCAAGCCCGAAATTCATCAACCTTCTGCAATTTTTCAAAATCAAACAATTTTTCTTGTTCCAAGTAAGTGGAAACTCTTTGCTCATTGATTTGAAGTCATGCTTGGTGTGTTTGGGACTGAAGATCAAGTGTTAAATGGTGAAAAACTTAACCCTATACCCATATTGAAATTTGCTCCATAGGGTTTAAAGAGAGGTAATTGTAATTTGAAATTGGGTGTCAAAGCTGGAACTTGTCAAAACGATCTCATTCCATTGTTATTTGTGCTCTTGTCACTGTTATTATCATATCATTGATCTCACTGCTATTATCATTGTTGTTATACCATAGTCCCTTCCTATTTCCACTATCACCCATTCCCATATCATTTGTAAGGGTGTCTGATCTCAAAGTTTTCCAAAGCAGTGAGTAAATGTCTATCCATTCCAAAGTCATTTGACAGTCCATTGTATTCACTTTGACATTTCCTTGCAGCCTCTCATTTCATGTGGCACACTTGGCATTGAAAAAAAAACATAGATTTATCATCATAGACTTGTCAGACACCTTGTTTTCAGCACCATGTCAGAGACAGATTCACCATATGAGCAGGGATATGAGCAGGATAGTGATTCTACAGCAGAACTAAATGTGCCAAGGAGATCTCATAAAAGTGGCAGGCATGTCAGGGAGGAGCCCACTTCTTTGACCCAATTGCAGGCTTGCCCGCTTGCAATGGATTGTTTTCAGCGTCAGTCATGTTTCCAGTATTGCGAGATGATTGCCCGAACTCAGCATCATCATGAGTTAGCTCGCCTATTTGTCCTACATTTGCATAATGGTCATGTAAATCTTGCTGGAGTGAACTTCACTTTGACACCAGAGACTATTTCTGAGGCGACTGGGATACCAAACATTGGTGAGGAGTGGAATAAGAGACATTAGCTAGATAGAGCATATTATGAGCCTTACATCAGACCTGGATATTTGAGGCAGCTGAGCAGGGTATTTCCATTCCGGTTTATGAAGGAAGAGTATGCACCACTGATGAAGCTCATCATTCGTTATTTCAGCTGTGAGGGCCGTTTCTCACGTCTTTATGCATATCACATCAGACTTTTGATGCATTTTACGAGAGTGACACTGATGAGTATCCCCTATTTCATGTGTCGAAACATAGAGCGGATGACATTCCTTGTGTAGAAGAAGACCCTAGCGCAACAACATAACAAAATTTATCATTACGCGCTCATCAAGATCATTGTAGTGCATCAGCTTGGATTACAGGGCATCTCATGGGATGAGTTCATTTCTCGTGATTTCTTTGCAGCACCCCAGCCTCCTCCCGAGATTGTTCATGATGAGGTAGAACCTTCACATCAGTTTGAGATTCCTGAGACTGAGCCTATCAGTGCTCCAGTGTGTGTGACATATCAGAGAGGCCACAGAGCCTTATTTGCAGCAGCACCACGAGTACTATCTCCACCAGGGGTGGAAGGGGTCTCGTTATCTTCATCAGCAGCGCGAGTACTATCTCCACATGGCGTGGAAGGGGTCTCGCCTTCTACATCAACACAGGTACAGGTTCAGGACAGAGGTAAGAGGCCTATGCACGATGAGGGCCCCTCGGGAGGCCAAGATACTGATTTTGTTTTGATCGATGTTGATGTGAGCTCTCCTAGCTCGAAGCTGAAAGAGATCATCCAGGAACAAAAGGCTGAGATTGACACTTTGACCGTGAAGTTGCAGAGAGCTCAGTGGGTTATACATTATTTGGAGCAGCGTAATAAATAGTTGGAGGATCAGCACACACTCATAGAGTTGCGGCAAATCCGTGAAGACCGAGAATTGGCTCGGAAGAGACCAGGTGACATGACACCAGTTGAGCGAGAGACTTGCCTTACGCACATCAACATTCATCTGGAGAAGCTCTTGGCGAAGGCCAATAGGGACAAAGACATGCTCAAACACATGAAGACTCACTATTGGGCCCGTACACACGTTTGCAGAGCAAAAATGAAGATCCTGAAGGCAAGGTTGAGAAAGGCACTGAAACGTCGAAAGAGGCCAGATCCACTCTGAATCTTGGCCGAAGCTTCCTTGGATGAGCATGAGACATGATGGGAGACCTTCACTCCAAATTTCAGCAAATTTGGAGAAGATTTTGTCATTTAGAAAATTTTGGTTGCAAAACAGGTTTTTTCGCCCGACGCGTCGCGCCACCCGAAGCATTTCATCAAATTCTGGGCTGCCTAAAGGGCCAAAAACACTCCAAAAATGGCCTTTCTGCCACTTTCTGCACTAGCAGGAACCAGTCTTGGGAGATTGCCGTTTTGGAGGGGCAAATGACATCCAAATTGAAAAATTCCACTTGGGTTGGATAGCAGACATTTAGGGCTTTCCAACGAGCTATCATGAGCTCAATTTGTACTTCGGTAAGTGCCCCAAAAACAGGCTCAAAGTGGCGCAATGCATAGAAAATTTGGGCGCGGCGCATAGAGGAATTTTGCCCAAATTTCACTTTTCAGCTCAGAAATTCGCCCAGTTTTGACTAGTTTTAATTTTTCATGTGATGATTGATCTATATTGATGTAATTTGGTAACCATGATGTAAATTTGGCATGTTTTTACTTTTTCTAGAGGATTCATTCACTAAAAAGTGAAAATTAAGTGAATGGATCAGTTTCCTAGCATATAGAGGCAAGTTGTTTGGCTGCCTAGATTTTAGCTCCATGTTTAGAATTGGTTGAAACTGCTCCTAAAAGGATGAGCTAGACCCCTAGAGGCATGGGAAGGGGTTAGAATTGTCTATATATTGTATTTTCTGAGACATTTTCAGGGTTGGCTCTTGGGAAAAGTTTGGCACTCCATTGTATATCCATTTTCAGTTTTTGGCAAAGGAAAGACCAGAGTTTTGCAGCACTTGTTGGGATCCTTGTGGCTTCTGAGTTTTGATGATGTTCTTCTCATGTTATTGTAAGTTTCATTAATGTTATATGTATGCTATTTCCCTTCTCTATGCTTCTGAATTAAACAAATGAGTATTTGAGGTAGAATTCATTGATTTGCCGGTGCTCTGCCTTAAGATTTTGTTTAGTTTTTTATGTTCTTCGTCAGTTTGAAGAGGATCCTTGCACGCTCTTTCCCTTTTCAGCTCCTCAGCAGTCTTTTCCATCCATTCACTCGATCTAAAACATCAAAGTCGTTGCCTACCCTGCCCCAACTTGAACTCTACAAGATTTGGCCTCATCCCCAAGCCGAAAAATTGTTTTTCCCTTTTTCCAACAACAATCCCAAAAAATCAAAATCAAACCCTCCTATTTGTTTATCTAGCCTAAGATCAGTTGTTGTTTCAGTCATCTCAAGCCCCTTTGAAAATTTTCCTTGAGACTGACCCGGAGAGAGCCCTCTCCTGTCCTCGTAGGGCTAGCTACGAGGCTGAGCGTGGTTTGGTGTTGTCCTTCTTCTTCCTTATTTCAGCCTAAGGTGGATTTGGGAGCTAAAATAGTGGTGACCATACTAGGGAAAAAATGGTTTGCTCGTTGATGTTATTTGCTTCATAAGTTATAGACGGAGTCTGAAGTCACGCCAGGTAGCTTTCGAAACGCTTTTGCTATGCATAAGCGGAAGTAGATAAACGTTGCTTCAGTCGATCTCCGGTTTAGCTTGTGAATGTGACATTTGTCTTGTGTTTTACCCCAGTACATTATATCGTTCTGGACTTTTGGGTGATTGAGTCTAGAATTTGACAGGCTGAATAGATCGTTTTGTCCTTTGATTTTTTTTTTTTTTGAATAGATCAATACACTAGCTTCCAGAAGGCATACTAGATCAAATCCTGATCCTAATCCACCTCCAGTGTATGAGAATCCCAACCTGATTCCTATAATTTTTCGTCGAAAAGCTCCTGTGTTTCCTCTGTTTAAATCTCATTCATACCCTATTGTATTTGAATACATCGAAGATATTGAGTTTGATGATCAGTTCGAGTTATCCTTGTTTGAAACCAAATCTGAAAGTGCTGCTAGTTCTACCGTCATAAATCCCGAATTCATTAAGTATCTTGAGGTTGAACAAGCTAATCGATCCATTGATAATTACATTCTGAACCTTCAAAACTCCATTGTGGCAACGAATATTCCCGAGTTTATTGAATCCGCTTCTGAAACTCTTGGTCCATCAGTAGTTACATCTGATTCACAAGTTCACGCTGAGCCTTCTTTCATTCCTACTATTCCAGTACAACCATCCATATCTGATCAACAATCTGCAGTAGTTCCTCCTCCATCTCCACCGCATACACCTCGAACACCTACTGCTCCTATTCCACCCATTTCTCCAAGACAGATCATAAATCCACCAAGAGCCATGGCTGCTAGATTCGCACCTCTCGTTTTGCCAACAAATTTGGATCCTATGCCCGTTGATTATCAGAGTAAAATTCCTTTGTTTGATGGTACTCCTCAAAGTGTTCCCGCTCAGCAGCATATTGTTAGAATGACAGACTTTTTGGACCTGCATGAAATTGATGAAGAGAATGTCTCCATGAGATTGTTTGTCCAAACTTTTGGAGGTGAGGTACGCAAGTGGTTCAGAGCTTTACAGCCCGGAAGTATTAATACATTAGAAGACCTTCATAGACAGTTTCTAGATCGGTGGGAGATGAAGAAAGATCCGCTGCAAATCACTTCTGAGTATACTAAGATCAAGCGCAATCCCGGTGAGTCTGTCCAAGACTATATTATCAGATTTAATGCGGTTTATAATGCAATTCCTGATGACTTGAGGCCTTCTAAGAAGTCAGCTTTGTTAAAATTCCCGGATGGTTTTGATCCAGAGATGGCCTATTCATTACGAGATAGAGATCCGCCTACTTTAGAGGACATGCAGAAGATTGCCGTGAGTGTTGAGGCAAACTTGAATGATAAGAGAGCTAGACTGAAAGCAGAGAAAATGGGAAAGATGTTCGAAAGGCTCACTATTGATAAGCCCGAACCACAAGTTCGGAATCCTAACTTTTGTGGTCAGCAGCAGCCCCAATTGAGGATTAAGCAACGAGAACAGCGAGCACAAGAACCAGCAGTCCAGCAACAAGTAAAGACACCTCTTCAGCAGAATTTTGCTGGTCAGGATTCAGATGATGAAGATGATGTAGTGGGGGAGGAAAATCATTTCTTTACTCCTGACGATTTGCCCATTTATATCACCGAAGATGATGAGTATGCAGAAACTTCAGCGGTACAAAGAGATGAGGATTTTATCCTAGCTAATGATGCAGCCCTTGAGGAGGAGTCGGATGAGTATCAGAGAGGATATATGAATGCATTGTCAGCTCAGCAGAAGCAATATTCTCTTAGAAATAGAGATGTACCAGTCAATCCAATTCAGAAGAGGAAGGAAGTTTCAGTGCCTAAAAATGATTCACCTGTTGCACAAAAGAAAGCAAAAGAGATGGTTGATCCCGCTGCCACCAAGTCTTCATCAGCAGAAAAATAAAATCAGCCGATTACATCGAGAGAGAAGGTTGAAAAGAAAGAGGTTCCAGCCAAAGAGATCGAAAAGACTTCAGCTTTTAGTTTGGAGAATGAAATTTCAAAATTGAAGGTATCCATCCCCTTGACTGAATTAATGAGGAACAGCAGTTATAAAGGTCAAGTTTCTAGAATTTTGAATTTCGATCCCATGTTTGACATGGTGAATATTGAAGATGATCAACCAGAACTGATATTTGGACCAGCTTTAGATGGTGAGTCTCCGGACAGCGAAGTACCTCCTTTTTATATCAGTCTTCGGTTGCATGAGTTTGTGTTGCATAATGCCATGTTCGATTCCGGTGCTTCCCATAACCTTATGCCGAAAGCAATCATGGAGAAGTTGGGTCTAGACATTACCAGGAAGTACCACGATCTTTATTCATTTGATTCTAGCAGAGTGAGATGTATTGGGCTCATTAAAGACTTGGTTGTAAGTTTGGATCAGATTCCTACAAAGAATGTTTTGATGGACGTTGTTGTAGCAGACATTCCTCTGAGATTTGGTATGTTGCTTTCCAGATCTTGGGGAGCAAAATTGAAAGGGACATTACAATTAGATTTCTCCTATGCGACGATTCCCGTGTTTGGTCAAATGAGAAAGTTGTATCGGGAACAAAAAATGAAGTATATGATTACCACTAAGGAGAAACCGGTTAATCATCCGCTTAATTATGTACATACAGATCTAGAGTCTTTTGTTTTGTTTGCCGATAGTTTTAATGATGTAGATAGTCAGTTGGTTCAAGCAGAAGATATTCCAGAGATTACCGAGAATTTCAGAGAAGTTTTGCAGAAAGAAAGGCAGCTACCGGAAAGCACAGTTGAGCAATTAGCTAAAGATAGTGGACAGCAAGCAGAAAAAACAGAGCTAGCACAATTTCAGCACTTAGAGGATGATGAAGAGGGTCTATGGACCATGGATTTCGATGGTGCAGTTGGCAATGATGGTGCTAGGATTGGTATTTGGGTACGCAGTCCTTTTTCCGCTCCTAACAAGGTACCAAGCAATGTACGGGTATGTTCTTACAAGTTGGCATTTGATTGTTCGAACGATGAGGCTGAGTATGAAGCTCTGATTTCTGGCCTAAAGATTCTTAGAAAGATGAATGCTAAGAGAATTGCGGTCTATGGCGACTCCGAATTGGTGATTAAGCAGGTAAAGGGAGAATATCAAACGAAACATCCACGGATGCGGGCTTACCGGAATGCTGTTCTTGATATTTTGAAGCAGTTTTCAGATTATACCTTCACTTGTATTCCTCGCATTCAAAATGGAATTGCAGATGCGCTTGCCAAGGCAGAAAGTAACTTGAAGATCCCAATGAATTCAAGAAATAAGTTCGAAATCCATGTGAAGCACCGTCCTACCGTCCCGGATAATCAAAGATGTTGGCAAGTTTTTCAAGATGATGATGAGATTAATGATTTTCTGCAAAGTAAAGGTAAGTTCAAAGATACCTCAATCGATATGGAATATGATGATGGTGATGATGTTAAAGTTAATCAAATGGAAGTGTTACAGCTGAAAGATAACATTATTCCTAAAGGTTTGATACCTTTAGAAGAACTCTTCAATCAGGATGATGTGGCCAAGAAACCAACTTTACGACCGATTGAAAAAGGAGTGGAGGATGTAAATATTGGGACAGCTGAAAACCCCAAGATGGTAAAGTTATCCAAGTCATTATCACCGGAGGTAAGAGCTGAATATGTGAGTTTGTTGTCTTCATTTGCTGATGCTTTCACTTGGGATTACTCAAATTTAAAGACATACGACACCAATATCATCCAGCATAATATCCCTATTAAGCCTAATCAGAAGCCTTTCCGACAAAAGCTAAGAAGAATCAATCTGAAATTGCTGTCATCGATTGAGAAGGAGGTAAACAGGTTGTACAAAGCAGGAATCATTGTTCCTATCAGATTTTCTGATTGGATTTCCAATTTAGTGCCAGTGCGGAAAAAGACAGGTGAGATCCGGTTGTGTATTGATTTCCGAAATCTGAACAAGGTGTCATTGAAGGACAATTATCCATTACCTAAGATGGATCATATATTGCAGTGAGTAGTGGGTGCATCTCGGATGTCACTACTCGACGGGTATTCTGGATATAACCAAATCTTCACTAGTAAAAAATGATGAAATTAATGACTAGGTGACTAAAAATGTTAGTCGCCACAATTATTTCAAGTGAATTACTACTAAAGTTGAACAATTTTAATTGATCGAACTAAAAATGACTAACTTAAATGACTAATTTAGTCTTGGAATAAAATATACAACTAGATAATCAGTGACTAAACTAAAAGCGACTAACATAAATGACTAATTTAGTCTAGGGATAAAATATATGACTAGATAATAAGTGACTAAACTAAATGCGACTAACTTAAATGACTAATTTAGTCTAGGATTAAAATACATGACTAGATAATAAGTGCACCTTTTTTTTTTGTAGGTCATTAATTAATTAATTTTTTAATGATGTATGAACCTTTGTTTTTTTGTAAGTCAATGTTCTATTCATGTAGGAAAAAAGGAGTACATATAGCCACTTAGAAAATAGGTGTTCTCACCCCGTCTGGGTTTGTTGACAAAAATTTGCATGAGACACAAAAAAATGCAAAACAGATACTAGGGACATTGTCCATAAACGGTTGGGCCAGAGGCACCAAAACACATATAAAACATAAAGAACAACAAATAACATACTAGGTGTCCGACGTGATGGTTGCAGGGTTTTCTGGGGTTGTTCCTAGATGCGATGGAGGATAAAAGTCACACTGACCGTGCCCTTCAAAGTGTGTCAACCAAGTCTCCAACTTTTCTACTTTCTTAGTGCGTTTAATTTGGCCTCGCAAAACCACTACCAGTCTCTCCCAGACTTGGAACTGTAAATATTGAATTCAGTACAATGTTTCCATCTTCTCTGCATGCTCCTCATGACAAAATCTCTCAATTGTGTTCACTCTTTCCATCAGGCTGTTGATAAGTGCATGACAATTCTCTAGGCAATAATGTTGGATAACCTGCCCCTCATTTACCTTATATCAATAAAACCCACGAATCCCCTTGCCACCACAACCTGCTCTGCCCCGACGACTCTACTTCTAAACCCTCAAACCCCCAACTCTGTTACCCCCCCGCTTAACTCCTCCACGACCACCATGCACACCCACACTAGTGAGCCGTGCATGCCCCGTAGTCTTTCCACCCCAACGTGGAGCCACCATGATTATTTCTAAGTCTGCCACCCCAACAGGGCCATGGATGACAGGGGAGTGATAACACCCACACCACACCAGGGGCTTCATAATTCGCCAAGGTCAAGGAACCCCACTATGTGTAGAGTCCAGATACCAGAACCCCTACCATAGAAAACAAACACCGCAAGAAAAGGAGCCAAATTTCGTCACCCATCACCACAGGGAAGCACAAAGAAACCTCCCACTACCAGATAAAGACCGCCACCACCAGGAAAACCAAATACCATCATCCACCAAACCAACATAGGAAATTGAAAAAAAAATGAGGACAAGGTAGTCGACGCTTGAGCGTAACTTATCCCAGGGCAGTGACTAGTGACCACATACCAATCCACCAAACACCGTCGCACCCACATCGAAGGGCATGAAGTTTGGAAAAGAAACTAGTTTTCCGCCACCACCCTCGAGGTTTCCCAGACTGCAGATTCTAGCTTCCTCTCTTAGCACAAAAAAACAGGCTCACCGAAAGCCAAGAAAAATTGAAATGAGTGTGCTCACTTCCCTTCAACTTCCTATCATCAACCCAGATGCAGGGAATGGCTAAGAAACTGAGCAACAGGGACCGGTTGAACACATCGCACTAGCAAATGCCCACGACAAGCACACACAAGCCACTCCCTTTGTAAAACTTCATGCAACGTTTATGCTTCCTCTCCGAAGGCAACCATCAAGACCAACACTAAACTAGAGTCAGGAGTCTATTGTCAGGCTCCCTCCTCTTCCGTCGCCTTATCCTTTCACCACCTCCAAACTCCAATGCCCAGTTATTTTTCACACGAATTTCCAATGTGAAGCTAGTAACTCTCCCGCTACATGTGTTATGGTGAACGGACCAGGAGTACCATCCCTCACCCTTGCTCCACTTATATTTAGTTATGCGAGACACCTTCCACGTGTTGCTCAGACCTCACCACATTTGATATCAATTTGGAAAATTTTGACAATGCAATGAATACCGAAACATGTTAGATGATTGGCACTAAGTTTGATTATTTTTTAAGATTCAACAGTAGATCCTGGAAATAACAGTAAAATATCCACAATTATTAGCTAATTTTATACCGTACGAGAGATATTTCATAGAGAATAGGCCTAGTGATTTCTATTTCAATGGAATGATAACAACATTTTTTTTGGGTAATAATGGAATTTAATTCGATTTCAAATCATAGTGTGAGAGCGTATTTGATGTGAGAGAAATTCTTCTGGTTGCTGCTTTGTAGACCTGTCCGAAGTCTTGGGGGAAGTGGAGGACGTCATTTTGGGAGGAAAACTGATACCAATTTTTTGCAAGAGACAATGAAGTGTCGTTCTAATGTGACTGGCATAGGTGTTAGATTCAACCACATGATGTTCAACATGAGTGCGAGCCAACTCTAGGTCTCAAAGATGCATTGTGAGCAAATTTTGTACAACCCAAAGTGTGTCACCAATTCTTCATCACTCAACTACTTCTAGGATAACTACATTACGCCTGATACGCTGAAGGATGTTGTGGTCAAAGAGAATCATGTGGTCATTGCACTATGGAGAGGTGAGAGGGTGACCTCTACCCTTGCCACCGTGTTGAACATGGCCTCGTTCCCTCACCATGACAGTGTGCTGGAGAACAAAGATGCTGGGGCTATGGCCTTATATAACAACAGTAATGGAAGCATGGTAAAGCCAAATTCCCTGAGCTTCAGAGGTCGCAAGGTGGAATGCAGGATATGTTGGTCGAGCAAAGGAGTTAACATGGTGGCGAGCATTAAGTTACGTGTGAGGCCGGACATGAGAATTAGCATTAAGAGGGTGCATATGCAGAGGGCTCAATTTCTCTTTTGGACATTTAAGTTATTCACATGTTGATAAGGAGGTAAAGTCATGTCGCATAGCCGTCAGTCGTTCATGGTGGTCATGTCAGCATTAAATTGCTTACTAAAATGCAATTGGAAAGTGAGCACCTCAATCTAGGTGAAAATTTCACAATTTAATTGTTGATTTTTTTTTTAATACTTATAAATTTATACATACATTAAAAAAAAGAGATTCAACAATTTTTAAATATATTTTACTAAATAAAAATCAATAAAATATTATTTAAAAAATAAATAAATAATATATATACATTAAAAAATATTCAAAAATTTATAAATATAATTCACTAAATAAAAATCAATAAAATATTATTTAAAAAATAAATAAACAATATATATACATCAAAAATAATTCAACAATTTCTAAATATAATTCACTAAATAAAAATAAATAAAATATTATTTAAAAAATAGATAAATAATATATATACATTAACAAAAGATTCAACAATTTCTAAATATAATTCATAAATAAAAACCAATAAAATACTATTTAAAAAATAAATAAATCAAGGGTTCTTTGTCCATTTGGGCGGGAGTCATTTCTTCCATTTCTTTTCTTCGAATACACCATCACAGTGAGATTGCGCGGGAGTAATTTTTCATTGTGAAAATTTCAAATACGTATCAGTATCAAACAAAGAGTTGGGCGGGAGTCATTTTCATGGTGAAATTCTGAAATAGGTAAATAAAGGGTTTAATGTTTTACATTGTGTAGTTTGTTTCATCGATCTTGCACTGCAATATTACCTGCGGCAACGAATTTTACATATCAGGAGTTTTGGGGGTGTGGAGGTAAAACCTGGGGAGGTTCACAGCTATGATCCTGGAGATGGTATGGTAAATATCTCCCCCTTATCGCAAGCAACCCTAGGTCAGATTCAAAATTCAAAAGAAAGTGAGGGAGTTCTCCTCAATGTTCCTGTTGATAAAAACTTGCATACGGGAAATGCGACCAGTTCAAGCTTTCACACAGTTGCACCACACGAAGCGTCACAGAGGTGTATTTTGTATCCATTTTTCAAAGCTTTGAAACCTGTTTTTTTGCCATTAAGAATTTAATTTTCCAAATGAGACCAACATCTCCTGTTTTTCAACTAAATCTAGTTGTATGACTCTCCTCTGTAGATTCTCAACATCCTTGCAAGGGATTTATTTTTCTTTCTTTTCCAAAGACCTTAGATGATAAAATCATTGGAGGGGGTTGGGTCACATGAATCTAACCTCTAATGGCTTCTTCCAGGGAGCATTATGCTCCCACAACAATAAATCAATAAATTAGAAAACAAAAAACACAGATTTCGTTTTCATAATGCCGTGAAACCCCTAAATTCCAACTGCCTGTCCTATAAATATTTATTGTTAGCATTTTTTTAACTCCTGTATTTAGTCTACAATTCCGACGGAAATGCATCGAAGTAGTGGCCTAAAATGTATGATCAATACAGAAATAATACAGTACTGTGTTGTCTATGGACCTTACCCTTGTGAATATTGAGCTTACCGAGTCTCTTCTGGCACCATTATAGATGATCTGTAATGATCCTGGACATCCTCAATACGCGCGATACTAATTTGATGTCCAAAAGGGCCATCAAGATCTCTATCCTTTTCTCTTTGGCCACAAGATCGAGTCTCTTTATCAAGCATCTCCCTTTACTTCCAAGCTCTTGCACCTTCAACTCCTTACAATGCATGCTTCTCCTCATGAAATGCAGGAGAGTAGAGTCGTTGGGATCCTCTACCTCTTGAATTATGCACAACAAAATCAACATTTGGTGCTGCACCAAACTTTTGTGCTTGTCAGACCTAACAAAATCCCAGAATATCATTATGGATTTGGTGCTGCTGGTATTGTATTTGCTTCATGGAACCTTTGACCAAATCATGGGACCTTCAAACTGATCATTCTCTAAGAACCTCTGCAACAAAACTTGAAACTGCTGAAATTGATCTGCCACGTGGTCATAAAACAAATCCTGCTCTGACCCATACAATGCCGCCTCCCGGAACTTTCTGTATTTCCAATGCAGGGCCTCCCAAGATAAACAAGTCTGGCCGACATACACAGTCTCCAGGTCCTGTTGCACTCTCTTCAAGGTTTCGGGGGAAGCATGTGTGACCACAGGATTGTTTAGAGTATATCTCTTCCGCCTCGAAGTTGCCCCTTTAGGCTTTCGAGTTTCATGGCTTTGAAAAACTCCTAATTTCAGATTTCATGGCTCTGAAAAACTCCTAATGCATAGGTATATTAACAATTGATAGGAACCAGAAAAATTTTGGTGCAAACTTCTCAGCATTAAACAGACGCAGGATTGTGGTTAATACTAGACTGTACATAGCCTCACTTTCTTGACACGACTAGTTCATAAAGTAGTTTTTTCCCTGTGAGATTTTCTTTAGATGTTCTGTTGCTACAATAATATTCTTTCAGTTCATATTCATAAATTAAGCTGGACAATCACCTCTAAAATTCCTTACCTTTGACATCATTTCATCGTATGACAGTTCTCAAGATGATAAAATTGTGCGTAGTGCTATCCAAATGTTTGTTCAAGATCCTATGATACTGACAAGCTGGTTGTCTACATTCATCTGCGATGCATTTCAACACTTCAATTGTTTGCAGAGTTTCGATGTTATTAAAAACTTGTGAAATATTCATTTCTCAAACTTATCTTTCTCATACTAACATGTTTGTAATAAGGGCCTTATGTAGATTTAAGCACTCACCTATCAAGTTGCTGACACCCAATAAGCTACTAACTTATAAGTCAACAGAACTTTAGAAGTCGATAGACACTACATAGCTCTCTAAAAGCTCCAGTATTCAATTTATTACCCAGAATAATTTTTAATTCGTTCAAGTCGAGGGTGCATAAGACCAGCACTCTGACATTGAAGCAACTCAATCTATTATGTATTGTTAATTCAAGATGAAATTTCTTATGAATAACAACATCACTTACGAGCTGAAAAAGTCCTGGAAAAGATATTAGTATGTGGAAATATCTTCTGCATTACAATATTCTTCATTCACTAAGTCAGCAGAACTTTAGAAGTCGATAGACACTACATAGCTCTCTGAAAGCTCCAATATTCAATTTATTACCTAGAATAATTTTTAATTCGTTCAAGTCGAGGGTGCATAAGACCAGCACTCCGACATCGAAGCAACTCAATCTATTATTTATTGTTAATTCAAGATGAAATTTCTTATGAATAACAACATCACTTACCAGCTGAAAAAGTACTGGAAAAGATATTAGTATGTGGAAATATCTCCTGCATTACAATATTCTTCATTCACTATGATGCATATACTCCTATATATCGTGTACAAATCAACAGCTTTAAGCTAATAAATATTTATCCATTCCCTAAAATATTTCTTACATAAGAAGAATCAAGAAAACATAATTTATTTCGTGACAATAGATTCTAGAATATCCTTCTCAAGCATATTTAGAGAAAACACAAGTGCTCTCACAAAAATAGATTCTAGAATATCCTTATCATATTTGCTTTCTTACCTATTTTATAATATAGCATGAACACCCAATAATTTGAAACTACTAAGGCAAGCACATTATCAGGTCAAGACTCAGAACAGAGGCAATAGAATCATGGGACAAATGCACAAATGCTTCGTGGGCACATAAATGGTCAAATATTTGTATTTTTGTATAATAAAATTTCCTTCATCCCAGAAATTATAAAACTTTATTGGTAAAGAACCCTTTCCACATGGAAGTACATTGGGACTGATATCCAACATAGAAAATAAGCACTACAGAAATTGTTCACTAAGAAAGAAACCTTGATAGTTTTACACTAAGGAGAAAAGACTCAAAACCTTATCTTCACAATGAAGAATTCAAAAGAAGGAAACCTTTAGGGGATGGATGCTATTACCCAAACCTTTCTTTGGCATCACGAATATATCGATAAATAATGTATTAAATTAACTAATTAAATTAGGATTATATATATATATATATATATATATATATATATATAGATATATAGATATATATATATATTAAAAATTTCTTATTTTCCTTATTCTAGTCAAACTAGCCGTTATTTATAATGGCTAGTTGAAGCGTCTCTTTATCTATTTAAATTGGTTCCTAGATCTGATTTCTCATCTTGTTTTGATGATGAACCACGCTGGCTGGTTCAAAACAAAATATGCTCAGATGTAATTATCACTGAAAGATTTTATATACATTTTATAGAATATTCTTTTATGTTATGAATAAATGATTTATAAAATGAAATTCTTAGGAATCAAATACATATGAATAGACTATTGGTTTTATGGGCATTCTTAGAGAATTTATAACCAATTGTATAAATTTAGGATTTTATATCTTAATGAATTCTCAGATTATAGCTTATGAGATTGGAAAATATAGCATTGATAATGTTGCTTGGTGCTCCGAAATGGAAGGTAAGAACAATGGAAATTAATGTAGTTGTGTAATAACACAGAGTAGACATTGGAAAAGCAACTTGCTTGGCTAAAAAATAGGTTCATGCACAGGGCGTCATAGGATTGTAAGAAGATATGACAATTTTGTAATAGGAATTGTATACAAGAACAATATTTAGCGAGGTTGCAATGGTTTGAATGTAGGAACTCTTTGCATAAATTGTATATAGATTTTTTTATAGGGATATAGGAAGTACAACTAGAACATAAGTGGTATGACATTTTTTCTACCAGGAATAAAAATTTGATAACAAGTTGTACTAGACTAGTCATAGGTATGTGATAGGTTCTTCATAGGTTGTAAAAAACTTGTCATAAGTAGGTGACAACATCATTATAGGTTACAACAATGGATTGGTCACACGTGGTGATAGGTTTTATAACATGTCTTATGACCGTTTATCCCAAGATGGTAATAAGTTGTAGCAACTCTACAATAGGCCTATGACAGGCTTATGGTAGGTTGGGACAGGTCTTGATAGGTATACAATGTGGTTGTAACAAGGAAATAATAGGTTTTATGGAGGGAATTATGACAAGTTATGATATGTTTTATGACAATTCATAACAGGTATGAATAACATGAATAACAAGTATTATGACAACTTAGAAACTTGTAATAGATTTTATACAACTTTGATAGGGTTGTCTGTTATATAAATTCAAATAGAGTAGCAAGAACGAAAGCAACCAAAAGTTCAAGAATAATAGTTAAGGATATAAGTTTGTATGCGAGAATTATGTGCACGAATTGTGCTTGTGACTGAGGCACTTGGAAGCCAACTATGTCTTTTTGCACTATATGAAATTTTATTCTTCATGCGTTTTCTGGGCCTCTTCCTTCGAGGAAAAAGACCGAAAACATAATATAGATTCTGATACAAGCAGCATAGTAACCTGGGTTCTTGGGCCTCCTCTTAAGAGGAAAAATACCCCAAATAGTAACGAACAACCAGTATAAAAAGTTATAAAGAGGAGCAACAGAGGATCTAATCCTCAACCAAGTTTTGTGTTACATACATATTATAATTTTCAGCAACCAAAAGTATATTAATATATATAGAGAAAAAACAACTGAAGACCACTCAAGAAAATGGAGGATGGTGCAAATCCACAAAGCCTTCCGGTCCTATTTCTCGTGTCCTCTAGCTGCTCGAATCTTGCTGTAAACCCTCCTTAGAAAAGAGGTCTGCAGCGAAATTCCTCTCCCTGTAAATATGACATAAATCAATGTGAGTAAAATAGTCCTTCAATAACCCGCATTCTTAAGGATAGGTCGTAAAACATAATTTGAACAAACAAATTCCTTGTTAAACCATTTGATGGTGTTGAGCGAGTCCCCAAATAACCGAATAGAAGTAATATGCAGGTGTGAAAGCCAACATAGGAGGAGGTGTAACCCTTTGATCTGAACATAGTTGTTTGTGCCCTGACCAAGTCTGATAGAGGCTTCCAGTCTTCGAGAATGGCTTAGGTGAATAACGATTCCAACACCACACATGCTCGCTGGATCTGATGCTCTGTCAAAGTAAGCCCAAGGGATATCAACCTTGATTTTCTGAGGGGTATTGACACTTTTCTTTGTTGGAGTTTCTTGTTTAGGGAGAAAGGCATAGATGGCTGCTCCATTCTGAGCAGCGATGTGGAAAGGGGTATCTTCATTCCTAAAAATATCGTGGTTCTTGGCAAGCCAAATTCCCCAGGCCATAATCAGGGGTATCGATTTTTGTTTTTCGGTCGGGCAACTGTTCCACCAAAACTGCCAGGCCTCTTTAATCGAAGGACCAACCCATTGATGTGTGCAACCAACCAGAATTTGAATCCCTTCCCATGCCTTTTGACATTAGGAACAAAAAAGAAATAGATGGGTCACCGATTCAGAGTCCTGTTTGCATAAGGGGCATCTCCCTAGCCCCTCCTTCCTTTTTTGAAGATTGTCCCATGAGGAGATCTCTTTTTACATTAGGAACCAAAAAGAGAGGTGGCCTGTAGCAGGGCTATTCAGCTTCCAGAGGGGTTTATGCCACCATTCGGCCTTCGCCCAGCCTTTCTTCCACATAAGATGAGAATACCCAGTCTTTGGTGAGTACAAGCCTGGAGGCGCAAAGCCCCATCTGAGGGTGTCAGGGTCATCTCAAATGCATACATTTGTTCTAAGTAGTTCATTTGTGTATAGCTTCCAAGTTTTTTCCCATATTGGGTCAAGCTGGAGATCGTCCCCATTTTTCCAGCCTTGCGCCCAAATGGACGTGGCTTCGGATTTTTTTTTCTTGACTGAGGAACAAGAGACCTTTGTCCATGAGGTGAGCTTTGCAAGCCTCCGAAAGGGAAAAAGCTCCATTACAACCGACCCAAGGGTCCAACCCCAGTCTAATTTGCTGCCTGTTCCTAACCTTCCAGACCATACCTTCCTCAATCAATTCCATGGCTCCAAGGGTAGCCCGCCAAACCACCGACCCACCCTTGGTGGACATGATAGGGTTCCAGACCCAATCAACAATGTCTCCAGGGTCAATGTAGTTACTTCTCATTACCGTGGACCAAAGGGAGTCCTTGGTCAGCAGTGACCATCTCATTTTAGCTGCAAGGGACTTGACGAAGGAGGGTAGCTCCTTTATACCCCATCCTCCCCATTCTTTTGGTCAGGCTATTTTCTCACAAGCCACCTAAGACATGGAGTGGTCCTCTTCGGATCTTGCCCACAAAAATTATGACAGATTTTCCTAATGTGCTCCAAGATGCCCCGTGACATCCATGAGAGGAGTGCCCAAAAGACTGGAATGTCCATTTGAATAGTTTTGATGGGTGTGAATCTCCCCGCTCTAGACAACCATTTGTAACACCAACACTTAACCTTTTTTTTTCAATTTTGGCCACCATCCACATCCAATTAGCTAGACGGTAAGAATCCAGCTTAAGATGGCACCCAAGGTATCATAGACTATCAGAAAACTGTCTGACCACAAAAGGGATGGAGTTAATGGCATTTCTGGATTCCTCCTCCATAAGTCTTGTAACCATGATTGAAGATTTGTGATGATTGATGCTCATTCCGGTGGCTTTCATAAATGGATCCAGGGAGGCTTTGAGATGGAAGGAGTCCCTGCAACCACCATTGCTAAAGAGAAGGATATCATCTACAAAAAATAGGTGTGTGATACTGATATTTGTAGCTACCTTCATACCCCTTATGTCCCCTTTCCTTTTTTCCTCTAAAATCACTTGGCTTAAGCCTTCAACTACCAGCAAAAAGAGAAGGGGGGAGAGGGGACATTCTTGGCAGAGGCCTCTTTTGTTTTTTAAAAAGGGGGAAGCAACCCCATTTATCAGAGCAACAAAACTAATGTCAGTGATACATCCCATCACCCATCGGATGAATTCATAATGAAAGCCCAGATGGGTGAGCAGGAGTCTAATATACATCCAACTGATCTTTTCATAAGCCTTTGAAAGGTCAATTTTGATGATCAACCCTTTCCGTCTGTGTCTCTTCATACTGTGGAGGACTTTTTGTGCCACCCCTATGGCTTCAGGATTCTGTCTTCCTTCCAGAAATCCAAATTGTTCCTTAGAGATATGATTTGAGAGGATAGGCTTGATTCTTTCGGTAATGACTTTTGTAATGATTTTATAAAGGTAGTTACAGAGGGAAATAGGCTAAAAATTGTCAAAAGAAGCCGGAAAGTCCAACTTGGGAATGAGGGCGATAAAGTGGCATTCAGAGATTCCAGGATAACACCATTTTATGGTTAAACTTTATTGCACGCACACATTTTTCATCTCCTCTAAAGGAGCCAAATTTCTTGGATAATGATGCATAGGATTGAATTGGAAATTTAAATGGGAAATAAAAACTGGTATCATTTGGACATAGCTAACATAAGTTTCTTCGAGACATGTTCGGATTTGCAAAGAAAAAGAAGCAAGTGCTAAAAATGTTATGTGTTATGTTATTTGTTATAACTTATTTTCATTTCCAACATTTGTACAAACTTTGTCAGCTGATAGGTACCCCAATAAGGAATTGAGCACAACAACATTAACACTTACAAATTCAACATGTACGATTAAATTTTTTTGCATGGGTCCTTCCTATTATCACTTTGTACCTCTTTTGATGCATGCGAAATAACCGTTTAGGTTGACCCTAAGTACCACCAATAGAACTACTGAATTTACACCATATGAAAATACTTGAATTCTATTGATGGAAAAATAATTGCCTTTTTTATTATTCGAAGCATCCATTGTATCTATATACTATTCATAAACATATTTTTTTTATAAATAGGAGTGAAAAAACATATTGCACAAAGAAATAATTAGATCATACTAGCAAGCCAAGAACCTTCAAATTATTAATGACACCATTGCGCAAAGATGCAGATAATGGGCATTTAACACATGGCTCTATCTTGATGGAACATAAAATTTTAAATGATTGGTTTCATGTAAATGTACTCCACAACATGCTATATTGTGATATGTGTTTCTCAAGCTCCACAAAGAAGAAGGTTTGAGAACTAAGGAAAAATATTTAAGATGTTACTTGTTTACAAATTTGAGAAAGCCTCAAGGGTTACAATCAAAATCTAGAAATTTTGTTTCCCGATGGAATGTGAGACATTCTTGGATTTGTATAACGCTTCAATGCTTGTTTAGGATCTAGGTAAGTGTGGATGAATAAAATCTTTCTGTCATTGTTCTATATTGGATTCCCATTCTCTCTAAGTTATCAAAGGCAAGTTAAAACCTGATTAGACTAAGGGACACCATATTCCATTGCCAAACTTTAAACTTACAGGGAAGTGCACTACACCTGTTTGATACTTCCACATATTTTGAGGGCATTCCAATAGAAATGTCATTGTTGTTGGATACACTTGCGTTGGTTAGTTTTAGAAAATTTCTCTTTGTCAAATATGTTGTTTTCATGAAGTAATATTTCCAACCAAGAGGATAAAGACTTGGCATGTCTAGGACATAGCGGTGTTATTTCTTGCATGTATTTGTGATTTATTAGTATTCCACCACTAATAACTTCATTACGTAGTTGTCTGTTTAGTAGTATATTACAACCGTGACTTGTTAAAGGAAAATGATTCTTGTTTGTTTGAACGCCATAAACTAGAAGGAAATCTAGCTTTGAATTAGAAAAAATGGAATATATTCTGAAAAATATGTTTTTTGATCAAATATAAGCACGTTGCCTAATCATTAAAAAACAGTCACGACAATAAACAATGATTTTGGACACGATGAATTACACAACTCTCCAACTCAAAAACAAGTTAGCATATTTAGCTTTGTTTGCATCAGAGAAAAATTAATGAGTAACCTTAAATTTGCTTTGAATATTTATAAATCATTTTAGATATTCTAAATGGAAATTGTGTGTGCTAATCTTGCTCAATTAATTACAGGGAAAACAAGGGGCATACATAATTTGTTGGCTTATGGGAATTGGATTCCTTTTCCCTTGGAATAGTACATTGATAATTGAAGATTACTATATTGAAGGTATATTCCGGGTTAGTATCACAATTTACAAAGTCTTGTCTTATTCTTTTTTAGTTTCTTGTTGTAATCTTGTGTCAGCAGTGCTTTGCTCCACCCATTAGATTTCTACTAACCAGTTTTATTGTTAAAGTGTCATTGCTTCTTAGAGATAACTAGAGGAAACAATAAAACCACAAAAGTGGAGCATGAGACATTCTTAGTATAAATTGCTAGCTCTGTTGTGTTTATTTGTGACATTTTATTTGCTTTGTTTATACAGGTCATTTGGCCACATAGTGGCCACTATTTTCCAACTAAAGAAAACTTGTTTGAGTTTCTCGCTTTTATGGGAAAAAATGACATTAACAATATTGCTGATGTTGAGGTATATATTGTATAAATCCTTTATAGTCTACTTTAGTTTATATTTTAGTGTTCATCGACTTTCATGTCTTATACTCTGCATTGTAACTTTTTTTGTTTTCTTTTTGCAGAAAATGGACTCAGTATTGATGGTAAGAAGCAAGGATTGAAGAAAGAGGGGAACAATAACAATAGAGTGACAAAGAGAGAGAAGTGTACTGGTCTAGTGGTACCCGTAGAGCCAATATCCCACATAAGACACACACATAAATATTGATGGTCAAGTTTTCAGAGTTGGTGAGTTCACTTGCAATTCCTTGGCAAGATAATGATAATGTTTTGAAGTGATGAACAATATTTTATCTGTAAATTGTACTCCAACCAATATTAAGTTGGAAACTCATATTTTAATACTTGACATTTTATATAATATAATTTATGTGGCTAGAATTATTTATAGTTGCACTTGATATTACTTGGTATTGTAATTAACATATGTAACTTTGCGTTTTCATATTAGATGAACATGTAAATTGTATAACTTTTTTTTTTTTTTTTAGTAGTTGCAAAATCATACTAATTAATTTATGTTGATTAATAATGAACACATAAAATCAATCTAAAACTATTAAAATAGTAGTTTATATTGATTAATGATGAACACAAATAAAATGAATATACTACTAAATTAGTCATTTATAATGATTATTAATGAAAATAAATGAAATGAATATAAACTACTAAATTAGTCGTTTATATAATGAATAAATGACTACTGCAAATGATAAATTTCTGACTACAAATGATGACTAAATTTTGCATATATACCACTATTAGTAGCTAATTTACAGTATCTTATAACATGACCAACATTTTGGTCATAGTTCTTTGGTCATTAATTGGTTTTCTCGGGTGATCATATAGTAATATATTTTGTTGTATATTTGGTCATTAATTGTGACAATTAATGACCAAATCAAAGATTAAATCAATGAATAAATCAATGACCAAATCAAGGACCAAATTAAGGACCAAATCAATTACTAAATTAATGATCAAATGAATGACTAAATTAATGACTAAGTCAGTAACTAAATTAATGACCAAATATACAACTAGACAACAAAATTTAGATAACCAATTAATGACTAAACTAAAAACGACCAAAAGTTGGTCGCGTTATAAGATACTGTAAATTAGCTACTATTGGTCACCGACCGAAAAATAGTCGTTTATATGCAAATTTTAGTCATTTTTTAGTAACTAATTAGCCATTTTGTACTAGTGCTTGGTTCATGAGGACGACCGCGACAAAACAACCTTCACCACTCCGTGGGGGACATTTCACTATGCCAAGATGCCATTTGGTTTGAAGAATGTTGGTGCAACTTTCCAGCGGGCGATGGACATGGCTTTTGCGAATGAAAAAGATGTTTTCCTTGTTATATACCTTGATGATTTGACTGTCTTCTCAAATTCAGATGAAGAGCATATGTATCACTTGAAGGTTGTTTTTCAGAAGTGCAGAAAATATGGTGTCTCGCTTAATCCTAAAAAGAGCTTATTCGCCATAGATGAAGGTAAGTTACTTGGTCACATTATTTCCAAAGATGGCATTCGTATTGATCCGGCACGTGTTGAAGCAATCCAGCAAATTGACCCTCCCAGGAACAAGAAAGAGATTCAGTCTTTTAATGGTAAGATGAACTTTTTGCGTCGTTTTGTCCCTAACCTTGCTAAGCATTTGAGAGAAATAACAAATATGTTGAAAAAGGACAGCCAAGTGAGGTGGAATGAAGATGCGGTAAAGTCCTTTAATTTGGTGAAGTTGGCACTATCTTCAGCTCTGGTGTTAATCAGCCCGGATTACACCCAAGATTTCATTTTGTTTTCCTTCGCTTCAGAACATACCATGGCAGCTGTGTTAATGCAGAAAAGAGATGGACATGAGAAGCCCATAGCGTTTTTCAGTCGAACTATTAGAGATGCAGCCCTGAAATACAACATCATTGAGAAACAAGCTCTGGCACTGGTAAAGGCATTGAAGGATTTCCGGGTATACATTTTGCATTCCCATATTTTAGCTTATGTTCCTAACGCTGCCGTGAACGATGTTTTAGTACAGACTGATCCGGAAGGAAGACATGGTAAGTGGATCGCAGCTTTGTTGGAATATGATGTGGAAATAAGGCTCACCAAGCTTATCAAGAGACAGGGGCTGGCGAAGCTTATGGCTGAATCCAATTTGCACGCATTAGACATAAATCTGATTGCTGCTATGTTTGATGAAGATGAGGAGAATTCGCCACTTCAGGTATCGAAAATGTTTGTTGATTCCTCATGGTATTCAGATATCATCTATGTTCTTCAAAATTTGTCATCACCGCCCGGCATGACTAGAAACAAAGGTAGGACTTTGAAACTCAAGGCTGCAAAATTTTGTATTTTGAATTCTGCACTTTATTGGAAGGATCCAGGTGGTGTGTTATTAAATTGTTTGGTAGAGGAAGAAGCGAAGAAGGTAATGGAAGATTTTCACAAAGGTGACTACGGGGGTCATCATTTTTGGAAGACAACCGCCAATAAGATTTTGAGAGCCGGGTACTATTGGCCGACATTGTTTGCTGACGTCTATAAAATAGTCAAAGGCTGCCATGAGTGCCAGATTTTCGAAGGAAGACATAAATTACAACCATTTCCACTCAAGCCTATTGAGGTAAGCGCCCCTTTCCAGCAGTGGGGTTTGGATTTCATCGGGGAAATACATCCTCCTTCCTCAGGACAGCATAGATGGATTCTAACAACCACCGATTACTTTACGAAATGGATCGAAGCAGTTCCTACAAGGCAAGCCACCGACTTGGTAATTATTTCTTTCCTGGAGAACAACATCTTGTCTCGTTTTGGTTGTCCTAATAAGATAATCACAGATAATGAAGCGGCTTTCAAGTCAAGAAAGATGATTGAGTTTTGTGCGAAATATAAAATCATTTTGGGGCATTCAACCGCCTATCACCCGCAAGGAAATGGTTTGGCGAAATCTTCTAATAAGTCTCTAGTCAATATCATCAAAAAGTTGCTGGACATCAATAAGAAGAGTTGACATAAGAAGCTAGTGAATGTGCTATGGGCTGATCGGGTAAGTCAAAAGAAGTCAATTGGTATGTCTCCTTTCGAGTTGGTTTATGGAGTAGATACAGTATTTCCTACTTCACTTGCTGTTCCGGTGGTCAAGCTTCTTCAAGAAGCTGATAGTGAAGAAAGCCATATGCAGAGAAGGATAAATCAGATGATTCATTTGCAGCAAATGAGAGAAGAGGTCTTCCAGAATACATTCAAGTTGCAGGAAAGAATCAAAAAGATCTATGACAGGAAAGCGAAGGTAGATAAATTCCAGTTGGAAGAGGTGGTACTGAAGTGGGATGCTAGGAATGAGGAAAAAGGTAAACACGGTAAGTTTGACAATCTCTGGAAAGGTCCATTCAAGATAGCAGCATATCGAGGTCAGAACGCCTTTCTTTTGAAGGAGATGAATGGTGAAGACTGTCCAGGAGGGCCGATCAATGGTCGGCTGCTCAAGCGCTACCATTTTTGAGATGTTTTCTGCTGATCACATTGTCATTGTACATATCATGTTTTTCAATTAATTGTAAGTGTGCACTGTAGTCTTTTCTTCAGTCTGGGGCCCGAAGTGAAGGCTATAATTCTGAAGAAGGATTTCAGTTTTCATTTGAGTCTGTTTAGTCGGTTTGTTTCAGTCATTTCTATTTTAAAATTTGAGTCAGTTTAAGTTACGGTTTCAGTCAATAAATTGAGTTATCAGTCTTGAGTTGTTTTGTCAAATAAATGGACTCCATAGCCCAATGGACGAAGGCACTGGTTTGCTCTCCCAAAAATATGCCGTTCTTGGCACCTCCAAGGAGCTACCATCCCCATTGGAGCCAATGTTAGAGTTGGTTTTTATAGCCCTCCGTCAGAGATCATTTCTCTTATTGCATTTCATTGTTTAGGTGTCTCATTCCGCTCATTCATCTGCATTCTATTAGGGGCATGCCATTGACTGACGGAAGGGTTTGGTTTTCTTGTTTCCCTCATGCTGGTACCTGCTGGGTTGGTCAAAATTTCTCCAAAATCATCAAAGTTCATTTCAAGTCATTTGCAGTCATAGATGCCATTTTGGTCAAAAGGAGTCACTTTGGTTTCTGAGTCTAGGGTTTAGTCTTCTGACATGTCATATAATGCGCGCAGGCCATGAGGATGATTTCCAATAAGTTCTCAGTTCAAAATTTTATTATCAAAAATGTTTGAGGACATTTCTTGTTCAAAACTCTGTTTTGAATAAGAAATTGTCGAATTTGTTTTTTTGTAATAATCATGTATTTTTCCGCCATGAAAAATTCAAAGCAGACTCTGGTTCTCCTTTGCCAAAGATCAATGCCAACATCCCTGCAAAAAAAAAACCATGTTCGTCATTTCAAGTCCAGAAAGTCAGTGAAAAGCAAAAGACAGAGTTCATTAAATGACAAAGTGCCAAAATAAAAAAAACAATACAAAATGGGTTTCGAGAAGAAAAAAATCAAAACCATCTCTTGCAAGATATTTCTCAAAGCTATTTAACCCATTTGCATCAAGAAACATTCATAGAATCTCATGGAGAAGTCGAATTTCAAAGTTGGAGAGCAAACAGTGTTTGAGTGAAGGCCGACGGTGTGTAATAATAGTGGCGCGGCGCGGCGCATAGAGCCAAAAGTGATAGAGTGTTTTACCACAGGCGCGGCACACCCAAAGGCTGCGGCGCATTGGGTCTGCGCGCGGCGCATAGAGCCATCAAGCCCGAAATTCATCAACCTTCTACAATTTTTCAAAATCAAACAATTTTTCTTGTTCCAAGTAAGTGGAAACTCTTTGCTCATTGATTTGAAGTCATGCTTTGTGTGTTTGGGACTGAAGATCAAGTGTTAAATGGTGAAAAACTTAACCCTATACCCATATTGAAATTTGCTCCATAGGGTTTAAAGAGAGGTAATTGTAATTTGAAATTGGGTGTCAAAGCTAGAACTTGTCAAAACGATCTCATTCCATTGTTATTTGTGCTCTTGTCACTGTTATTATCATATCATTGATCTCACTGCTATTATCATTGTTGTTATACCATAGTCCCTTCCTGTTTCCACTATCACCCATTCCCATATCATTTGTAAGGGTGTCTGATCTCAAAGTTTTCCAAAGCAGTGAGTAAATGTCTGTCCATTCCAAAGTCATTTGACAGTCCATTGTATTCACTTTGACATTTCCTTGCAGCCTCTCATTTCATGTGGCACACTTGGCATTGAAAAAAAAACATAGATTTATCATCATAGACTTGTCAGACACCTTGTTTTCAGCACCATGTCAGAGACAGATTCACCATATGAGCAGGGATATGAGCAGGATAGTGATTCTACAGCAGAACTAAATGTGCCAAGGAGATCTCATAAAAGTGGCAGGCATGTCAGGGAGGAGCCCACTTCTTTGACCCAATTGCAGGCTTGCCCGCTTGCAATGGATTGTTTTCAGCATCAGTCATGTTTCCAGTATTGCGAGATGATTGCCCGAACTCAGCATCATCATGATTTAGCTCGCCTATTTGTCCTACATTTTCATAATGGTCATGTAAATCTTGCTGGAGTGAACTTCACTTTGACACCAGAGACTATTTCTGAGGCGACTGGGATACCGAACATTGGTGAGGAGTGGAATAAGAGACAGTAGCTGGATAGAGCATATTATGAGCCTTACATCAAACCTGGATATTTGAGGCAGCTGAGCAGCGTATTTCCATTCCGGTTTCTGAAGGAAGAGTATGCACCACTGATGAAGCTCATCATTCGTTATTTCAGCTGTGAGGGCCATTTCTCACGTCTTTATGCATATCACATCAGACTTTTGATGCATTTTACGAGAGTGAGACTGATGAGTATCCCCTATTTCATGTGTCGAAACATAGAGCGGATGACATTCCTTGTGCAGAAGAAGACCCTAGTGCAGCAGCATAACAACATTTATCATTACGCGCTCATCAAGATCATTGTAGTGCATCAGCTTGGATTACAGGGCATCTCGTTGGATGAGTTCATTTCTTGTGATTTCTTTGCAGCACCCCAGCCTCCTCCCAAGATTGTTCATGATGAGGCAGAACCTTCACATCGGTTTGAGATTCCTGAGACTGAGCCTATCAGTGCTCCAGTGTGTGTGACATATCAGAGAGGCCACAGAGCCTTATTTGCAGCAGCACGACGAGTACTATCTCCACCAGGGGTGGAAGGGGTCTCGTTATCTTCATCAGCAGCGCGAGTACTATCTCCACATGGCGTGGAAGGGGTCTCGCCTTCTACATCAGTACAGGTACAGGTTCAGGACAGAGGTAAGAGGCCTATGCACGATGAGGGCCCCTCGGGAGGCCAAGATACTGATTTTGTTTTGATCGATGTTGATGCGAGCTCTCCTAGCTCGAAGCTGAAAGAGATCATCCAGGAACAAAAGGCTGAGATTGACACTTTGACCGTGAAGTTGCAGAGAGCTCATTCGGTTATACATTATTTGGAGCAGCGTAATAAACATCTGGAGGATCAGCACACACTCATAGAGTTGCGGCAAATCCGTGAAGACCGGGAAATGGCCCGGAAGAAACCAGGTGACATGACACCGGTTGAGCGAGAGACTTGCCTTACGCACGTCAACATTCATCTAGAGAAGCTCTTGGCGAAGGCCAATAGGGACAAAGACATGCTCAGACACATGAAGACTCACTATTGGGCCCGTACACACGTTTGTAGAGAAAAAATGAAGATCCTGAAGGCAAGGTTGAGAAAGGCACTGAAACGTCGAAAGAGGCCGGATCCACTCCGAATCTTGGCCGAAGCTTCCTTGGCTGAGCATGAGACATGATGGGAGACCTTCACTCCAAATTTCAGCAAATTTGGAGAAGATTTTGTCATTTAGAAAATTTTGGTTGCAAAACAGGTTTTTCCGCCCGACGCGCGCTTATGATTGGGACATCTTCTGGAGGAAAATTTTGCATTTTTGGGTTTGTCATGATATATTATGTATGTTTAGGAATGACCGAAGCATTTCATCAAATTCTGGGCTGCCTAAAGGGCCAAAAACACTCCAAAAATGGTCTTTCTGCCACTTTCTGCACCAGTAGGAACCAGTCTTGGGAGATTGCAGATTTGGAGGGGGAAATGTCATCCAAATTGAAAAATTCCACTTGGGTTGGATAGCAGACATCCAGGGCTTTCCAACGAGCTATTATGAGCTCAATTTGGACTTCGGGAAGTGCCCCAAAAACAGGCTCAAAGTGGCGCGACGCATAGAGAATTTGGGCGCGGCGCATAGAGGAATTTTCCCCAAATTTCACTTTTCAGCTCAGAAATTCGCCCAGTTTTGACTAGTTTTACTTTTTCATGTGATGATTGATCTATCTTGATGTAATTTGGTAACCATGATGTAAATTTGGCATGTTTTTATTTGTTCTAGAGGATTCATTCACTAAAAAGTGAAAATTAAGTGAATGGATCAGTTTCCTAGCATATAGAGGCAAGTTGTTTGGTTGCCTAGATTTTAGCTCCATGTTTAGAATTGGTTGAAACTGCCCCTAGAAGGATGAGCTCGACCCCTAGAGGCATGGGAAGGGGTTAGATTTGTATATATATTGTATTTTCTGAGACATTTTCAGGTTGGCTCTTGGGAAAAGTTTGACACTCCATTATATATCCATTTTCAGTTTTTGGCAAAGGAAAGACCAGAGTTTTGCAGCACCTGTTGGGATCCTTGTGGCTTCTGAGTTTTGATGATCTTCTTCTCATGTTATTGTAAGTTTCATTAATGTTATATGTATGCCATTTCCCTTCTCTATGCTTCTGAATTAAACAAATGAGTATTTGAGGTAGAATTCATTGATTTGCCGGTGCTCTGCCTTAAGCTTTTGTTTAGTTTTTTATGTTCTTCGTCAGTTTGAAGAGGATCCTTGCACGCTCTTGCCCTTTTCAGCTCCTCAACAGTCTTTTCCATCCATTCACTCGATCTAAAACATCAAATCCGTTGCCTACCCTGCCCCAACTTGAACTCTACAAGATTTGGCCTCATCCCCAAGCCCAAAAATTGTTTTTCCCTTTTTCCAACAAAAATCCCAAAAAATCAAAATCCAACCCTCCTATTTGTTTATCTAGCCTAAGATCAGTTGTTGTTTCAGTCATCTCAAGCCCCTTTGAATATTTTCCTTGAGACTGACCCGAAGAGAGCCCTCTCCTGTCCTCGTAGGGCTAGCTACGAGGCTGAGCGTGGTTTGGTGTTGTCCTTCTTCTACCTTATTTCAGCCTAAGGTGGATTTGGGAGCTAACAGTACCCAATGGTCTTTCCCATCACACATACACCTTTCATTGGGACAAATGGTTGTAAAGAGTTTGGACTTTAATGCTGCTCAATGATCTTTCCCATCACACATACACCTTTCATTGGGACAAAGGGTTGTAATGAGTTTGGGCTTTAATCACTGCCTTAGTTGGTTAGAAGCATCCTATCACCATCTCTAGTCACACTTACCAGCATGAAGTTTAGACAATTTTATGCAACTATACAAGAGCGAGCTCACGCAATAGTTGACAACGTTAATCCTTATAGTCATGTTTCAATAATTCTCTAGGTCTGTTGTTCCAAAATCAATTCACACCTTATAGCTAAGCATGGGAATCTCAACATAGCTCTCAAGTTCAATCGATTCTCAATCATGATAGTATTTTACAACTATGGCTTCAAACAACGAACTCTCATGGTTCTCGAACACTTGTAAGTAGCATTTGTTATTTGTAATAGCTCTAATAAAAGGTCAGATGAACTAATGCTAATACTGATTAGTTGGATTTTCTGTTTCATGGACTCGTCGAATTCTCACACCATACCATAAGAAGCGCCATATTTTGCAGAACGGTATACACAAGGTAATATTGATAAGTTGGATTTTGTGTCACTTGGATGCGTCCAGTTCCCGAACCATACTAAAGGGTTGCCCAATTTTGTAAACCAATGTACATAGGATAACAATGATAAGTTGGATTCTGTGTCATGGATGCGTCAAATTCTCGAACCATATTATAAGAATCGCCCAATTTTGTAAATGTGCATGTATGTTGATCTCATATAAATGGTTGCTTTTTTGTTTTTCCAGGAAAGAGATTCGAATCCTTCCCTGTACCCGAAATACATTGCAATGGAACTACTATTGCTGCAGCTTTTAACTGGATTTGGAAAACTGTAAGGCAGAGCAGAGAGACTGAGAATGATAGTGAGTAAGAAAAAGGTTAGAGGATTGTATCTCGGATCAAGGTTTCACATTCATCGGAGGGTGGCTTCGGTAGCTACTTCTGTAGCACAATCGATACAGAACCCTACATTTTCTGGTCATCCAGATGTTAGAATGCCGGGTAAATCGGGGTGTTTGAAGGAGGGGCTGAATGTTTTGCTTATGAGGAACATGCCTCTTAACCCTCGTACATACCTTCCTCTCTTGCAGGACTGCATTCAGAATAAGGCCTTATCAGATGGTAAACTAATTCATGCTCACATCAACCAAACTGGATTTATAGAAGACAAGCTTTTGCAGAATAGTCTTGTGAACATGTATGTCAAGTGCGATATCCTAGCCGATGCTCGCAAAATTTTCGATCAAATGTTTGAACAGGATGTGTGCTCATGGACTGTCATGATTGCAGCTTATGCAAGGCATGATCCTGCTGAAGAGGCATTGGCACTCTTTAACCAGATGAGAGAGTCAAGCGTCGAACCCAATCAATTCACCTTTGCCAGTGTTCTTCCAGCGTGTGCTAGCATGGCTTCTCTAGAACAGGGTATGGGAATCCACAAACAAATAATTAGAAGTGGGTTCGAGTCTGACGTTGTTGTGGCAAATGCCCTGATACACATGTATGCAAAATGCGGGAGTTTGAACCAGGCTCGCGATTTGTTTGACAAAATGCATCAACGAGATGTCGTCTCCTGGACAGCTGTTGTTGCAGGATATGCACAGAACGGTTTTATTGGTGAGGCGCTGAAACTCTTCATAGAAATGCCTCAGCGAAACGTGGTCTCGTGGAATGCGATGATTGCGGGGTTTGCACAGAATGGGTTTGGCAAGGAAGCCCTGAGGTTAATCAGAGAAATGCAATTGGCAGGCTCGATGCCGAACTCCAACACCTTCGGTAGTATCCTCCAAGCTTGTGCGAATTTGGAAGCCTTGGACGAGGGTATGGAAATCCATGGGAAAATAGTTAGAACTAATTTACAGTCAGACGTCATGGTGACGAATGTCCTCATAGACATGTATGCAAAATGTGGGAGAATGGGAAAGGCGTGTGAGCTGTTTGACAGAATGCCTCAAAGAGATGTTATTTCCTGGACAACAATGATTGTTGGATATGCACAAAATGGGTTTGTTGATAAGGCACTAAAACTATTTTACACAATGTCTCAACGGAATGTGAGTTCCTGGAATGCAATTCTTGCAGGGCTTACACAAAATGGACATGCTGAGAAAGCCCTGGAGCTTTTTCAACAAATGCAATTGACAGGTGAAAGGCCAGACTCGAAGACCTTTGCCAGTATTCTCCCAGCATGTGCGCGGATGGCAGCTCTGAATCAAGGTATGGAGATCCATGAAAACATAATTAGGAGTGGATTGCAATCGGATGTCTTTGTCATTACTGCCCTTTTAGACATGTATGCACAGTGCAAGAGGATAGAGAAGTCACTGGAATTATTTGGTAAAATGCATCAGCGAGACCCGGTCTCATGGAATGTCATGATTATAGGATATGCGCGGAATGGGCTTGTTGAGGAGGCTTTAAAACTCTTTATGGAAATGCCTCAACGAAATGTGGTATCATGGAATGCGATGATTGCAGCATATTCACAGAATGGACACGGTGAGAAGGCCCTGGAGCTCTTTCAACAGATGCAAGTGGCAGGAATAACACCCATCTCAAAAACTTTTGCCATTATTCTCCCTGTTTGTGCGAACTTGGGAACTTTGAAACAGGCTATGGAGATGCATGGAAACATAATTAGAAGTGGATTTCAGCCTGATGTCACGGTGGTGAACTGCTTGATACATATGTATGCAAAATGTGGAATCATAGAGAGAGCACGTAAGCTATTTGACAAAATGCATCATCAAGACGAGGTCTCGTGGAATGCAATGATTGAAGGATATGCCATGCACGGCCATGGCAAGGAGGCTCTTAAACTCTTTGAAGAAATGAAACACTCTGGCATGAGCCCAAATCATGCCACCTTTGTTAGTGTTTTGTCTGCTTGTAGCCATGCGGGTCTAGTGGATGAGGGTTATCATTACTTCAACTCTATGACTGAATGTTTTCACTTGATGCCTGCGACGGAACACCATATGTGCATGGTTGACCTTCTTGGCCGAGCTGGCCATTTGGAAGAAGCACGAGACTTTATCAATAAGATGCCAATAAAACCCGATGCTGGTATGTGGAACTGTTTGCTTGCTGCCTGTCGAATACATAACAATATTGAACTTGGAGAACGTGTGGCAGACCACCTTCTTGAGTTGGAGCCTGAAAGTGCTGCATCTTATGTGCTTCTGTCAAATATTTATGCTGCAGCTGGCAAGTGGAACAATATTCAAAAAGTACGGAAAGTGATTAAAGATAGAGGTCTAAAAAAGGTACCTGGATGCAGTTGGATCGAGATTGATAAAGAGGTGCATGCTTTTGTGCTTTCCTCGTAGGAGACAGATCATATGCACACAAAATCTACACAAAACTTTGACATATTTTCTTTGGAGATGAAGCTGGACAGGTATGTTCTCAATACAACTGTCATCATACTGAACTATATGGAGAAGGAACATATTCCTCACAACATAGTGAGGAACTCATCGGACTATTATACATTCACTGGAACGAAACTCTTTTGTCAAGAACTTCCGAATATGTAGTGGCTTCCAACTCTGCAACCAAAGTCATCTCAAAAGTTATTGCATGAGACAGGGTTGTGAAGGATAACAACAATTAACATCACCGGGGGAACCTATGAGGCATAGTTGTGAAGGATGGCAACAATTAACATCGCAAGGATACCCTATGCCCAGTGAAATTTTGCTATGAAGCAAACTTTGAACACATGCTTTCATTATGACAAGCTTCAACATGTTGTCAATGACAACAAGTAACATCGCTAGGATACCATATCTCCGGTGAAATTTTGTTGATGCTAGGATACCATATCTCCGGTGAAATTTTGTTGATGCTATGTGAAGCAAGCTATGAAGACATGCTTGCATTATGACAGGCTTAAACATGTTGTCAACCTTGCCTCGGTTTTAGGGGATGAGATTTCATTGTTGGTTTCTAGAAGAATGTGGTGCTTGCTCAAACCAGAACCAGAGTCAACCGGTTTGGCCAGTTCAATCCTCACACTCATCAAACCAACCTTGAACTGGACTGGACCCAGTCAACTTAGCTGGTTCCGAACCATTGAACATAAAACACAGTTCATGTTACTCAAGGGCACTCAATTCCTTCCCAAATCAGAAGTGGAGTGAGAGTGGATTTATCACATCAACTCAGAGACTTGTAACATAAAACCAACTTCCAAATTGATAATGTTTTTGGTGTGAACAATGTCTTATAAACGGTCTCTATCTTACAATTGCTATCCATGTGGGATTATTCATGACATACAATTACGAAAAAAATATTAAATGCAGAAAATAATCTCAACATAAGAATGTACTATTTTAGTAAGAGGGTCCTGTAAATCTCACTACAATATCAATTAAACTGAAATGAAAGCTCTATACACCATTCTCTAGTTGCCTACATTTTACCTTTCAGAAGGTCATACTTCCATCCTATCTACCTATATCACACTCTCCCTCCTTTTCTAGCATCAATATAGATGATTTTGACCAATGTTTAGAAGAGGAGGGGTGCATTGGAATTGATATGATCAGTCTTGTTGTCATCCTTCTCCTATGTGTTTATGGTATTCTTCTTCTTGCTTAAACTATTGATGATATTCACAAAGAAGATGAAGTTCTCAAACAATTTGTAAAAATTATCACAACTTGTCATTAGTATTGACAAAAGAACATTATGATAACTAAATCTAACAATTTAATCTGTTAGCACTCATTTTTGCACCCTCGAAAGTTGTCTTTCATGATCCTTTTTTGGCTATGATTCCTTATGCCTTCACTATCTTCGCCATTTTCCGTCGTTATCATATACCTCGATTTTGCTAAAAGGCCCTAAATTACCCCAATCTGGCCATTTGCATGCTAAAATCTATGAAATCCTATTTTGCCTAAACTATCCTAATGATTGTCCTTTCTATTTCCCTCTTTTGCCATTTTTGTAAAAAATCTCAAAATGCCCTTAATCCTATCATATTCTGGCATATTTTATTGGGCAAATAAAAAAGTATATATCAATTTTATATTTAATATAAAATTGTTTATATTTTTAATCAAAAGGTAGGGCTTTTTTTTTACTCCATCGAGCCCCTGGCTCAGCCCAAGCACCTACAGTAATCACCACAAGACTGAGATTGAGAACCACAAGCTAAACCACAACCAAGTCCAAGTCCAAGTCATGAGAGAAGGGGCCCAGCGCATGCGCCAAGTGCCAAGTGAATGTCCGAGTGTGCATAGCCTTTGGCTCATAGTCAAAACATGTTAAAACCTCAACACGTATATAAACACCAACATGGCTTATACACCTGGTGAATGTGGGATTATCTCACCGAACAAAAGAATATAAAAATGGTGCGCAAGTATAATTCCAAGCGTCGACCGGTTGCAATTAGTTGCCGAAGGTTGTGCGCAAGTGTCATGGAGGGTTGTTTGTGCAATTTCAAAAAGATCGATGCCCGAGAATGTGTTTGCATGTGTCCATCAAGCTCGAGGGAATGCGCTGGAGTATCAAGAAGGACAAATGTATTTTGCTGCGAGCTGCATTAGTCTTGTCAGAAGTGCAGTTTATTGTTTTGGACAAGGTTGACCAGATGGTTAATGTGGGCTTTGATGAAGACGTTGAGGCGATTATGGAAAGGTTGTTGAAAAAGCGCCAGAGTAAGCTTTTTCTGCTACAATGTCTGTTTGGGTTCAAAGGCTTTCGAGGAAATGTTTAAATGATCCAATTGTTATTGATCTTGTCGGAGAATCATTTCAGAAGTTGGCAGAAGGAATCTCATTCTATTCTATTGTTGCATCCATGTATGGGAAACACTCCATTCTTGGCCCACTGATAACTGAATATGGAAAAGGTGGAAAAATGTATTGTTTTCACTCAAACAAAGCGAGATGGAGATAGCTTGTCAATAGCACTGGGTCGGTCTCTTGCATGCGAACCTTTGCATGGTGATATTTCACAGAATCAACGAGAGAGGAATTTTGCTGGATTTCGCGAGGGCCGTTTTAATGTGCTCATTGCTACTGATGTAGCTGCCTACGGTCTTGATATTCCAAATGTTGATCTGGTTATTCATTTTGAGCTCCCAACAACTTCAGAGATATTTGTGCATAGATCAGGGCAAACAGAGCGTACTGGTAGGACGGGCAATGTTATCCTTATCCATATCGAGCAACATATTAGACAAGTCAAGATGATTAAAAGTGATATAGGTGGCAAGTTTAAAAGGACCTGTCATGGGAAGGAAGGAAAGAATACAGAGCCTTCATGTGTTTTAAAGATTCATGAATATTGTTGGGTTCATAGTAGAAAGTTTGTGGCAGACATTTGATTTGGGACACAGGTTCTTGTTAAAGATGCCCTTGTTCTCCATTCTCAGCGGAGAACATATGAATGCATGTTCAAAGCAAGCATTTCTCAAATGGGAAGACTATATTCATTTCTTTGGACTAGAATGGACAGATGCAAAGACGAAATAGTTGCCCATTTCAAAATGAATCCTTCTATTTTTGTGCCACTCATGGATGACTCAAATCAGAAATCAGTTACCCCAGGAATGTTTCTATTACTTGATCAAGTTTACTAGAGAGGTCCAACTGGCTGTTGTGATCTGTTAACAAAGGGAGTACTATCTTCTGCTAAGTTTCCTGTCATTGATCAGATGGGCTTTCAACCTTGTGCCAGATCTATCCAAATCGTCATAGCTTTTTTGTAAATGAATGTTGTGTACAAACAAGCCCTCATTTTAATGGTTATCTTAGGATATTGAAGCACTTTGCAAGTATTGTGTTACCATCAAAAGTGTATGACGAGGTTATGCAATTATTTTACCTATGGGTCAAGGATATTGAATCTAAGAGGGTGTACTACAGTTTTGTTGTGATATGATATACACACCATGCTTGATTCTGTAGCTTTTTGGTGATTTCATGTGCAACACTTGCACTTTTAATTCATCCAACAACATCCCATAATATTGTAAACAAGATACTTTGTGCCTTTTGTGTTTATCTTGGAGCTGTTACAGTTAGCTAGTGGTAAAGTTATTTCCAGGAAAAGTAGCTACCTTTTCAACATGTAGCTAGTCTTCCCAAAATTTGAATACAACAGAAACAAAGCTACCTTTTTCAATAAGTAGCTGCTTTTCCCAGAAATCAAAAGAAGCAAAATTGGAGCTTGAACAACAAATGCCCGAGCATTTTACAGACGAGATTTTAGCCAAGCAGGTGAAGTGTTTGTTCCAGGTAATCGATTTTCTCCTGATTTCAATCAACATAGGTGGTAGAGGATTGATTAGGTGGCAGTCAGTCCACATTTCTTGCAGCAAATTTGAGGGTTGACAAGTGGCAGATTTGCCCTTCTTTTTCAGCAGTCAATTCCTTGTGATCTTTCCAGATATAGGTGGCAATTGGAGATGGTGTCTCATCACAGATTTTAAGGAGATAAATCAGCATATGTGGCAGTCAAAGCAGAGCTAATCATTTCAAATTCAGGAGATTCGATATCTTCTATTCTAGATGTTTTTGACAGCTCTCAGCAGTTGCACTTTTGGAGGAGGAAGATCTTCCAGAAATCATGGGACAAGCCTCCACATCATCAACCTTATCAAAGTTCGATCTTCATCAACAATCAAGTTTCATTTAGTATTTTGTAAATTTACTTTTGTACATTGAATGCCTTTTATTTTATTAGATAAACCTAAAATTGCTTTACTATATTTAGTATATTGTAATAAGTTCCAACAACTAACTAGCTTAAGTCGTGGATCTTAGAATTTGTCAGTTTTGTATGTATACAGGGTAAAGCAATGAGCACCGAGAGGGGGTTGATTGCATAGTGGTCGAGTGCCCTATTGCTGTTCTCATGTATTCTGAGAACAACTGAGTCCCCTCTATCTCTGCTCCAAGGAAGCTCAGAAGTAACATCCTTGCATCGGGACTTAGAACCCCCAGTTCTAAGGGCCCCTTGGCAAGTGGGTTAAAGTTTCATCCTCATCCCTACCAACACTCAATAAGAGGGGACGTAAGTGTCGCCATTTGGATTATTGAAGTTGTTTGACTCTATTTAGAGCTTGTGTGTTATTTGTTTTTAGTTTTGGTTTAATTTTTATGTTTGAATAAGCATGCTATTTCTCTATCTAGCATGTTTATGTTCTAGCATGTTCCACTAACTTGGTTGGCTCCATATATTTTCTGCCTGTGACCAATAACTTAAGAGGGAAAACTACACCCCTTAATTTGGTGTGATTTCGTACATACGTGCACCAAACACACTAACATAGGATTGGCGACTCCACTAACTTTTATTTCCAAGTTTATGTGGTTGTGCCTTTTTGCAGAGACCTCCGTCTTCGCTGTGGAGTTGGGCTGGAATTGCCCCCTTTCTCTCCTTCATTGTCTGATTCATCCCTAGTGACAGATTGAAGCAAAAGAGCTCCAAAAAAATACATTGCAGGAATTTGCACGCATTTCTCACACAGACGCGCCCCAAGGCGCACGTTCATAGCTGACTTGCGCATAGAAATCACGCCTGTTTTCGCCTTTTGCGCGCAAAAAACATAATGCGAATTTTCTCCAATATTTCCATCTTTTCCTGCTTGTAAAAGTGCCTGGCAGCCCATAATACATCTGCCAGCACTGGTTGAGGTGCCCCGCAGCTTGCTAAAGCTCACCCTTAGCTGCTTTTGGTAGGCTTGGTTTTAGTTTTATTTCAAGTTGATTTTTGCAAAGTTAACACATAGTTTAAGTAGGAGGCAAATTAACTTGCATTCTGAAATAATTTATGTTTTGAAAATTTAGTTATCAAAACACTTAGATAATTAGCCAAAGTAAGTGGCCCAAGTCCACGCATGCTTAGCTAGTTCTTTTTTCTAGTGTAAAAGTCATTAGTTTAGTTCATTTTTTGCACTAGGATTTCAGAACCAGGATTGAATTGTCGATAGAAGAGCAAGTAATCTCTGCTGCCTTTGCACCCTCCTATGATCCTAGGCAACAATATGAACACCCTCTATTCACAACTCACCATCTCCCTATAGTTGATCACATAGATTAACTAGGAAAAATTGAAAGCGGCCCATATCCGCGCATGTTTTTCTTTTAAGCAAAGAACAATAGAACATAGTTTAAATAAGGGATTTTGAAAAGGATCATCGCATATCTGTACGTTCAAACTATGTGCTTGTTCACTTTTTGCTAACACACATCCACACACTAAGCAAAGTAAAGACACCTAAAACTAACTTAACAAACCTCACTAAATTCTCCTCATAGGGGCCACAAAAGAATTTATAGTATAACTTAGGATCAAGGGGGTAGGAATCCAATAAGCCGCCTTGATCATTCTTCATCTTGAAACATAGAAGATGACTGTTTAGAGAGCTTTCAAATCCACCTATCAGCGCACGGAAAAGAAAACTCGAGTGCGGCAGAGACTCGATCCAGAGGGGGTTAGGCTTAGGCGCAGTGTGTGCAGTATCAGTTGGGGCTACCTGACCCGACTGATACTCGGTACCATTAGCTGAACTACCAAGAAGCCCAAGACTCGAACGCTCACGTGGGACGATGGTACTTAGTGGCCAAAATTAGGGCATCCTTTCCCTATAGGTGACGGTGCAGGCAAGCACTAGATCCTCTACCCTTAACTTGGTGGATTTTCTTCAGCTGATTGGGGGCGTCACCAACTCTTACAGAACGTTGTGCCAGTACTTGCAATATATCTTCTCAAGGCGCAGTTACATTTGAGCGTGTGAGGACGATTAGGTCTTCTAGGATTTGAGTATCATAAAAACAAAAAAAAAACCATATTTTTGATTCACTGATCACATAGGCATTAGGGGAGTTTTTGAGGTCTAAAAAGGGCCTCCTAAGGAAATTATAAAATAATAGTGGAAATTATAAAATAAGATTTGATGGCATCATCAAATTTTAGAGGGAAAAAAGAAAAAAAACTAATTTTTCAACTTGTATTTTCAACTTATCTCCCAAAGTTTTTACTCAAATTTCAAGCAGGGGTACTCGTTGGATGCAAAATTTAATTCCTCATCCAAGGAGTACCCATGTTGCATAGTTTCGATGGACCCTGCTACATGAAAAATGAGAAATACATGAAAAACGTGATTACAATCACGTTTTTTCATGTATTTCTCATTTTTCAAGTAGAAGAGTCTACCAAAAGTATGAAACATGGGTACTCCTTAGATGAAGAGTTAAATTTTACATCCAACGAGTAATCCCGCTCGAAATTTGAATAAACACTTTGGGAGATCAGTTGAAAATACGAATTGAAAAGTAGTTTTATTATTTTATTATTTTTAAATATTTTTACCCTTTTACGTAAAAAATGGTGAATCATCCTCCATGGTTGACATCATCATCTTGAATCCTATTGGTTCCTATAAAGTTTATTTTGGTTGTACATTTTTCTTAGGAGGCCCATTTTAGACCTCAAAATTCCCCTAATGGATTAAATCTAAAAGGGAAAATTATTTTATTTTCGCTTTGTTTTATGTATGCGATTGGAATTTTTCGTTGATTATAATCTCTATCCTCTCAAATATTTCCAAAGCCATACCTGGTCGATGCCAGAACGGACCCAACGGGACCTCGTCAATCTAGACATCTTTTGGACCTCCCCCCATTACCGGGAGGGGTTCCAGGTGAACGCACAACATGGTACGTCTCAGACAAACCCTATTCCTAACCAGAACATTGTGTTTTCACAAGTCGCAATGGCTACAACCTCGCAGTCACCTTTTCTAGCTTCGTTAAATCTACTAGATTTAATTAAGTTGATAAATGACCCCATTGCACACAACCCCATATGGCCTCCCATGCCCACGAAGCTCCCTTCAGACATTCCAAATTTCAAAGGAAAGCAAGCAGAAGACCCAAGAAATCATGTTATGACTTTCTACCTATGGTTTTCGTCGAACAACATCGTTGACGATACTATTTGACTGAGACTATTTCAACACACTCTAACCGGAGTAGCAGCAAAATGGTATGTGGAGCAACCCTATACTACACATGGAACTTTTAGCACTCTCGCCACCACATTCTTGACCTATTTTCAGTTATCCATCCACCACGATTCCGGAATGGAATTACTGACCCACTTTAGACAAACCTCCGCCGTCCATATCTTGGACCATCTCCACGAATGGCGACGACGTTGTAGTTTGTGCAAAGCCAAACTCGACAATCAAGTTCTGTTAGACCTGTTCCTGAAAACTCTCACCGCATAGATTTCGAAGGATGTGGTGCAACAAAAGCCCATATCCAAAGAGGACGCCATCAGTAAGGCCCAACAACTCGAGCTGATCTATACGCAGTCAAGGTATATTTACAATATCCTGCCGAACGCCCCACACCTGCAAACTTACAAAGAATTTCCAGGCACGCCGAACTCTATAGATGGTTTAATTGGATCATTGACCCAAAGTTACCCAGGAAGCAGCATTCAAAACCCCAGTTACACATATGATTCTACCCAGAACGTACCACAACCCGACTACCAAATTCATCACACGCCTCCACAAAATTTGACCTGTAGGGCATCGTCGTATCACCATCAACACGGAGGACACTATCCTCCGGTTCAGGGGACCCAATACACAGATAGACATACTGACGAAAGAGCTACCCCCCAATAGCCATTTGCAAACCAAGGACCACATTATGCTCAGTCCCCAGCACAAGACCCGCCCATGCAGAATAATGCACAAGTGAACTTTGTGCAACCTTCCCAAAAACAGCCGCGCCAACCATATAACCAGGAGAATTATCCTCCTAACGCGGTTAAGAAAAAAGGAAAAAACAAGCCTAAAGGAAATCTTGGGCAGGGGGGCAACAACTAGCAACGCCTTCCACGTCCTCACGTTGGAGGCAACTCCAACTGAAATCAAAACTAGGAGCCAATCAACTCTTAGAGGCAGAACAAGAGGCTACCTCTCTGAACAAACCACTCTTGTTCAATCTATGGTGTGTACGACCATTACACTCACCACAGTCTCAACCTCCCTGAGCTGAAGAAGCTGCAGAGAAACCGTGGACAAGGGGGATCCGCCCAACAGTCATGTAGGAGCCCTTCCCCCATCAAGGGATAGTTAGCACACAGCAACAAACTCCTGACGACTCTGGAAAAAACAACCACGAAATCTACATGACTGGCAAGGAAATGTTTTTTCAAACACGGAATCGAAACTACGACACCCCACCAGACACCAACGCATCAAGGGCTAGAACCAGTGCGCCAACAACACCTTTGACCATATCAAAGATGCCTATTGAACCTTTGCCAAATATGGCTAAGGGACCAACTAGGTGAGCAAGAAACTATTCCAAAGCAGCCCATAACTATAACATCGTGGATGATCTAGCCCAATCTCCTACCACTATGTCAGCTTTGGAGATATTACAGTCATGCCCAAAGCAACGGAAAGCCTTGCTTTCTGTGTTAGGTGCTATTGACCTTGTCGATACACGCCTAATTGCTTTTTATTCAGACAAAGCCACCCGTAGGATTCCTTCAATGGTCGCATTTCAGATACCAGTATCAGTCCAAAACATTACCATTCACCGATGTATCATTGACGAGGGTGCATCCACATGCATCATGTCAAAGAACGTTTGGCAGAAGTTAGGGTCTCTCGAGATAAAGCCATCAAACATCACGCTTAGAACATACGACGGTGGCCCTTCAACCCCCATCGGTCTCTACCAAAGCGTCATGGTCTGCTTAGCCGGAAATACGGTCCTTATAGACATTGAAGTCTTGGACACCCACTTGGACTACAATATACTCCTTGGTCGGAGTTATATGTATGCCATGTCAGCCATTGCCTCCTCCGTTTTACGAACTATGATGTTCCCCCATGAGGACTGCATCGTTACTGTCGATCAATTGACGCATAGCGAAAAGCGACCCCTAAAAAATATCGATGTCATTCTACCCTATGTAGATACATCCGCATACGCACTTTCACAGTACTAAGAATATGGCCCTGGCCAGTTCAAACCGTCGTCCATCCTAGGATCATTCCTAAGAGATCCCCCCATTATACTTGAGACATCACCTGACGTCACAGGAGCTCCAATGTGCATGATGTCAACATCAAGCACTGAAGCTAGTTAGTACACGGACACGAGCAGTAATGACACTGAGTCCTCGGCTACGACAGCCTCTCTAGCCTACGCCACTTCCCAAATCCCTTTCCTCTACCCCCCAGCTAGTTTTGTATCCCAGCAGGTTTTGGCAACGATAGTGTTACCAAACATATCTTTCGCAATACCAGTTTGGTACCTCGTCCCCCCTACTAGGACAGGAGCCACACACATCACCGCCACGGGGTTAAAGCCCCTCAGTCCCGAGGAGGCCCCACCCATACAGGAAACTATCGAAAACATCCCTGCAAAGGAAATTCCTATTGCAAAACCGATGATTTCGGCTAAGAAAACCGACAGAGGAAAGAGGGTGAAGACTCCCACCATACAACGGGAATCACCTGGTTGCGCCATATGTGACGTAGTAGGTCACTCTACCCATATGTGCCCAAAGTTGGACGAACTAAAACTGCTCCTTGGCTTTGAGGCAGACATCACATCACCACGTTCCTGAAAAAAGGAACTTGCCACCAAAGGTAAAGGCAAAGCATTGCGGACCAATCACGCATGCGCTATCTACAACAATTATGGGCACTATACCCATCATTGCCCAGAAATCCCGCGATATAAGGACGCCTTGCACGCCATCAAACGATCATATTAAGAGGATCCCTCCACCCAGTCATCTGGAGATGAACCTCGTACCATCCTGTACCTGTAGGAGGAATGACGGGCACCAGAAAGGCTCCCAGTTATGCCCCCTCCTCGCATTGAGAGTTGTGTACTCTACAATGAGCTCGATCATTTCATCATTGATTTCCCAGCTCTGGAAATGTTCCAGTGATGGTATCCAGTTCATATAGTATATCACAATAACATGGACATCCAATATTCATGTCAGATATGTGGTGACAATCACCCAGTGCGCCATTGTCACTACATACCTAGATTTCGCGCAGCACTAGCTTGTATGTGATCAACCATAGTCTGCCTCTCCCAATAAGATGGCATAGACTTGGAATCCATGAATAGCTCGACAATCCAAGAAGATGTGACGCACAGATCCATCCTCTTCCTATCAACTGAAAAACAACCAATTAGGTAACCCTTAGTTTCCCCCAACCACTCTCTACAGAGAAGAGCAACATGTGCATTATGTAAAACACCCAATCATGTGGTCGCCACTTGCCCTGATTTAGCAGTGTTATGACGCTAGTACCTTGTCAGACCACAAACTGAGAACGACGGGACCCCCATATCTAGGCTATTTGCCCTGTATGTCAAGGCAATCACTATGGACAGCGGTGTACCTACATCCTACAAGTTCGTCCTCTAATCGATATGATTCACACATTAGAGAAGAAACGGGACGATCTCCTCAAACGATAGAGAAAGTACATCACCCCCAGGCCAGCAACCCCACACCCAAATCGATGTAATGGGAAAACTGGGATGGCACACCAACCAAGCATGACCCAGGCCAAACCTAGGATAACATGCGGCTATACGACCTAAATGACCACCGGGTCAATCAGGGCAAAGAATTGAAGCCCCTCGCAAACAATTTTCGCACAATCTCTTCTCTGCCATAGAAAATTCTCTCTAACCAAGAGAATATCACACGTACTTATTTCCAGACTTGTTCACACTTTCATCATACAATTAAATGTGACCATCTCCCCAAGCTAAGAGCGGCAAGAGCAATGTTAAGTCTACACCCCCGAAAAGAGTTAGACACACCCAAGCCAACAACATGGAAATGGAAGTAGAAAACCTCTTCTTCTACCATAGATCCTTTCCAAGTGTCCAAATCTGGGATGAAGAGTAGTGTTGATTCTCATACAATCTACTCAGTTGGCATAGTGGTACCATGCACCATTTGCACTTGCCATAACCACGAATCAGAGGCATGCTCGTTAATGGAAAAATTCAGGCACCTCTGCACCAGGCACAATTTCCACCAATAGGAAAGTGACCATCCTAGGAGGGGACCCAACTTGCATCCACACTTTCTCCCATCACGGATATTCTCACCCCACCAAACGCCGACGACATGATACACCATATACGATTCATATCTTCATGTATCGGAACTATGACTCAGGCTATTTGCTCATCTGCCATAGGTGTCGAGGCAACAACAACTACGAGAGTAGTTGTCCCTACGACAGTGCAGACCCAATCTGTCTACACTCTATCGACCGCGTCTGGTTCCACCACATCGATGATGGAATCCTTCTCGTGTCTCTCAACCAGCTCCGTGAGGATTGAACCTATTCACAATAACCTTGCGCAAGATCAATCCCCCTTAGGATCCCTATTTAATTCGGATGAAGACATCCTAGAGGTAATGATGGAGCCAAATTATCCATGGGATGCAATGCATCACTGTTCTCTCTTTCTCCCCAAGCACACGTTCAGTCCTGACAAGACAAAAGAACAAGAGATCTATGTGATCGAATCAAAATATTTCCTCCCATCAGGAAAAGTCGATTGGTTCAAGAATCCCATCCTGGCGCCCGATGCGTTCGAGGAAGGAAATGTGTCAAACATCTCACCTATCGTCAAGGTGAACATATCCCAAAATCCTGGAAAGGTCGAAGAAATCTCACTGGGGGAAACATGCTCTCCAGAAGAAATAGCCTCTTATACCCAATTGCTACAAGAATATCGAGATATATTCGCGTGGGACTACTCAGAAATGCCTGGGCTTAGTCCCACTATTGTAGAGCACCATATTGACACTTGGCCTGACATACCTCTAGTGCGCCAGAAACAACGTCAACTGCACCCATCAAAGGCAGAAGCAATAAAATGAGAAATTGATAAGCTTCACAAAGCCAGGTTTATCTACCCCATTGCGTACACATCTTGGGTTTCCAACCCTGTTCCCGTCATGAAAAACAGGGCACCATACGCATTTGCACCGATTTTGAACAAAGCTTGTCTTAAGGACAATTATCCTACCCCATTCATCAACCAGGTCATTGATGCTTGTGCAGGTCACGAGGCTCTCTCCTTTATGGATGGATTCTTTGGGTATAACCAAATTCAAATCCACCATTCAGACCGGTACAAAACCACGTTCACCACCCGCTCGGGCACATTCGCATAAAAGTTAATGCCATTTAGCCTAAATAATGCTAGAGCCACTTTCCAGAGGGCCATGAACTATATATTTCATGACTTGGAACACCTTATCCTCACCTACTTGGATGACCTAACCGTCTGCCCCAAGAAGCGCTTAGACCATCTCAAGGATCTGCGATTGGTATTCCAACAATGCCATCAATACAACCTACGCCTGAACCCTCTCAAGTGTGTCTTCTGCATCATAGTAGGTAGACTCAGGTTTTATCGTGTCCCAGCAAGGGATTTGCGTGGATCCCCTCAAGGTCCAAGCCATCAAAGAGGTACCTCCACCTCAAACCATCAGGTAACTGCAAAGCTTGCAGGGGAAGGCCAATTTCCTGAGATGCTTCGTCCCAAATTATGCCACTTGTGCTCAAGGGTTCCTGCGCCTCCTTCGTCAGGACATCCCATTCAAATGGGATGATCATGCCCAACAAGCGTTTTATGCACTGAAAGAAACATTGTCTTCAACACCACTCATCAGTCCCCCAGACTATAACAAAGATTACATCTTGTACCTATCAGCCTTTGAGTCCGCCTTGGCCAGGGTTTTGATCCATGAAGGCCCGGATGAGAAGGAGCACGTAATTTATTACGTTAGTAAAACCTTAGCGGGCCCAACTTTAATATATGAGCCTGAAGAAAAGACTGCCCTAGCATTAATACATGCAATCTAGAAGCTTTGCCAGTACATCATCTTAAAAACCACTCCGGTCATCGCGGATATTAACCCCATCAAATATCTGCTCACACGCCGCCTAATGAACCATAAGTACGCCCACTGGATAGTCATTCTCCAAGAATACAACTTACAGTTTCACTCCCCTAAAAGAAAAAAGGCACTTACCTTAGCAGAGTTCATTATGGACCTCCCAAGGGATACCAAGGGATCACCAGTAAACGATTTGCTACCAGATGAGCATCTCTTCTTCATAGCAACTGACGACCCTTGGTACGGAGACATTATCCTCTTCCTACGAACTCAAAAGTTCAGGCCTCATCTCACTCGAGACGACCATCAGCGCATACGCCAACAGGCCCCACGATATCTCCTCATAGGAGTTGTCTTGTACTGACGGGGCATTGACACTATTTTACGTCGATTCCTTACTCATGACCAAGTAGAACAAGCCCTTAATGACTGCCATGAAGGAGCTTGCAGCAACCACCTCTCCGGGATGGCTACCACCCAAAAATTCCTACGGGCAGGATATTTCTAGCCCTCCCTGTTTCGTGATTGCATTACAATAGTCAAGAGATGCAAGCGCTTCACTCATAAGGCAAGAGCCCCTCCCGCTCCTCTGCACCCTATCATCGTCACCGACCCCTTTTGTAAATGGGGAATTGACTTCATGACTTGCAACCCCGCATCGTATGGAAATCATAAATACATCATAGTGGCTGTCGATTATTTCACCAAGTGGGCAGAGGCCATGCCCACATACGACAACACCGCAGAAACCGTCGCTCAATTTCTGTTCAACCACGTGATCGCCCGGTTCGACGTTCCCAAAGAGTTAGTCTCTGACCACGGGAAACACTTCGAGAATGAAGTTTTCGAGGAGCTATCTCACCACCTCGGATTCAACCACGAATTCGCTTCACCATACTACCCGCAATCCAACAGACAGGTAGAAGCTGTAAACAAAGTCCTCAAAACAATGTTACAACGCATGGTGAATAACCATAAAAACAAATGGCACCATATGCTCTTCTCCACCCTGTGGGCATACTGCATGGCTATCAAGACGTCCACTAGTTTCACTCCCTTGCACTTGGTATATGGGGTCGAAGTTGTGATTACCATAGAACGTGAGAGCCCGAATTTACATGCCGCCATCGAAATCCTTGATGATACCCAACCTCTAGAACAACACCTAATACAACTAGAGCCTATTGACGAAAGTCGACGACAGTCGATTCAACATAACAAGGCCCACAAGAAACGGGTAAAAACATCGTTCGACCGCCACATCAACCCCCGCTCATTCACTGAGGGAGAACTACTCCTCCATTATGGTGTCACCAAAGAAGCCCTAGGGCTAGGAAAGTTCGAAACCTTGTGGAAAGTACCCTACATTGTAAAACATTTCCTCCTCAAGGGGACATACATCTTGACAGAACCAGATAGGACATACCTCAGCAACCCCATCAACGACCTTTACCTCAAGGAATTCTATCCATAAGGGCCAAAACGGTCCTACCCTAGAGTCAATGTGCACAAACCCAACCACTTTAAATATTTGACCAAAATACTTTTTACAAAATCGTGCTTGAGTATCACAATGGATTACCAACCCGACCCTTACTTCAGATTTTCCGATGGAGCATCACGATGGTCTCAAAGTTTAGCAACAGCTTCCTGGGTCATCTATCACCTGACTGATCACCACTCTGCACCAATGGTCTGTGCATCAGTTCAGCAACAAACAATCAGGAAGAATATGACGTCGTTATCGGATTTATGTGCGATGCCCTCCATCAGGGCATACACCACATGCATATCTACCTTGATTCCTAGTTAGTAGTGTCGCAGTTAAACCAAACAATTGAGATACAAGATTCACATCTATTTAGAAAATATTTGTGTGCCAAAATATTAAGCAGACAATTTGACTACATTACATTCACACATGTACCAAGGAGTCAAAACCAAACAGCGGATCGCATGACTAACAATATTCTAAACTGGAATGCATCTCGAATAAACTATCATACATAAAAAACAAAAAACATAGATATCCATCAACATAATATAATCCATAAGCAAAAACAGGGGGCACACCATGTAAAGCCACAAAAAATATCTTTCATATATATATATATGTGTGTGTGTGTGTGTGTGTATGAGTACAAAAAATAGTATCCTTGACCCATCGGTTAGCCCAAAAAGATACACATAGAAGTCGTCAAAAATAGTGGAAGAATCCTCATAATGGGTGCTTTCCCCGTGTACAAAAAAGACTCTAGGACGGTGCTCCCCCAGGAAGAGCACCTAGACCCACTGCCGCTCCTGGTACCACTACTAGAGCCACCATCAACACTGAGACTGCCACCCGATGTAAAAATAGTCGATAGTCCCTCTCTTGGGCCATCAGGGTCTCCAGCCATACCTCCTCAAGGTCATCTAAAAATCCTCGAGAGGGCATCCCCTGGGTCAAGCGGTCCACTCGATCCCAGGCATCCTTCGGAACTGACACCCGCGTGGTTAGCTCAACAGAACGAGCCTCCGCTGCATTGGCATGAGCTCGCTCAACGGCAATCTCGGCAGCAGCCGAGTTGCTGCCCTCCCCTGAAGGGCCGACCTCACCACTGAGTCCCCCACCCTGAGGCTGTGCAGAAACTCCTCCCATCCCCCCACGAGCTCCCTGAGGTCTCCTAAGAGGATCATGGCCAACCAACCGAGCTACAAGGCGGCCAACCTCGCCAACATCTGCAAGAGTAACCAAAACTATGTAAGTGTCATCATATATACACATATAAACATAAATACTCAAAGAAATGAAGAAAACATTCGTACATACGTGCACCAAACACACTAACATAGACATCATGCACCAGTGCCCCCATATGTGTGAGAGATTTTTGTCTGCTTAAAACCCCTTTCAGTGTGTGTGAGTTCCAACCACTTTCCAAAAAACCCAATCAAACTATATGAATAGCCCCCAAGCTTAAGATGTGTCTGGTCAGGTACTTGACACAGTCCAAGCGCTGATTCTAGTGCTAACATTTTTTGGTGCGTCTGCCGGAAGATGAAGGCCTTGAAACGAAGTATTCTCCCGAGTCTTTTGTTTTATTGCTGATGATCAATTCTTGATGGTGAAAAATAATTGGCGACTTGAAGAAGATTGTGATATTTCACCTGGAGATTCCATGAAAAAGAATCCAGTGGCGGCTCCATAGTTTCAGAATGTCAAAAGCCTTTGCTGCCATCTTAGCTCAAAGTTTTTCTCCTTTAAATTTTTCGGCAATTCATGGTTTTCCTAATCAAGTGCCTTCTACAGATGAATGGCGACATTGTCTTTTAAGATTTCGATGAGATGAAGATGAACATCCCGCTAAGTACTTGATTGCATTTCATGAGCTTATGCACTTGCTGGATGTGTTTCATGAAGATGTCCTCATGAAAATATTTGTGTTTTGCCTTGATGGAGATGCGCGCAAATGGTTCCGGTCCTTACGTGCTGGTACTATTTCTTCTTTAAGGGAATTTCATGAAATGTTTCATCATTATTGTAAAGGACTATATTCATCTGAGTTGTTGCTTGATAAATACTGCGAAGAATTTGAGTGTTATGTTCAGTATGATAAAGTAGATTCTTTTAGCAGTGTTATGGAAAAAGTTTATGAAGAGTTTGAGAAAGGTATGGATCCAGATCAAATTCATAGGGATCCAATTCTTCCTAGTACTCAGGATGAAGAATTTGATGAGCATGATGTTCTTCCTTTCGAACCTGATATATTGCTGCCATTTAGTTCTGTTGGTTTAAGTGCCTCTAACGAGTTTTCTGTCCAAGAAAGTAATCAACAACTTAAAGAAGGTTTTTTTGCCCTTAAATGTAATGAAACATATGCACTTAATGAGTCATTTCAAGGAGGAAAAGAGTAGCCCAGTTTTATTGACATAGCAGATTTTAAACAATAATAGCTTGGTCTTTTGGATCAGCTAGACATTCCTCATATGTTTCATGATCCGGTTGCTGATTGGATGAATTCATTTTCAGCAGAGGTATCCAATATAGCAGTAGTTGAAATATCACACACGGTTTATAGGAGTAAGTACAAGTTTCCAGTTCGTTTCTTGCTGCATGCAAGATTTTATCTTTACTGGTAAAATGATTTTATGGTTGCATTGGAAATCAAGTTATACTTGATTAGGTAAGTTTTTAGCTGATTAGAAGTAGGAGGATGAATAAGCTCGCCACTCGAGCATTTCTTTTCAGTTTTAGATTTCATATTGATTTTCGTATTTGAGTCATGTTGAAATAAGTTACAGAAGATTGAAATCTAGCTTATGACTCCATTACCTAATTGCTAGGCATGTTGGTCTTTTTGAGTTAATAAGAAGAATTATTGGTTGGAGAAATATGGGCTGGACAAGGCACTGGAACTACGGTTCTTGATAGCCTGTAGGGGGCATACCATCCCCAATAGGAGCCATTGTTAGCACTCATTTTTGCATCCTCGAAAGTTGTCTTTCATGATCATTTTTTGGCTATGATTTCTTATGCCTTCACTATCTTTGCCATTTTCTGTCATTATCATATACCTCAATTTTGCTAAAAAGCCCTAAATTACCCCAATCTGTCCATTTGCATGCTAAAATCTATGAAATCCTATTTTGCGTAAACTATCCTAATGATTGTCCTATCTATTTCCCTCTTTTTCCATTTTTGTAAAAAATCTCAAAATGCCCTAATCCTATCGTATTATGGCTTATTTTACTGGGCAAATAAAAAATTATATATAAATTTTATATTTAATTTAAAGTTGTTTATATTTTTAATATAAAATTGTTTCTATTTTTAATCAAAAGGTAGGGCTTTTTTTTTACTCCAACGAGCCCCTGGCTTAGCCTAAACACCTACACTAATCGCCACAGGATCGAGACCGAGAACCACATGCTAAACCACAACCAAGTCCAAGTCCAAGTCATGAGAGGAGGGGCCCCTTGCATGCGCCAAGTCCGAAGTGAATGTCTGAGTGTGCATAGCCTTGGGGATCATAGTCGAAACATGTTAAAACCTCAACACGTATATAAACACGAACATGGATTATACACCCAGTGAATGTGGGATTATCTCACCGAACAAAAGAATATAAAAATGGTGTGCAAGTAAATCTCCAAGTTTCCACCGGTTGCAATTAGTCACGCCGAAGTTTGTGCGCAGTGTCATGGAGGGTTGTTTGTGCAATTGCAAAAAGATCGATGCCCGAGAATGTGTTTGCAGGTGTCCATCAAGCTTGAGGAAATGCGTTGGAGTATCAAGAAGGACAGATCTATTTTGCTACGAGGTGCATTAATCTTGTCAGAAGTGTAGCTTATTGTTTTGGATGAGGCTGACCAGATGCTTAATGTGGGCTTTGATGAAGACGTTAAGGTGATTATGGAAAGGTTGCCGAAAATGCGCCAGAGTATGCTTTTTCTGCTACAATTCTTGTTTGGGTTCAGAGGCTTTTGAGGAAATATTTAAATGATCCAGTTGTTATTGATCTTGTCAGAGAATCATTTCAGAAGTTGGGAGAAGGAATCTCATTCTATTCTATTGTTGCATCCATGTATGGGAAACACTCCATTCTCAGCCTGCTAATAACTGAATATGGAAAAAGGGGGAAAATGTATTGTTTTCACTTAAACAAGGTGAGATGCAGATAGCCTGTCAGTAGCACTGGGTCTGATCCAGGTGGATATTGGTGGCCACCCACCTATTCCACTTGGGGCCCCACCATTGTCTCTTTCAGTTTTTCAGTTTTGGCACAACTTACTATTTTTAGTAGTTTTTTGGGTCCTGAACTTCCAAAGCCGTTTTGAGGCCCTAAATGATGTTTTTTTGGGAAAACCAGGAGCAACATGGGCCCATGAATTGATTTTTTTCACATCAAAAGTTGCAGCCCTTGGATGGATCTTTCTAACGGGGTATGGTGCGTGTCAAATAGAGATTATATGCCAAAGTTACGTCCCTAGAAAGTTGAAACACCAATTTACCCAAACGGGGCCCATAGTTTTGGTGCTTCATCTCCTAGGGTTAGGGTTTTGGATGTTTAGAGTTTTCCAATGTTTCTAAATAATAAATAGGCCCTCGAGCCTCATTGTATCTCAGTTCAGAGGCCTGTAGCCGCCATATCGCTTCTCAGAGATAAGCTACTAGTGCCCCAGCTAGTTTATTTCCATTATGTCTGTAAGAAAATTTCAGTTCTTTGATATTAATGAAATGAAGTGTTATTTCCATTACATCTTTGTATTTATGGTTATATGTGTATTTTTTTGCGTTCTTGCATAAATCCGGATTAGTGGTATCAGAGCGGTCTGATTTTTCTCGATCCTTCTTTGCATATCCCCAACAAGGTCGAGGTATAAGGAGTTAGGGATTGATCTGGTTGAACCTTTGCAAGATCAGCCTTGCAAACCCTGATGGCTGCCCATGGGGAACGAAAATAAAGATGAGGGAGCAGGAGATCCTATCAACATATTGCTCGAGGAGGCCCTTGAAAAATAAAGGAACGCGATGATGGATAACTTTTCCCAGATCCTTCAACGACTGCCCACTGGCAGCGCATCTGCATCAAACAACCACTCTGGAGGCGCGACTCCCTTTAAGGTAAAAGTAAAATTTGACATTCTCATATTTGAGGGTCAAATAGATGCAAATGCCGTAGATATATGGTTGAATCTGTTAAAAGGATATTTATTGGTTCATGAATTTTCCGACTGGGAGAAGATTATTTTTGCACTCCTTAAAGCTACCCCCCATGTCAAGGACTGGTGGGAAACCTATTGTGAGAAAAAGGACGAGACAAGACCCTCTCTGTTATTAGCCATACCCACTTGGAATTCTTTCCGAGATGCCATTAAGGAACAATACTATCCCGTGGGGAGCTATGAGGACAAGTACATACAATGGACCACGTTGCGGCAACAAAGGGATCAAGATGTGCATGAGCTGACGAATTTGTTCCATACCTTGCACACAAAGTTGGGTATCAAATATTCGGAGAAACATTTGGTGCTAAAGTATCGCAATTGTATGCACAGATACATTCAGGAGGAAATAGAGTTCCTCGATATCTCCTCACTTGGTACGGCATACCGGTATGCTACCAAGATTGATCAGAAATTAAAATAGAATAAGCTAGAATTTGGATCTGCTAATCAAAAGAAAGGGAAAGGTGCCCTAAACCGCAGAACAAAGGACAAAGCCAAGGCATGGCAGCCCAAGACAACCTGCCAAAGCCACAAGCAACGAACAACACCGCGAAGCCAAAGAAGGACACAGGAAAGTGGTGTGAGTTCCATAAGAGCTCCACTCACAAAGCAAGTGAGTGACGGGCCAAGAAATCGCTGGTGGCCAAGATGAGGGCTTCTGAATCAGATGCATGCTCCGACTCTGAATCAAAACTTGACAAGGGGAATGACAAAGGGAAACAGATTATTGATGTGGAGCCCAATGCCATTGTTGCCATTGCGAAGATCCAGAAGGAGGAACCGGAATATCCAGAGGAGGAGGATCGTCTCTTCCACTCCCAGATGTGTGTAAAGGGTTCCCAGCTACAGTTCATTGTCGACAATGGGAGGCAAAAGAACATCATTTCAGTAGATGTTGTAAAGCGGTTGGGATTTCCAACCACAGCATACCCACAACCATACACCATCAGGTAGCTTCACCAAGGACAGGATCTCCGCGTCAGCCAGCAGTGTAACCTTCCCTACAACATGAAGCCCTTCACGGATGAGGTATTATGTGACATTGCTGCTCTTCATGTTTGTGATGTATTATTATGCCAACCATACTTGTCGAAGCGACATGCTGTGTGTGAGTCCCGACCTCACGCTATTATTGTTACTTTTGGAAATAAGTTGTATAGGATACTAGAGGTACCACCGCCTACCGCTATCTCTTTGGTTATTGAAAAACAATGCAGTAAGCTCATTTACAAAACTAGGAAATTTGTTTTCCTAATGATCCAACCCTAGGGCAAGAACAAGATTGTGGCCACGACCTCTAGACAAGGCTCCTCTGCACGACAAAAACAAATGGACAAGGTTGTGGAGGAGTACGGGGAAATCTTCACCTCACCCACAGGGGTTCCTCTGCACTGTCAGGTCAAGCACCCCATTGATCTAACCCGAGGTGCACCGCTACCTAATGGACTGATCTTTTAGCGCTCTGTTCTAGAGAACGATGAAACCAAGAAGCAGATTTAGGAGCTGCTGCAGAAAGGTCACATCCGACCGATTTCATTGCCTTGTGGGAGCCTGATCGTGTTGGTATAGAAGAAGGATGGGACTTGGAGACTCTGTATTGACTATCGGGCGCTGAACAAGATCACTGTCCAAAATAGGTACCCATTCCCACAGATTGATGACCTTCTGGACCAACTCAAAGAGGCGAAATATTTCAGCAAGATCGACTTGAGGTCTGGGTATCACCAGGTACCAATCGAAACCTCTGATGTGTGGAAGATTTCCTTCAAAACCGAGGGTCTTTTCGAATGGCTGGTCATGCCTTTCGGGTTGACAAATGCTCCCGCAACCTTCATGAGGTTGATGGATGACATCTTGCGGCCATTCACCAACTCATTTGTAGTGGTGTACTTGGATGACATTTTGATCTTCAACCAGACTTGGGAAGAGCACCTCCACCACCTCCGAAAATTCCTCCAAACACTGTGGAAACACAAGTTGTGTGCCAATTTGGAGAAGTGAACTTTTGGCATGACCCAGGTTCAATATCTAGGATACATTATTCATGAAAGGGGGGTGCATGTGGATCCAACCAAGGTCCAAGTCATTCGTGATTGGCTAGCCCCAACCACTCTAATAGAGCTTCACAACTTTTTGGGTCTTGCTAATTTCTACCGCAGGTTCGTGTTGGGATTATATCATATCACCTCGCCCTTAAGTCAAGTCACCAAGTGAGGAGCGAAAGAAAAATTATTTTGGTTGGAATCTCAATAGAAGGCATTCGTAGAATTGAAACACCGCCTCTGTTCTGCCCCAGTGCTCACATTACCAGTGTTGCAACAACCATTTGAGATGGAGATAGATGCCTCTGACTATGCTATTGGGTTAGTTCTTACTCAACAGGGGCTTCCAGTGGCATATCACAGTGAGACATTGTCCGGCACAGTCCGCAAGTATCCCACTTATGACAAAGAAATGTATTCCATTGTACAAGCTTGTCGACAATGGAAGAATTACATTTTGGGGAAGGAAACAATCATCCCCACAGACCACCGACCCCTGTAGTTCATACAGACACAAGGGAAGTTGCAGAACGATCACCATCAGAAGTGGTCCACATATCTGCAACAGTTTCATTTGAACATCAAGTACAAGAAGGGTAGGACCAATAATGTTGCACACTGTCTCAGCCGACCACCGATCGTGGCGCTAACCACCGTTCTCAACTCTTGTGGGCATGAGACTTCTAATTGGCCGCTTCTCTACAAGAGCGATCCAGAATTCAGCCACACATACAAGGCACTCCGGGGGGGTATGCAAGTTCCAAATTTTCACCTCCAAAATGCACTTCTATGTCACATGGGAAACCTTTGTGTTCCTTCAAGCGAGTGTGCCGAGATGATATGGGAAGCACACTACAGTCAAGTCACTGGGCATTTTAGGGTCAAGAAAATAGTGGCAGTACTGCAAAATTATTTCTATTTCCCGAACCTTCGACAGGATGTCGGGAAGTACATCAGATCTTGCACTGCTTGCATCATCGCCAAACCGACCATCAAGAAGCAAGGCTTCTATACTCTGCTACCTACCCCTAGTTGACCTTAGGAATCCATCTCCATGGATTACATATCGGGCCTTCCTTATACTAAGCATGGAAACAAATATGTTTTCATGGTCGTCGATAGATTCTCGAAGGTGGCCATTATGGTGACCTGCAAGAAGAATATCACAGCAGAAGCCACTGCTAAACTCTTCTTTGAACGAGTGTGGGTGCACTTTTGGATCCCACAGTCTATCATCTCAGATCGAGACAACAAACTACTCAGCACATTTTGGTCTAGCCTCTAGTCAATGCTGGACACCAATCTCACCAAGTCCACAACTTTCCGTCCGCAAACTGATGGCTAGACAGAGGTCGTCAACAGTATGATTGTACAAATTTTGTGCATGTACAATTCAAAGCATCCACACACATGGGATGAGAGCCTCCCCTGTGTACAACACAGTTATAATGGGGCTCTCCACAGCTCAACCGGCCACAACCCCTTTCAGGTGGGCTTGGGATTCAAGCCACTATGTCCCATTGACGTAGCCATGCCATTTGCGCCTACTTAGGCCGATTCGACTCATGTCCAGTCTGAAGCCAAGAAAGCGAACAACTTCATTGAGCGCATTCAGCACATCCGCCAACAGGTTCATGAGATATTGGACAAAGCCAATGCTAAGTACAAGCAACGACATGATCAACACCGGGTGCCACACAACTTCCAGGTGGGCGACAAAGTGTGGCTACATTTGCAGAAGGAGGGCCTCACTAGACCCCAGCGCAAGCTTCGCCCGCTCCAATATGGGTTGTACACCATCATCAAGGTTGTAGGGAACAATGCCTTTGAGCTCAGTATTCCACTATTCCTTGGTCTGCACCCAGTATTCAATGTGGACTGCCTTTGTCCCTACTTCCCACCTCTATTGGACACCTCTGACATTGCAGAACAACTCACACCAACAGAGTTAAACCTAGACTACATGGAACAGGCCACCACAGATTGTATCATGGACATGCAAATCAAGAACACTCGCCAACAGAAGATCCAACTGTATCGGGTTGTCAAAGCTGTCCAACTCCTGCACCAAGGCAAGTGGTTCACCAAGGACCAAGTTCAACAGAAGTTTCCTCATCTCATGGAAGAACTCAGCGCAATGGGGACCATTGCTTCCTAAGGGGGGAGGAATGATCTAGGTGGATATTGGTGGCCACCTACCTATTATACTTGGGGCCCCACCATTTTATCTTTCAGTTTTTCAATTTCGACACAACTTACTATTTTTAGCAGTTTTTTGGGTCTTGAACTTCTGGAGCCATTTTGAGGCCCTAAACGACATTTTTTGGGAAAATTGAGAGAAATATGGGTCCATGCATTAATTTTTCTCACATCAAAATTGTATTCCTCGGATAGATCTTTCTAACGAGGTATGGTGAGCGTCAAACGGAGATCGTATGCCAAAGTTACGTCCTCGGGAAGTTGAAAGACCAATTTACCCAAACAAGGCCCATAGTTTCGGCGCTTCATCTCCTAGGGTTAGGGTTTTGGATGTTTAGGGTTTTCCATTGTTTCTAAATAATAAATAGCCCTCAAGCCTCATTGTAACTTAGTTCAGAGGCCTGTAGCCGCCACATCTCTTCTCAGAGTTAAGCTACCATCGCCCTAGCTAGTTTATTTCCATTCTGTTTATAAGCAAATTTCAGCTCTTTGATATTAATGAAATGAAGTGTTATTTCCGCTGCATCTTTTTATTTATGGTTTGTATTCTGTTGCGTTCCTGCATAAATTGGTATCAGGGTTGGTCCCTTGCATGCGACCCTTTGCATGATGATATTTCACAAAATCAACGAGAGAGGACTCTTGTTGGATTTCGTGAGGGATGTTTTAATGTGCTCATTGCTATTGATGTAGCTGCACATGGTCTTGATATTCCAAATGTTGATCTGGTTATTCATTTCAAGCTCCCAACAACTTCAGGGATATTTGTGCATAGATCAGGGCAAACAGGTCGTGTTGGTAGGACGGGCAATGCTATCCTTATCCATACCGAGCAACCGATTAGACAAGTCAAGATGATTAAAATTGATATAGGTAGCAAGTTTAAAAGGACCTGGCATGGGAATGAAGGAAAGAATGCAAAGCCTTCATATGTTTTAAAGATTCGTGAATATTGTTGGGTTCATAGTAGAAAGTTTGTGGCAGACATTTGATTTAGGACACAGGTTCTTGTTAAAGATGCCCTTAGTCTCCATTCTCAGTGGAGAAAATCTGAATGCATGTTCAAAGCAAGCATTTCTCAAATGGGAAGAATATATTAATTTCTTTGGACTAGAATGGAAAGATGCAGAGATAGAATATTTTCCCATTTCAGAATGAATCCTTCCATTTTTGTGACACTCATGGATGACTCAAATCAGAAATCAGTTACCCCAGGAATGTTTCTATTACTTGATCAAGTTTACTGGAGAGATCCAACTAGCTATCGTGATCTGTTAACAAAGGGAGTACTACCTTCTGTTAAGATTCTTGTCATTGATCAGATAGGCTTTCAGCCTTGTGCCAGATCTATCCAAATTGTCATAGATTTTTTTTAAATGAATGTTGTGTACAAACAAGCCCTCATTTTGATGGTTATCTTAGGATACTGAAGCACTTTGCAAGTATTGTGTTACCATCAAAAGTGTATGACGAGGTTATGCAAGTATTTTACCTGTGGGTCGAGGATATTGAATCTAAGAGGGTGTACTACAATTTTGTTGTAATATGATATACACACCGTGCTTGATTCTGTAGATTTTTGGTGATTTCATGTGCAACACTTGCACTTTTAATTCATTCAATAACATCCCATAATATTGTAAACAAGATACTTTGGGCCTTTTGTGTTTATCTTGGAGCTGTTACATTCAGCTAGTGGGAAAGTTATTTCCAGGAAAAACAGCTACCTTTTCAATGGGTAGCTAGTTTTCCAAAAACTTGAATGCAGAAAAAACAGAGCTACCTTTTTCAATAAGTAGCTACTTTTCCCAGAAATCAAAAGAAGCAAAATTGGAGCTTGAACGCAAATTCCCGAGCATTTTAAAGATGGGATTTTATCCAAGAAGGTGAAGTGTTTGTTCCAGGTAATCGATTTGTTCCTAATTTAAATCAACATAGGTGGAAGAGAATTGATTAGGTGGAAGTCATTTCCACATTTCTTGCAGCAGATTTGAGGGTTGACAAGTGGTAGATTTGCCCCTATTTTTCAACTGTCAATTCCTTGTGATCTTTCCACATTTAGATGGAAATTGGAGACGGTGTATCATCACAGATTTTAAGGAGATATATTAGCATATGTGGCAGTCAAAGCAGAGTTAATCATTTGGAGGAGGAAGATCTTCCAGAAATCCCAAGACAACCCTCCACATCATCAACCTTATCAAAGTTCGACTTTCATCAACAATCAAGCTTCATTTAGTATTTTGTAAATTTACTATTGCACATCGAATGCCTTTTATTTTATTAGATAAACCTAAAATTGTTTTAATATATTTAGTATATTGTAATAAGTTCCTACACCTAACTAGCTTAAGTTGTGGATCTTAGAATCTGTCAGTTTTGTATATATATAGGGTAAATCAATGAGAACCGGGAGGGGGTTGATTGCACAATGGCCGAGTGCCCTATTGTTGTTCTCATGTATTCTGATCAGTGTATTATTTTGAGCATATAGTATATCTAGATGCACTCTTGAGGACTCACGAACTGTATGGTGTGTGTATTGTTTTTTCTTTTGTTTTTACATACCTTATCTATCTTTCTAGATTTATCATAAAAGTTATATCTCATGTTTTTATTAGTCTTGTGAACCTCCAAGACATATTGATTTATTTTTGTAAGTCTTGTTCCAAACTTTCCCGATTCAGTATGAATTGAAGATTGTTCATAAGGATTCCTTGGGGTTGAATTAAATCCCGTCTCATGTTGTTGTAAGTCTTTTGATCTAGCATGCATGTTAATATGTCTTTGTCAGTCTTGATCCATCAAGTATTCCTGATTCATGAGGTCATCTTAGTCGGAAGCATTCCTTGTAATGAGATTCTTAAAATGTATAGTGAGATTATTGTAAGTATTTTAACGCATTCTTTCACGATACATTTCAGATATAGAATTTGTGTCACCCTTTCCTCTTAGCATTGGGATTCTGTTTTACATATCCACTATTTATCTTCCATTCTTCTAACCATCAGGCTACAAACCCAACCTTGCTGCCACATCATGCTCTAGTGCCCCCATATGTGCGAGAGATTCTTGTATGCTCAAAGCCCCTTTCAATGTGTGTGAGTTCCAACCACTTTCCAAAAAACCAAATCAAACTATACAAATAGCCATCGAGCTCAAGATGTGTCTGGTCAAGTACTTGACACAATCCAAGTGCTTATTCTAGCGCTAACATTTTTTGGTGCGTCTGCCGGGAGACAAAGGCATTGAAACAAAGTATTCTCCCGAGTCTTTTGTTTTATTGCTGATGATCCATTATTGATGGTGAACAAGAATTGGCGACTTGAATAAGATTGTGATCTTTCACCTGGAAATTCCATGACAAAGGATCCAGTGGCAGCTCCATAATTTCAGAATGTCGAAAGCCTTTGCTGCCATCTTAGCTCAAAGTTTTTCTCCTTTAATTTTTTCGGCAATTCATGGTTTTCCTGATCCGGTGCTTTCTACAGATGAATGGAAACATTGTCTTTTAATATTTCAAGGAGATGAAGATGAACATCTCGCTAAGTACCTAATTTCATTTCATGAGCTTATGCCCTTGCTGGACGTGTTTCATGAAGATGTCCTCATGAAAATATTTGTGTTTTCCCTTGATGGAAATGTGTGCAAATGGTTCCGGTCCTTACCTGTTGGTACCATTTCTTGTTTAAGGGAATTTCATGAAAAGTTTCATCATTATTGTAAAGGACTATATTCAGAATGATAAATTAGATTCTTTTAGTAGTGTATGGAAGAAGTTTATGAAGAGTTTGAAAAAGGTATGGATCCAGTTCAGATTCATATGGATCCAATTCTTCCTAGTACTCACGATGCAAAATCTGATGAGCATGGTGTTCTTCCTTTGGAACCTGATATATTGCTGCCATTTAGTTCTGTTGGTTTAAGTGCCTCTAATGAGTTTGCTATCCAAGAAAGTAATCAAGAGCTTAAAGAAGTTTTTGTTGCCCTTAAATGTAAGGAAACATATTCACTTAATGAGTTGCTGCAAGGAGGATAAGAGCAACCCAGTTTTATTGACATAGCAGATTTTAAACAACAATAGATTGGTCTTTTGGATCAGCTAAACATTACTCATATGTTTCATGATCTGGTTGTTGGTTGGATGGATTTATTTTTAGCAGGAATCTCTAATATAGCAGCAGGTGGAATGACACACACAGTTTATAGTAGTAAGTATGTTGTGAAACCAGCTCCAAAAATAGAAGAAAAGAGATATCAATGCCTTAGAAATAAGCCACTTTGAGGGGGAAACCTCCAATACATTACATGAATGAACAATTCTTGGATGATACAAATGACAAAACCTCCTTTCTATATATAGGAGTCCATGGGGCCACAATGTAACCCTAGCCGACCTAACAATAATAATGTAAGGGCACAATAATAACAACATGGGGGTTACAGGGGTACAACAATGACAATAAGGGGGGATAAACTAACATAATAAGGGACTACACTATTAATATAGGGACTTAACATGCCCCTCTCCTTCAAACAAGCGTTGTCCTCAACGCTTGATTATTTCTTGATGCTTCTGTATAAAATTATCATCCTCCCATGTGGAATCTTCTACAGGAGAGTTCTTCCACTTGCTGAGATACTCTGAAATTGATCGTACTTGTCGACTTCTTGTTTTTGTGACTACTTCAGAACTTCTTTCGATGTGATGTTGATCTTATGTTGTTTCATTAGATTCTGCACCCAAGTTAGGTTATCCTTTGAGAGTTGGAGAACTTGTTGTTGATGCTCAATGTGATCTTCCACTAATTTATCATCCATATTAGCTATTATTTGATCCTTCAAACCATCCAAATTAGCCTCCATTTCTGATTTTAAACCATTTATGTCATCTTCAGTTGCTCTTCATAAGATCGAAATTTGTTGCACTTGGTACTGTAATTTTGATATCTCATACTGCAATTCTTCCTCTTCATGCGTCATAGTATAGCTTTTTGAGGGCTGAATGGGTATGGAATTATTTTTTGGAGGTGTTATATAACCCAATAATGATAAAAATTCTAAAATATGCCCTTGGAATCACTTCAAATTTCTTTTTCAAACAAACGTTATGCACTTTTAAAAACCAAATACACACCTTTTTCTTTCTTTTGAGGAGCTCGATATTGAAACTGAATTATATATATATTATTTCGGATCTTCAATATCTAAAATTTGACACTGCGATAGCTCTCTGAATTCTCTTTCGAATGTCATAGGTCTGACCTGATTTGGATTCTTGAAGACAAAGTTGTACCCAATCTCCTACGATGACCTAATTATGGACTGGTTTAGTAGAGCGAACTTGTACGACTTGCCAAGTGTCATTGTTTCCTCCTTCGGATTTGAAATTTATAGACAGGAAACTATAGTCCGTGTACTTCTAGTCACTTTTTACAGAATTCCAATCCAATGCTCAAAGAGAGAGTTATGAATATTTTCCCACGATCACCTCTTTGAGATGAAATTCAGGAGCCTAAAAATTCCCTAACTTCCGCAGACCATATCTCTGAAAATTTTGCGAACCAAGCTCTGAAAGATTGCGACAATGTTCCTCGGGATTTCAGCTTCGCACCCTAATAATTTCAGCTTCTGTACCTTCGTAGAAAAAAATTTATAGCGAAAATTCCACGATGACCTGTTTGGAGTAGCGAAACCCTAGAATCCAAAGCTCTGATACCAAATGTTGTGAAACCAAATCCAAAAATAGAAGAAAAGAGATATCAACGCCTTATAAATAAGCCACTTAGAGGGGGAAACTTCCCATACATTACATGAACAAACAATTATTGGATGATACAAATGACAAAACCTCCTTTCTATATATAGGAGTCCATGGGGCCACAATGTAACCCTAACCGACCTAACAATAATAATGTAAGGGCACAATAATAAAAACATGGGGGTTATAGGGTGTTGAAAATGGAAACAAGAAACAATGAAGGAGGCCTCCTGAAACATCTTTCCTGATCCTAGTTGGAAAGTGATCACCTAAACCAGGTGGGGGACCACACAGGTGATTTTTGTCAAAAAGTCTATTTTTAGACATATGGAGCATGGTCTAGGAGTTGCGGGATGCTATTCTTGGATGATTGGTCAAGTTGGTAAAAATAGATGGATAGCTATTTTTAGACATACAGGTCGAAGTCTATTTTTAGACTTCCTGTCTAAAAATAGGTCAGTCAAATATTATTAGCTCTTAATAATATTTGGACTATAAACATTATCTTATTCTCTTGCAGCACTTCAGTTTGAGCTACGGATGTGGCACATGCAGCTGACAGAAGGAATTACACTATTCCTAGGGTTTAGTTGAGCTTTTGCATGGTTGACTTCAGTTAGAACTCATGTGGCAGAGTTTGGTGGAGTTGATGGATCAGTTGATGGAGTTGTGTTCTGTTTAACTTAGTTGAACTAGTTGTATTTAGTCTAACTGACAAATACACTAGTGATGAGTGGTGTGAATTAAATATTATTTAATTCACTAATTATTAACTCATAAATCAACTAAAGAACACATCAGTTAATAGCAGTGCATGGACAATTCAGTGAAGACCAGTGGAAGAGATAGGTGAAAGACCCGGTTTACTTTCAGTTGTGACTATAGTTGTGCATGATATTTGCACAATCATTGATTGAGATTGCCAATGAGGATTGCACAGTACAAGCCAAGGGGATTCGAACTTGGATCTCATTCATTCTCATCTTGGATTGTGCAGTAGAGGCAGGATAACAATGGAGGAGATTTGAACCTGTGACTTGTTCAGATCTGAGCTAGTTTGTGTGTAACTATTGGAGATAGTACTGAGTACTTGTGAGGAGTATTGTACTATGATTGTTACATGATTCTCTATCATTATAATATACAGATAGTTGGGGGTTTTCAGCTGTAAGCTTTCCCCATTACATATTGTGTTTATGTGTGCTTGACTATTGTGTTTATGTGCGCATGCAACTGTTTCTATTTCCGCATATTGATGATCAATTGTAGAAGAGGTTATGTATTATGCATGAAGCTTAAATAGTGTGTAATCAGGATAATATCGATGAATAATTCATCAAATTATTCAAATTTATACATGGTATCAGAGCATAATTGATCATCGGATCTATTATAGTGATTACAATTAATTTCGGTAGACAGAGTCTGTAACGGGCCAGGTAGCCTCTGGATCCATCCTTTCTCTGAAAGGTGATATATCCAGTAAATTCCCCTACAGCCGATCTCTGTGCTAGAAATACTTTGTTCTCACAAATCCAGAAGGAATTGAGTTTTGAGTTTGGAATTCGAAATTTTGCAGCAGTGTTTTCTTGGTGTCGAATTCAAAATGTCTTATCAAGGATTGCGATTGGAGTATGCTCTTGAAGGCAGCTCGAATTATATTTCATGGAGAGATAGGATGGAGGTGGTGCTCGATGACAATGGGCTGAAGGAGTTCATAGATGCTGAAGTTCCAAAGCCTAGCGATGCAGCCTTGGTTGAGGCTTGGCAAAAGAAGACAACAAGGTGTCAAAGGATTCTGTTGGAGAGCGTGAAGGATCACATTGTATCCAACCTGCATGGAAAAGCTTCTCCATACTTGATGTGGAAAGCATTGACAGAATTGTTCCAAAGCAAGAGCGACTAGAGGAAGTTGGCGCTCAAGGATAAACTCAGGAAAATAAAGATGGAGAAGAATGACACTATTCCGGTATACTTGACCAAGTTTGTCCACTGCAGGGATGAGCTTGGGAGTGTAGGAGTTAGTGTGGATGATGAGGAGCTGGTGAGCTTGGCTCTCCTCGGGATTCCGAAAAGTTGGCATGCATATCAGGACAGTGTCAATGGTCGGGAAAATTTGCCAGGATGGGAAAGACTGTGGTCTGATCTTGTGCAAGAGGAGATCCGGCGAAGTACCAGAGATGGGTCTTCATCAAAGATATCTGATGAAGAAGACTACGCTTTGGCGGCCAAATCAAGGAAGGGGAAGGGCAAGGAGAAGGCTTCTCAATCCGTTGCGGATGGTAAAAAGTGTGACATGTCCAAAGTGAAGTGTTTTCACTGTCACGATCATGGACATTATGCCACGAATTGTCCACAAAAGAAGAAGACCAAGCAGGCTGCTGGAGCTGCAGCTGGTGAGGCTCTTGCCTCACAATTTGAGTTGGACTTCTCATTGATCGCATGCATGGTGTCTAGTGCATTGGGATTGGGGTGGTATTTTGATAGTGGCGCTTCCTTTCACATGACAGGAGATGTGAATCTTTTCAGTGACTTGGTGGAGAAAAATCTCCAGATGCATGTTGAGTTGGGCGACAATGGACGATACAATGCGACCGGCATTGGTACCATAACCTTTCAGAGGGAGTTAGGTAAACTCATTCTTTTACAAGATGTATTGCATGTACCAGGTTTAACAAAGAATTTGATCTCAGTCGCAATGTTAGAGGATAAAGGGTATGAAGTTGTCTTTAGAGAAGGGAAAGTTTTCCTTCGGCACAAGGCAAGGGGACAAGTCAAGAAGGTTGGGATTCGGGCAAAGAATCTCTACAGACTTGAAGTAGATGGGATGTCTACGGAGCTTCCTACTGTTGGGAAGCGGGAGAAAGACATGCAACTGATGCTTGAGAGGGAGCAAGTTTTGCATGCAGGTGAAAGTGAACCTCGGGGTGTGGAGTAGCGACAAGAGGATCATGGAGTGGGAGAAACCACTCATGCAGAGAAATTTCGTGCCAGATGGGTAGAGGGAGTGCATGCAGCTATACCACCAAGTGAGAGGTGGGGCGACATGCATGAGTAATCCCAGGTGGAGATTTCAGGGCAGGATTCATGGAGATGGTGTGGATCTCATGAATTGAACCTGGCTACGAGGTGCCCACAACGCAGCAGTAGCAGATCAGTTGGATTGATGCAGGCATATCAAAGTGACAGTGTCGGATACTGGAGCACGAATCAGAGTTGACAACAAGTGCAAGAGTGCATGGGTGCAAGAGTTTAACAACGCAGTGGTTCCTGATGACATGTGCAGTAGCTAAGCAGAGGTCGAAGACTTTGATGATAGATGCATCAGACTGATTGAGTTGTTTGGAGCCTATTTAGTTTCAGAGGAGTTTCATAGCAGATGCATGGAGTTGCATGGCGCTTGTGAAGGTTGCAGGGCGAATGCATGGAGTTGCATGTTGCATGCAAAGACAGTCCTTTCTTGTTGAGAGGGAGTGTTGAAAATGGCAACAAGAAACAATGAAGGAGGCCTCCTGAAACATCTTTCCTGATCCTAGTTGGAAAGTGATCACCTAAACTAGGTGGGGGACCACACAGGTGATTTTTGTCAAAAATTCTATTTTTAGACATATGGAGCATGGTCTAGGAGTTGCAAGATGCTATTCTTGGATGATTGGTCAAGTTGGTAAAAATAGATGGACAACTATTTTTAGACATACAGGTCGAAGTCTATTTTTAGACTACCTGTCTAAAAATAGGTCAGTCAAATATTATTAGCTCTTAATAATATTTGGACTATAAAAATTATCTTATTCTCTTGCAGCACTTCAGTTTGAGCTACGGATGTGGCACATGCAGCTGACATAAGGAATTACGCTATTCCTAGGGTTTAGTTAAGCTTTTGCATGGTTGACTTCAGTTAGAACTCATGTGGCAGAGTTTGGTGGAGTTGATGGATCAATTGATGGAGTTGTGTTCTGTTTAACTTAGTTGAACTAGTTGTATTTAGTCTAACTGAAAAATACACTAGTGATGAGTGGTGTGAATTAAATATTATTTAATTAACTAATTATTAACTCATAAATCAACTAAAGAACACATCAGTTAACAGCAGTGCATGGACAGTTCAGTGAAGACCAGTGGAAGAGATAGGTGAAAGAGCCGGTTTACTATCAGTTGTGACTATAGCTGTGCATGAGATTTGCATAATCATTGATTGAGATTGCCAATGAGGATTGCGCAGTACAAGCCAAGGGGATTTGAACTTGGATCTCATTCATTCTCATCTTGGATTGTGCAGTAGAGGCAGGAAAACAGTGGAGGAGATTTGAACCTGTGACTTGTTCATATCTGAGCTAGTTTGTGTGTAATTATTGGAGATAGTACTGAGTACTTGTGAGGAGTATTGTACTATGATTGTTACATGATTCTCTATCATTATAATATACAGATAGTTGGGGGTTTCAACTGTAAGCTTTCCCCATTACATACTGTGTTTATGTGTGCTTGACTATTGTGTTTATGTGCGCATGGGACTGTTTCTATTTTCGCATATTGATGATCAATTGTAGAAGAGGTTATGTATTATGCATGAAGCTTAAATAGTGTGTAATCAGGATAATCTCGGTGAATAATTCAGCAAATTATTCAAATTTCTACACAGGGGTACAAAAATAACAATAAGGGGGGATACACTAACATAATAAGGGACTTAACAAAGTACATGTTTCCATTTCGTTTCTTTCTACATAAATTATATCACTTGTGGGTCTTTTCAAATAGTTTCATGCAAGAGTTTCTCTTTACTGGTCAAATGATTTTATGGTTGCATTGGAAATCAAGTTATACTTGATTAGGCAAGTTTTCAACTGATTAGAAGTAGGAGGATGAATAAGCTCGCCACTCTAGCATTTCTTTTCAGTTTTAGATTGCAGATTGATTTCTGTATTTCAGTCATGTTGAAATAAGTTGCAGAAGATTGAAATCTAGCTTATGACTCCATTACCCAATGGCTCAGAATGCTTGTCTTTTTGAGTTAATGAGTAGAATTTTTGGTTGGAGAAATAAGAGTTGGAAAAGGCACTGGAACTATGGTTCTTGATAGCCCGCAGGGTGCATACCATCCCCAATAAAAGCCACTGTTAGCACTCATTTTTGCACCCTCGAAACTTGTATTTCATGATCATTTTTTTTCTATGATTCCTTATGCCTTCACTATCTTCGCCATTTTCTGTCGTTATCATATACCTAGATTTTGCTAAAAAGCCCTAAATTACCCCAATCTAGCCATTTGCATGCTGAAATATATGAAATCCTATTTTGCGTAAACTATCCTAATGATGTTCCTATCTATTTCACTCTTTTTCCATTTTTGTAAAAAATCTCAAAATGCCCTAATCCTATAGTATTTTGGCTTATTTTATTGGGACAATAAAAAAGTATATATCAATTTTATATTTAATATAAAATTGTTTATATTTTTAATATAAAATTGTTTATCATTTTAATATAAATTTGTTTATATTTTTAATGAAAAGGTAGGGATTTTTTTTACTCCATCGAGCCCCTGGCTTAGCCCAAGCACCTACACTAATCACCACAGGACCGATACTGAGAACCACAAGCTAAACCACAACCAAGTCCAAGTCCAAGTCATGAGAGGAGGGGCCCAACACATGCGCGAAGTCCCACGTGAATGTTTGAATGTGCATATCCTTGGGCTCATAGTCGAAACATGTTAAAACCTCAACATGTATATAAACACCAACATGGCTTATTATACACCCGATGAATGTGGGATTATCTGACCAAACAAAAGAATATAAAAATGGCATGTAAGTATATCTCCAAGTGTCGAACGGTTGCAATCAGTTGCCGAAGGTTGTGCGCAGGTGTCATGGAGGGTTGTTTGTGCAATTGCAAAAATATCGGTGCCCGACAATGTGTTTGCAGGTGTCCATCAAGCTTGAGGGAATGCGCTAGAGTATCAAGAAGGAAAGATGTATTTTGTTGCGAGGTGCATTAGTCTTGTCAGAAGTGCAGTTTATTGTTTTGGACGAGGTTGACGAGATGCTTAATGTGGGCTTTGATGAAGACATTGAGGTGATTATGGAAAGGTTGACGAAAAAGCACCATAGTATGATTTTTCTGCTACAATGCATGTTTGGGTTCATAGGATTTCGAGGAAATATTTAAATGATGCAATTGTTATTGATCTTTTTGAAGAATCATTTTATAAGTGGGCAGAAGGAATATCATTCTATTCTATTGTTGTATCCATGTATGGGAAACGCTCCATTCTCGGACCAATGATAATTGAATATGGAAAAGGGGGGAAAATGTATTGTTTTCACTCAAACAAAGCGAGATGCAGATAGCCCGTGAGTAGCACTGGGTCGGTCCCTTACATGCGAACCTTTGCATGGTGATATTTCACAAAATCAATGAGAGAGGACTCTTTCTGGATTTCGTGAGGGACATTTTAATGTGCTCATTGCGACTGATGTAGTTTCCCATGGTATTGATTTTCCAAATGTTGATCTGGTTATTCATTTTGAGTTCCCAACAACTTCAGGGATATTTGTGCATAGATCAGGGTAAACAGGGCGTGCTAGTAGGACGAGAAATGCTATCCTTATCCATACCGAGCAACATATTAGACAAGTCAAGATGATTAAAAGTGATATAGGTATCAAGTTTAAAAGGACATGGCATGGGAAGGAAGGAAAGAATACAAAGCCTTCATGTGTTTTAAAGATTCATGAACATTGTTGGGTTCATAGTAGAAATATTGTGGCATACATTTGATTTAGGACACATGTTCTTGTTAAATATGCCCTTAGTCTCCATTCTCAGTGGAGAAAATATGAATGCATGTTAAAAGCAAGCATTTATCAAATAGGAAGACTATATTCATTTATTTGGACTAGAATGGATAGATGCAGAGACAGAATAGTTGCCCATTTCAGAATGAATCCTTCTATTTTTGTGCCACTAATGGATGACTCAAATTAGAAATCGGTTCCCCCAAGAATTTTTCTATTACTTGATCAAGTTTACTAGAGAGATCCAACTGGTTGTTGTGATCTGTTAACAAAGGGAGTATTATCTTCTGCTAAGATTCCTGTCATTGATCAGATGGGCTTTCAGCTTTGTTCCATATCTATCCAAATCATCATATATTTTTTGTCAATGAATGTTGTGTACAAACAAGCCCTTATTTTGATGGTTATCTTATTATATTGAAGCACTTTTCAAGTATTGTGTTACCATCAAAATTGTATGACGATGTTATGCAAGTATTTTACCTGTGGGTCGAGGATATTGAATCTAAGAGGGTGTACTACAGTTTTGTTGTAATATGATATACACACAGTGCTTGATTCTATATCTTTTTGGTGATTTCATGTGCAACACTTGCAATTTTAATTCATCCAATAACATCCCATAATATTGTAAACAAGATACTTTGTGCCTTTTGTGTTTATCTTGGCGCTGTTACAATCAGCCAGTGGGAAAGTTATTTCCATGAAAAGTAGCTACCTTTTCAACAGGTAGTTAGTTTTACCAGAATTTGAATGCAACAAAAACAAAGCTACCCTTTTCAATAAGTAGTTGCTTTTCCCAGAACTCAAATGAAGCAAAATTGGAGCTTGAACAACAAATGCCCGACCATTTTAAAGACAAGATTTTAGTCAAGTATGTGAAGTGTTTGTTCCAGGTAATTGATTTGCTCCTAATTTCAATCAACATAGGTGGCAGAGGATTTATTAGGTGGTAGTCAGTTCCAAATTTCTTGCAGCAAATTTGAGGGTTGAAAAGTGGCATATTTGCCCCTCTTTTTCAGAAGTCAATTCCTTGTGATCTTTCGAGATATAGGTGGTAGTTGGAGATGGTGTCTCATCACAAATTTTAAGGATATAAATCAACATATGTGGCAGTCAAAGCAGAGATTCAGGAGATTCGATATCTTCTATTCTAGATGTTTTTGATAGCTCTCAACAGTTGCACTTTTGGAGGAGCAAGATCTTCCAGAAATCCTAGGACGACCCTCCACATCATCAGCCTTATCAGAGTTCGATATTCATCAACAATCAAGTTTCATTTTGTATTTTGTAAATTTCCTATTGTAATTCGAATGCCTTTTATTTTATTATATAAACCTAAAATTGTTTTACTATATTTAGTATATTGTAATAAGTTTCTACAACTAACTAGCTTAAGTTGTGGATATTAGAATCTGTCAGTTTTGTATGTATACAGGGTAAAGAAATGAGAACCGAGAGGGGGTTGATTGCACAGTGGCTGAGTGCTCTGTTGCTATTCTCATGTATTATGAGAAGTGTATTCTTTTGAGCATATAATATATCCAGATGCATTCTTGAGGACTCGTGAACTGTATGGTGTGTGTATTGTTTTCCCTTTTGTTTTCACATGCCTTATCTATCTTTCCAGATTTATCATAAAAGTTTTATCTCATGTTTTTATTAGTCTTGTGAACCTCCAAGACATATTGATCTATTTTTGTAAGTCTTGTTCCAAGCTTTCCTGATTCAGTATGAATTGAATATTGTTCATAAGAATTCCTTGGGGTTGATTAAATCCTATCTCATGTTCTTGTAAGTCTTTGTCTTTTGATCTAGCATGCATGTTAATATGTTTTTGTCAGTCTTGATCCATCAAGAATTCCTGATTCATGAGGTCATGTTAGTCGGAAGCATTCCTTGTAATGGGATTCTTAAAATGTAGAGTGAGATTATTATAAGTCTTTTAAAGCATTCTTTCATGATACCTTTCCGATCTAGAATTTGTGTCACCCTTTCCTCTTAGCAGTGGGCTTCTGTTTTACATATCCACTATGTATCTTCCATTCTTCTAACCATCAGGCTACAAACCCAACCTTGCTATCACATCATGTACTAGTGCCCCCATATGTGTGAGAGATTTTTATCTGCTCAAAACCCCTTTCAGTGTGTGTGAGTTCCAACCACTTTCCAAAAAACCCAATCAAACTATATGAATAGACCCCGAGCTCAAGATGTGTCTAGTTAGGCACTTGACACAATCCAAGTGTTGATTCTAGTGTTAACATAATCTATTTTACATTTTAAATAGGAATAACATCTTTGAAGAGGTGCAATCAATCTTACAAATAGTTTGGAATTGATTCCTGCTACCATTTAAATTGGAATTACAATGTTAAAGAAGAGTATCAGTGGAAATTGGAAAACTTATTATGATCTTCAAAATAGGTGTAGAAATGTTGAACTTAAAACTTGAAAAAGAAAAATATCATCATTTTCAACACTTTAATTATCCTGATTATTACATAGGGATGTGAAGTTTTGGCTTACAACATCTATCATGGAATTGGAATAAAATTGAGAAAATTCAAATACTTTTATAACTTATAATTTTAAAATTAAATTCAACACTCCTTACCCATTCTCTTAATTGAAGCCGATTGTACCCCTGTGGAGTCTAAAGACATGATTAGATAATTAGAATTAACATAAATTATTGAAGGTAAGCAAGAATAGACACATTATTATTGCTTCTAGCATGATCTATAACCATCGTCAGGTCAAAAGAGGCTGGGCTAGATATTTTGAGGCTTGTAAAATTTTTGGAACACAAAGGAGGAAATCAAATTAGTAGTATTGAAAAAATTAATGCTTACACACTACGAAATTAATATAAATATAAGACATGGAATGAAAATGAAATCACTACTAGTACACAGATCTTATTAATCCTAATTTGGTTGATCGAAATTTTTTCCCAACATTATGAGCTTTAAAAAGATGACTACTGCTAAAATTAGGTCTAGTGTTCATGATTTCCATAGTGAAACTAGTCACACTAACCCAAGAAGTCCTTGAAATGAGAGAAATTGTAAAATTAATGGTGGAATGGAGGTTGAAAATGAACGATTTTGTGCTTTGAATATTCATGAAATTCATCACCACATTTTGTAATTGGAGTACCAATGTATGGATGATCAGTTATCTAATTCTGTAATAGCTTATGGAAAAGGCTACGCTTCAAAATGAAAGAAGAAATGAAAAACATATTTCATGGATGTTTTTTTAGTAACAAATAATTTTGTGGATGTCCATTAATAAAGACTTGTGTGAGCTCTATTTCTTCATGAATCAACTAAAACATCAATGAAGAAAAACCAAATTTGATAACTAGTGCACCATATACTTAAAGGATGTATTGAGCATGAAAATAAAAATAAATATATTAACTGTCAACTCAGGAGGTAACTCCACAAGATGAATTATGTTTTTGCAATAAGGGTGAACATAAATATATACATGGAGGGAGAGACTCTTGGGATTCATATCGCAGTGTCTCTTCATATTCCAACTCCTTATTTTCTGTTTACATTATTTTACATTTTCTCCCAATGTCTCTTCATAGTCCAACTCCTTATTTTTTATTTACATTATTTTACATTTTCATCCAATCCCAAGGATTAGGTTTCAACATCCCCCCCTTAATCTGAAGGGACGTTGGTGAATCCAAGCATCATTCCATATCTTTTGAACTTTTCTCTTCCAAGCACTTTGGTGAAGATGTCTACAATTTTCTCATTTGTGGAAAAATGGCATAGATGGATTGTCTTGGCCTAAACATGATGTCGAATCAACTGGTATTTTGTATTGATGTGTTTCGTTCGATCATGGAACTTTGGGTTCTTGTCCAAATTTATCGCAGAAGTGTTGTCAATCATGAGTAGAGTTGAATGCACTTGTTTCTCCTACAAATATTCTAGAATTTTCCTGAGCAACACAATTTCCTTTGTTGCTTCAACTGCTGCCACATATTCTGCCTCAGTTTTGGAATCTGTTGGAGCTGATTTTTTGCGTGATCTCTAGGAGACAGCTCTTTATCCAATACTCATCACATAACCTAAAGTAGATACCCCATTTTCTTCATCTCCATCGAAGTCTGAATCAGAGTATCCAATCAAGCGGAAGCCGCTCACCTGTGTATACTTGAGTCCCCTTCAAGTACTTTAGAACTCTTTTTGCAGCAGACCAATATCCCTCACAAGGATTTTGCATGAACCTGAAGAGGATTCCAATAACAAATGAAATGTTTGGTCTGATAGTATTCAGGTAGTTGATACTTCCTAAAAGCTTTCTATACTTTGTTGCATCCTCAAATTTTTTTCCTTCAATGGATGTGAGCTTCAAGTTCTGTTCCATTAGAGTAGTCAAAGGATTGCATTCATCCATGCCAAACCTATTCAAAAAAACCTCCAATGTAATTCTTTTGAGAGAGCAATATAAACTTCGGATGTTGAGTTACTTTAATACCAAGATATTAGTGAACATAAACCAAGTCAGTCATTTCAAAACTTTTCCTCAATTCCTTCTTTATGGATGCAATGTAGATTTAATTGTTCCCTATCTTCAAAAGATAATCTACATACATCACAAGGTATACAAATTTTTTTCCAACTTTCTTGAAAAACAAAGTTGCATCATCAAGATCATAATGTTTGAAGTTGAGTTTCAGAAGATGCTTAGTTAAATTCTCATACTAGGCTTGTGTTGCTTGCTTGAGGCCATACAAGGATTTTACAAGTTTGCATACTTTGTATTCTTGGCCCTTAACAACAAATCCTTTTGGCTGGGACATAAAAAAAAATTCTTTCAGATATCCATTCAAGAAATAAGTTTTTACATCCATTTTATGGAATTTCCACTCGTTCTAGGCTGCCAAGGAAAAGAGTGTCCAGATGGTAGCCCATTTTGCTGTGGGGGAAAAAATATCCTCATAATCGACCCCTTCTTTCTGTGCAAAGCCTTTTTCCACAAGCCTAACTTTGTGTTTGTCAAGTGAGCCATCAACTTTATACTTGTTCTTGTATACCCACTTGCAACCAATTGGCTTGGTTCACAATGGAGGATCAACCAACTCTCAGGTGCCATTCTTTATCAAGGCATCATATTCCTTCTGCATTGATTCTTTCCATTCATCATGAGAAGTGGCTTATTTGAAGGAAGTTGGCTCAAAATATGTAGAAAAATTCAGTTCACAATCATAAGAGACATCCATATCAACATTTGAATCAAAATCATCTACGTAACCTCCATTTTTCCTGGTGGAACTTCTTGTTCCTGTCTTTACAACCTCATCAAGATGAACATTTTCAAGTGTTTTTTTCAACCATTTTGAGGACCTTTTTGAGATGCCCAGGTTGCTTAGTTGACTAAGTTGGGGTTAAATCAAGATTTAGTCTCCAAATTTTGTCAATCACATCACTCAAAGTGTCATATGTGGCTGGAGCTTCATGAGGGGGAGAGAGTGCTTTAGAAGAAGATTCCATAGATTGAACTAGTATAGGAATCCCCCCTTCAAGATGTGGAATTTGATTATCAAATTCTTGAAATGAATTTGCATGCCTGAATCTATCCAAGCGATCAAGCTGCTGCTCAACAACATTGTAAGCCTTGGAAGATTCAAGAAATATGACGTCTCTAGATAATACAAAATTCTTATTAACTTCATTATAGATGATGATATGCTTTGGAGGTATTTGAATACCCCAAGAAGATACACTTACAACTCGTTGCACCAAGTTTGTTTCTTTTTTCCTTAGGTATCAAGGCATAATAGGTGGAACCAAAGACCATGAGATGATTTACTGAAGGAATGTGGCCATGCCACATTTCATAAGGAATCTTGTTTCTAATAGCATTGGAAGGACACCTATTCTTTATATACACATCACATAGAATTGCATCAACCCAAAACATCAATTTTACATTCTTGAAAAACATCATGGATCGTACCATATTTAATATTGTCCTGTTCATTCTTTCAGATACTCCGTTCAGTTGGGGATTATAAGGCATAGTTGTTTGATGTTTTATCCCATTTTGGTGAAGATATTTTTCAAATTCATTTGAAGTGTATTATTTTCCATTATCAGTGCGAATAGAGCCAATATGAGTTTGTGCATCATTTTCAATCCATGCATGAAAGTTCTTTAATGTTTGAAAAACATCAGATTTTTTCTCCAATAAATAAACCCAACACATTCTAGTGTAGTCATCAATAAATGTCATCATATATTTATTTCCAATTGCAAAAGGAACAGGCATTGGGCCACATAAATCTGAATGACTGAGTGCAAGTTTTCTATGTGCTCTGGAATGTGAATCATGAAAAGACTGTTTTCTATGCTTTCCTAGAATACAAACATCACATTGCTTAAGTTTCCTAGGAATTATAGGCAAACCAATAACACCATTTTTCTTCAACAATCAAAGGTTGTCATAGTTCAAGTGTCCAAATATAGCATGCCATAAAATACTTGATGGAAATGTACCTTCATCATAGTGAGAACTGTATGAAAAATTTTGTGCACGGGCAAAGGTACCATTAAGGCAATTTTGAGGTCTAAAATGGGCCTCCTAAGGAAATTATAAAATAATAGTGGAAATGATAAGATTTGATGACATCATCAAATTTTAGAGGGAAAAAATAAAAAACTACTTTTTCAACTCGTATTTTCAACTTATCTCCCAAAGTTTTTACTCAAATTTCGAGCGGGAGTACTTGTTGGATGAAAAATTTAATTCCTCATCCAAGGAGTATCCATGTTGCATACTTTCGATGGACCCTGCTACAAGAAAAATGAGAAATACATGAAAAACGTGATTGCAACCACGTTTTTCATGTATTTCTCATTTTTCTCATAGCAGGGTCCATCGAAAGTATGCAAGATGGGTACTCCTTGGATGAGTAATTAAATTTTTCATCCAACGAGTACTCCCGCTCGAAATTTTAGTAAAAACTTTGGGAGATAATTTGAAATTATGAGTTGAAAAAGTAGTTTTATTATTTTATTATTTTTTAATCTTTTTACCCTTTTACTTAAAAAATGGTGAATCATCCCCCATGGTTGACATCATCATCTTGAATCCTATTGGTTCTTATAAATTTTATTTGGTTGTACATTTTTCTTAGGAGGCCCATTTTAGACCTCAAAATTCCCCTAATGCTTGCAGCTTTAGAAGTCTTTCTTCTTCTATCCCCGTCATGACAAGTGAGCGGTATGATGATTTTCTGAACTCAACCTTTCCATCAAACATATGAATGGAGTCTCCTTGTTGGGGGGTGTGGACCAAAGACAAAAATTTCCTCCTCAACTCTAGGAGGTATAGAACATCATGTAGAAGAAAGTTTGAAAGACCAAGCAGTTTGAGCTTGATTGTGCCAAGCCCTGATGCCTTGAGTTTTGATTTGTCTATAAAGTATACTGCTCCATCAACATTGTTATTAAATTCTTCAAAAAAATCTCTTCTAAAATTCATGTTGCATGTTTCTCCTGAATCAAGCAACCAATCATTTTTCCAAGAAGCAAGTGAAGCATTAAACAAGTATTTAGTTACTCTAATATTACAATGTGCCACAACATAGTGAGCAGATTCAAGTTCTTTACCTTTCTCTTTGTCATGAGTTTCTTGCTCAATTTTTTCCTAAGGCAGTTTGCATGTGGATGCATCATTCCCATCTCTATTGCAACGTGGGCAATGAAGATCAAACTTTTCTCCTTAACATTGTCTGCCCCCGCTGCCTCTGAAATTTATTCTTCCTCTTCTTCTCTGAAAACCTTTTCCTCTAGAAGAATCTTGAGCATGATTCTTATTTCTATGTGCAAGATGCACAACTTCTTTAGAAGACTGAGGAGCTTTCTTCTTCCCAAAATACTTTTCTTTCTCAACAAACTTCTTCTCAAGGGAGTCAAAGGTAATCTCCTTGAGATTTCCACTTGCTTGCAATGACTCAAGATAATGTGAGTAAGTGGGATATAATTCCTTGACATAAGCTATGAGAGGTATGTCTATTTCAACACCAGTGTTTTTAATGTCATGCATAACAGATCTTACTTCTGATGCTAAAGAAAGAGGGTCATCATTTTTCAATTCAAGACTGAACATTTTAATCATCAATTGGACAACTTCAAGTTCAGAGTGTGAGTCATACAATTATTTTAACTTCTTCAAGGAATAATAATCATTTGAGAATGGTGAAATATGTTGACTCACCTCTTCATTTACAGATGTTGCAATCAAGGCATAGGCCTTGTTGTTCTTGTTTTCCCAAATTTCTATCTCCTCGTCTGAGGTGGGATTTTTAGGTTCATTATCTCTGTCTCCTACACAAAATCCTCTCCACAACCCATTGAAAATTAGAGTTTGTTTTATTTTCTGGGATTAATCAGGATAGTTCTCCTTGCTAGTGAGAAGAACTCCAACAATAGATATCAATGAATGCATTCTAAAAATGTATATTCTGTAAAATGTACTTTGCTTCCAATACTATAAAACAAAATGGAATTATGGTGGTAAAATGTGTAAAAAATGCACTCTGATATATTAAAACAGAGGTATATTTGGGACAGGTGGTATGTGGGAAGGTTGAATGTGGGGAGGGCATATATGGGGAAATGTTTTATGAGAGGTAGATTGTATGAAATTTTTTATGAGTGGTCAACTGCAATATGTGGAGTGGGGTAGGTCGTATGACCGGAGAGAGGTCATATGACTGGGGATTTGAATGGTGTAATGGAGAAGACCTTGGTGGGGGGCCTAGAGGCCAAGGTGAGGATGTAATAACTGATATATAACATTGTGGCATGGAGAGGTGTGATGCTATAGAGAGGAGTGCAGGTGTGAGTCGTATGTGGTGGGAGAAGACTCAGCGTGAGGGGAGTCATATGTGGTGGGAGAAGGCTTGACATGAGGGGAGTGGATGAATGTATGTAGGATTGAGTAAGACAAAAACACATAGGTGAGGAGAGTGGATGACTATGCGCAAGAGTAAGCCAATAGTGGATTTATGCACACCACACGGATAGGGGTATCTCCAGTGGTATCTACGAATTTGAGTGGAGATATGACTATGCAACGGAGGCCGTTGCAACTGGGAGATGATTACCAGTGGTATGACTATGGGAATATATCTATGTAGGAGTCGACTGTGATAAAAACGCTGCATAAAAAATAAAAACACTGTGATGTATAAAGGTGATACGTCTGATGGTGTGAGGCACCATGCTAACAATCTGTATGGAGTGGACAATGGAATCGAGGGATTGTGACTCAAAGGGACTCAATGCACAAATCTATTGAAAAATATCGCACAACTCTCCTGAAAAATATTGCACAACAAGCCCGAATTGCTAGAACACCTCAGACAATCTAACCAAAATGACTGCTAATAGATTAGTGCAGAGAATGGAGCAATGGAAGAGGTGTTAGTTCTACAAAATGGGAAGAAAATAGAAAAGAGGTAGTTACAAGGGAAAAGATGGAAGCCAAAAATAGAGCTGGCTTTGATACCATGTCAGGTCAGGAGGTAACTCCACAAGATGAATTATGTTTTTGCATTAAGGGTGAACATAAATATATACATGGAGGGAGAGACTCTTGGGATTCATCTCCCCATGTCTCTTCATATTCTAGCTCCTTATTTTCTATTTACATTATTTTACATTTTCACCCTGTAATATTCCAAAATTAGCTTGCAGCTAATTGGAATATTAAAGTTTTGTTTTGTCACTTAGATAGGTGAATAAGTGGGTAGGGAGACCCATCAATCTCTTTATGAAGAATAAAACCACTTCTCATGTGAAAGTGGATCATCATTTCAGCTTAATAAAGCACCCTAAGGTGTGAACATGGGCTAGAGCATGTGGAGTAGGTCAACGTTGACCAGATCAACAATTCTGTTATTGAGATCATGGAGGATTAATGGAGGACATCGCAGTCATTTAGGAGTGTATGCATGAGGGTAGTGGGACCCAGGGTGAGGAAGCTCACCAAGCATAAAAGGAAGAGGATGGAAACATTAGAAGACATGGATTTGTATTATTTATTTGGATATTTTTAGATCTGGATTTGTCATGTGACATATCTATGCATGCTTTTTCTATTTAGCAGGGTTTACTGTGCTATTTAGCACAAGGGTGTTCTCGAGCGGGAATCCCACGCTCATCCTCGGGGGATTCAGAGTGCCTACTTAGGAGAGGTTATCTTGAGCTGCATTACCAGTATCTGGCATTTGGCCAAGCTTCAGTCTCATATACAATGTAGTCTATTCCAGATCTCTGTTGTGTTGCAGGGTTGCAACAGTGGATGGGAGATATCTCCAATTTTTGAGCTATTTTTCCATTGGAGGGATCATCCTTTCATCAGGAGGCTTGTGAGGAAGTTCTTAGAGTTTCATTACATCATCTAGCATCAGGCTAAGATGTTTCCATCACCTACAACGCATTTCCCTTCAGAAACTGTGTTATTCTATGGAGCAGTTGCAGTGGAGGGCTTAGTGCCCAAGTTTGTGAGATAGATTTCCAGTGAGGGGAACAACCCTTAACCTTTTGATTTGATTGGGTGATTTTGAAATTGATAGATCATTCCTTCATCCCCATATCATCAATAATTCCTAGGGAGTGCGTAAGTCAGTCAGTAGGAATGCAGTGGGCCACTAAAAAAGGGCTGAAAATCCAAACTTAAAATATGGCCAAACCATTTTTGGGTTTTTCTGGGTTTTTTTATTAGAATCCGTGGTTAAAATATAGGAGCATTATGAGCACCCTAAAATCCTTTCGTACATGGTTCTTTGCCTCAGTAGTAGTAGTTTCCAGCGGCACAACATTTCCAGTGCTTGGTTCTTTAGTGTATTTCAGCCATCTTGTGGCTTGAGTGAATTCCTTTTGGAGCAATGTGTACTTTCTTGGCTATTGATGTATAATGATATGGCTCAGTTGTTTTTTTCCCATATGTATGATGTTTCAATGTATTTCGAAATTTTTCCAGTTCTACATGTTTAGTTGTTATTTTACCATAGTTGGAATTGTGCATATGTTCTATATTCCTATCTTTTACATTTTGGAATACTACAATGGTATCAGAGCATAATCTTGGCTCAACTTGTGTACTTTAGCCATTATGTCATCTAAGGAGGCTTCTCATAGGAAGGAGAAGATCTGCAGAAGGGATGAAGGAAAAACTTCATTATCAGGAGAAATGAAAGGGAAGGAGTTCTCAAGACTTCTTCTCCAAACTATGCAGAGCATTAATGAAGACATCATAGAGATGAAGATGGAGAGATATAGAGATTCTCTAAGAGGGCTTGTACATAAAGAAAGCTCTAGTTTTTCACCTTGCGGGTGTGATTATTTAGCTACACCATCAGATCTACAACGTGGTACCATGCCTACGTTCTTGGAAAAATAAGAAGAGGAAGGAGAGACACCAAAGGAGGAGACTCTTGGTGACTATCTCCAAGAATATGAATCTCAGTCTAGAAGGTTCAAGGAGCATCTAAACTTCCAAGGGTTTTGTCAAATCAAGGAAGATAGAAGACCCAGTAACCACAATAGAATAAGAGGGTGCATTCAACACACTTTGGGTAGATTCTTTCTACCTACTTTTGATGGGTCACCCAAGAGCACATCCGAGGCTTGGGTAAAGAATCTAGACACATATTTTCAGCTGCATCAAGTTTCATAAGAGGAGGCCATAAGAGTAGTAGCGCTGCATCTTGAAGTTAAGGCTTATGCCTGGTGGTTTTATGAATCTTCTTCATTAAATAACGCAAATATATCTATTTATGAAAAGTTCACTAAGGGGTTAGTGAAAACATTTGATAAAATACATTCTGAAACCTCTTTGGGTGAGCTAGCCAAACCCAAGGAATCAGAACCCTTGAATGAGTTGGAAGGATCCATGAAACCAACTCCATTTCAGAACATTGTTGAGGGGGTTAAAGATCTGCAACATGCTTTTCCAAGGAAAAAGCCCCACTTAAGAAAAAAATTTCTTCTCAAGAAGAAGACATGAGGATTCCTTTTTCAAGAGGAGATCAAGCCAAAGGATCTCTTAATGATGAGGTATTCTCCAATGATGAGGATAAGAGAGAGAAAGGGTTGGGAAGAGCCTCCAATTCTGTAGAAGCAGGAGGATATCGACCACCATTTGGAGATGGAGATGAAGCAATTGCTTCAACTAGAGGAGCTCTTGTATCTTTGCAAGAAGTTCCAAAGGATATCACATATGAAGATCAGGAGAAACATGTGTCTATGTTGATAGGCAATGAGACAAAACAATGGAGGAAGTGTTTTCCAACATTGACCACAATTCTGGGGACATACACCATGATAGATCACTTCTTTGTGATTGAGACTCTTGACACCAATATGACATTAGGTGTGCATGGGTTGATCACATTGGAGAAGAACACCTTAAACTGTGAGATATTGCAGAAGGTAGGAGAAGATGAGAACGAGGGCCAACACCAAGTGATTGGGAACATACACACCCATCCTTTTCAGGAGATTTATGCACAGAAGCAGGAGGATGATTTGTGCAGTGAGGGAAGGGACAAATCAGTCCACTCACATATACAACTTTCTTTAGGCCTTGATGTTTCATTACATGGAGGCATTCCACCAGGGAGACCCCTTGATTGGAAGATGAAAAAAGAGTTCTCTCAACGTGGTGCATCATTGATATATTTGGCTAAGGAAGGAGCCTTGGGAGGAGCTAGCACAACACAAAGAACCTTTGATAATTTCAAAGGAGGGGTGAGCAATTTTTTGATATGGACATTGCCATCTCCCACTCAGCTATTTGCACTGAAAGATGATGATTCAAGAATCTGTGATTGCATGAACATGGTGTCAAAGGGCTACTCCATAGCTTTGGAGAAACAAATGATACTTCCACACATAAGGAATATTTCTAAATATGACAAGAGGTTATTGACACCCTTGTATGCATTGGCCAAACTTTGGAATTTTTGGATGGGAAATGCCTTCCAAGAGGAGGATAGCCTCCATATACTTCAATATTGTCTTGAGCAAGATCCACTGCAAAGGGGGTAGTAAACGTGGGGTAGAAATACTCCAACATGTGGCTTCGGATTAAGCATGTAAAAGAGGAGAGATATGATGTGATAGTTGCTTCATTTCAGATCTCAACAACGCTGTCACTATTAAGGAGGATGGATCCATATTGGGAGTCCCAATTATTGGTGGAGTATTCCAAGAACCTCTTCACAGTAAGGTTCTGGATGGGCAAGTGATAGATGGGAGGTATAGAGTGGTTGATGGAGTCATTTATTTCCATGATCATATCTACTTGACTAGAGACTCTGAGCTCAAGGAGGAGATTCTACATGTAGCATATGTTAGTCATCAATATTTTTCACTAGTTGGTGATGACTAGTTGTAACAGCCAAGTTTTCTAGTAGCTGATCTAAAAATTTGTCAAATTTGCCAGCTGGAAAATACCCATAAAATTTTTACCCTCTTACCTTTCAGTCCGCCCATGACGAGATGAAACCTCATTATCAAATCCTCCCTAGCCTCAGCCATACTAGTCTGCCCATAGGCTCTAAAGAAACAATCCAAATCTTTCCAAAAAGTCTCCCCTAAGTTAGGAAGTGGCGCTTTAGGAATTTCTCCCTTGGAGAATTATCCTGAAGCCAAAGAGCCTCCATCTGCTATAGACCAGTCATAACAGACCTTCCCATTTTGCAAATAAAGTTGGTTACAGCCATAGGTCGCGCCACTAATACACCCTCAAGTCTCAGCAATACATGGACCATAAGTCAAACTGATTCTAGGTGTGTTTACAGTGTTTTAATGGATCTTTCAAGTACAGAGGCATACCAGCATCCCAGAAGACAATACTTGGCTCCACGTGAGAAGACAACTGCTTCTCAATGTGATTTTGAGCCTAGGTTGCAGCCACAGAGCAGAGAGTTTTTCATTAAGCTCTTGCGATCACAGTCAAAGCCTGAAAGGACAGTGAAAGGAAAAATGACACTATCAAAAGGCTGATGATATGACATGACTGAAAAACCTCCTTCATCTATAAGCAGAGGTTTTGAAGACTGAAGTGCCTCCTTCATCTATAAGTAGAGTGCCAAAGGTAAAGTCTATTTTTGAGTTTTTCACTAACTGTGAAGACAAGCTTTGAAGTACAGTGAGACAGCAACTGAAGGTCTCTGCATGAAAATGATGATCAAAGGCAAAGGCAAAGCAGTGGGCTTTAAAAATGATTTGTATGATTTCACTATTATTTCAGTTACAATGTGAAGCAAACAGGTTCATCATCATTGAAGAAAGGATTGTTAAACAAATGGCCAAAAGAGTCAAATAGTCTTGAGCTCAAACTAACCTCTGCCATCATGTATAAGACGAAGCCACTTTCAGTATGATTCATCAAACATCCTTCTTTGGATTGAGACAGAGGTTGAAAGAACATCATGCATTTTTTCAAGAGATGCCTCCCTCATTCATAAGCAGAGGGCCAGGGCAGTGACTGATTTCAAGGTTTGACTGATCAAGAGATAAGTGGTAAGAGCAGCAGAAGACAGTTGAAAGCCTCTGAAAAGGGAAATCATGTAAAAAACAAAGGGAAAACATGAGTACTATGACTATCAACAAGGCTGGCTTATCTACTATCAGAGTTTGCTGTCAAAGCAGTCTGAAGCCCACATAAAACAACCTTGCTGATGATTGAGAGATGGGTCATAACACAAGCCAAAGATGATGATTATGTTTCAAAGGGTACTGATATTCCTACTCATAAGGGAATGTCTTTCAAATTACTCATCATAGTAGACAAAGGAAACTTGAGTTTAGTCTTTCCCAAAAAAGGGCATTGCAAATAGATACATAGGTCCCAAAGGTACAAAAAGGATTATGGCATGTTTTTCAAAATTCTAGAGAAAATTTCAAAGCCAATAAGGCATGCCATTATTACAAATAAAGGCATTTTCCTTATGAAAAAGGTCAAAGGTACCTTACCGCTGCATTTTGAGTAAAGGGAGAGATTTTAAAGAAGTTCCCTTTAAATGAACAGAGAATGGTAAAGCATGAGTAAATGCAACTGAATTTTTGTACCCACAGTCAGAAGAAGAACTTAAAGGACACCTAACAGTTAAATCAGTTTCACAGTGAGCATTATCACCTTTAAAGCATCCAGAGAAGACATTATTAGTTTAAGGTTCAAAAGGGTAAATCCATCTCCTTGCAAAAGGCGAAAGATGCTTCATCGATCATTGGTTTATTTTTGAGCAGATTTTCCATGTTGAAAATATCATTAAAGACAGCAGTGGCAGAGTTTCTTGTTTTAGAAAGCAGAGTGAAAATGCAGTAGGAGAGTTTTGGAAAGTCCTAAACAAAACCTGTTTCATCTAGACAAAGGTCCTCACTATGTTCCTTTTTCAAATTTCCAACTCCACTTTGTCGAAAGATTGGTGCAAAGAGGTCGTTAAAGTATTTCAAAGGTTTCAAAAAACCTCACCAAACAAGTGTGAAAGGGAGCTTGGCTTTTTCACTTTCAAAAAGGTTTAAGGACCGTTGCATATCTATTTTTGCATTTCCAAAGCACAAACAACTCCTTTGCTGTCCAATCTACCCAAAGGAGAGGTTTTCGAGCAAGATTGCAAAGTTTCCAAGGCTTTTTTAACCGCGCGGCGCACCTGTAGAATTGCGCGGTGCACTCAGGCAGAATTTCTCCAAAGGCTTACACTACTGCGCAGCGCGCCTGTAGCTGCGCGCGGCGTGCCTATAGGCGCTGGTCACGTCGGCCCGACAAGTGACCCGACACCTTTCCACTTGCGCGGTGCCTTCTCCATCAAACGTGCCGCGCATGTTCAAGTTATCTAAATGCCTCCAAAAGCCTTGAACGCTGCTCCAACTCCTAAAACAACGGCGCTCATCGATCTTCGAGGTATTTCACATACCTCCTTAGTATTTTCAAATTCATATAAGGGTGATCAATGTTGTGTTATTCAAGGACTAAGTAAATGGTGAAAAAATGAAAGCTTTGGTGTAAGTCAAGGTGTGTCGGTGTGAGAGGGTTTGAGGGCTGTGGTTACAGCTGGTTGAAAGAAAGGTGGTCGTTCTTGCCTCAAAAAACCTAAAGCTGCACTTGAAGCTGAGATAAAACAATACCTCTGTCAGCTAAAAATAGTGGGAACAGAGCAGTGGTAATAAGGGTTGATAGTTTTGCTCAAAAACTCGAGGTTGCAGTGGCTTTGTTTGCCCAACACTGGCATTAGTAAAAGTAATATATTTTGATGGATGACAAAGGACCCAATTAACTGTCCTCAAAGCAATATTAAAAGGTGAAGGCGTTGTTTGAAATGAGAAACACAGGGTTTAAAAAGAAAAACAGTGAGCCTAATTTCAGCTACTATGATCATTATATGAGTACTCTTTTATTTTAGAAGTCCTCCTTGTGGTGAAGAACAGAGTCAAGGCTGCCAATTTTTCCATAAACAAACTTTAGTGTATAAGGCTGTAAATTGTCATTTGGAGGTGTTTGTCAAAGTCTGTATGAGAAAACAGTAAAGACAAGGAGGGTGTGTTGATTGTGAGGAATTTCTGTTGTTTGATTGCTACAGGGCTGTTTGTGCTCACACCAAAACACAAGGAACTGAATGACCTTACCACAAACACAGAAAATCACTTTGACTGTGTGTGCCTTTTGTTTGACTTTGTGCTCATCATTAAAATTGTTTGTTGAGTGGCAGGCAAAGGGTAAAACAGTGTTTTGGAAAGAGCAGAGAATTTTGTGTTAAAAGGTCATCTCACACAGCATTTGAAACCATTTTTGCCTTATCAAACAGTGATTGATAGCTAAGGCAGAGTTTTGTTTGATGAACACATTCAAGAAATCCTTTTTGAGGTAGTTTGGTTTTGCAGAGAGCATCTAGAACAAGATGCCTCCCAGGCAGGATAGTAGGAGTGGATTGCATGAGAGTCAATGACCATTTGGAGAAGAAGTTGGAGAGGGAAAACAGGGATTTAGACCTTCAAAGGAGAATGACGAGGCATTATAAAAGGTTAAATCAGTTTGCCCGGCGCAAGTTGAAGGCTGCTCAAGAAAAGCTCAAGGAGGCTAAAGAGAAGCGCCCGACACGGAAAGTGAAGAAATACATATCAGAACGTCATATTTTGGCCTCTGCTTCACAACATGTTGCTGAGAAACCTTGAGGGTTATGCTCACCAATTTTGGGCATTTTTCGACATATTTTGGTTTTTTGGCATTTTTGGGTTTTTGGTCAAAACTCATAAGCTTTTCCATTTCAGTTTGGCAGATCATCAAAGGAGGAGAATGGTATCATTGGATGCCACAATTTTAGGAGCACACACTCAGCGATTTTTAGGAAATTTGAAGATCATTTCTCCCCCGAAATGGCGAAAAATTCCCGCTTTTTCTACACGCTGCCCAGTCTATCAACAAACTTTATTTTTTGGTTTTTTTACACATAGGCCTATTTTTGGAGGACTTCTAGGAATCATATTGAGAAAATTATAGTTTCTCCAGAAATTAGACACTCAGATCTTTCCAACGAGCTATCATGAGCCTCGTTTCGACATCAGGAAGGCTGCCAAAAGTTGCTGGCAAGTCAGGGGACCTTTTGCTGATGTAATTTTTGAGTATTTTTGTAAAATTTGAACCTTTAAAAACTGCTTTTTCCTCATGTGCGTTTAGCTATTTTTGCACATGAGAAGTTATGAAAATTCAATTTAATTCCCTCTTTTAGCATTTTTTAGATATTTTATGAGATATTTTGTGCCTTGGGCTTTGCAAAGCCTCAAGGACAAGTTTAGATATTTTGAATAGGCCAATGAGCGTGCAAATTGAACTAAGAGGTTTTCCTCACTTGAGCCTATATATTCCAAAGACTTTCATTGTAAACAAGGCTGAACTTGATGATAGAAGCAATATAGGGTCATATAAGCTTTGGAAGAAATACTTGTCTCATGCTCTTGGATGTTCTTGGATAATGAAAGAGGATTGTTGTTGGATTCCATGACTTGGTAGAATGGTATAGTGTCTCTTTCTTTGTTTTGTTTTCTAGTTTTCATTCATGAATCCATGTTTCTTGCTTGCTATAGATTAGTAGAGAACAAATTTGAGACATGCCCTTGGAGGCACCTCAAATTTCCTGTTTCTTCATAGCTTCCATGTTTTCTTCTTCCTTAGTCACATTAAAGAATTCTTGATTGCTATTTAATAACTTAAGGATATTGTTGCTTATTTCATTCATGGTTTTATGCATGCTAAGTATGATTTAAGGTACGCCCTGCTTACTCATGGCTAGCCATAGCTCCATCCATGAAATTTCTCTTTGACTGATTAGATTTTCATTTTTTGAACCAAGGAGGTCTTGTTTCGATCTTGCCCTTTGCCTAAGACTATGCAATCTTGTTTTCAAAATGCCCAATAACTTGAAGTACTGTGTTTAGGCGTTCCAACATAGTGATTTGAGTTGTTTGTGTCTCTTAAGTGTATTTCCCCAAAGTCTGATAGTCATTTCCCAAAGTTAGAGAGTTATATATCTCTATGCATGGATTGAATGTTTATTTCTATGTGTTGATTAGCTTACAGTTACATTTCTCATGATTAATGGTTTTCCCTACCATGTTTATGTCAGCTATTAAACTATTTATGCTTGAAATCCTTTGTTGTTCCCAAACTTGATGTCCATTTTATTCCATTTTGCCTAAAGATCCTTTCTACCTCGAATCAAATCGACCCTTCAACAACCTTGTATCACTGTCTGATAGCTTTCTAGACCTTTTCGACCCCATAGCCCAGTTGATCTGACATCTTTTACCTATCTTATATCTTTGATCAGTTTCATCCCTCACAACCTAAAAACCCAAAACCAAAAAACCTACTTCATAACTAGCCTAAAAACAGAACACAATAAGAAAAACACACAGATATCCCTTACACATATAGAGAGAGCCCTCTCTAAGTCCAGGAAGGCTAGGTCCTTGAGCTCCAAAGACTGGTTTGATGTTACATTGTCATTTGGCTTGCCAATCAGCCAAATCACGGGACCCCAACAGCATATGAGGCACTCTCTTTAGGACGTGTAGACTTCATTGAGTCTTATCACACCATCATGGAGGGATTCTATTGGGAGGATCTCAAAGAAGATGTGCACCAACATATCATGAGATATGTAGCTTATTTGATGTATGAGGAGGAGAGAAACCACCTTGCAAGGTTGTTTCAGTCACTTCCCCTTTTGGTGGAGAGATGGGAAGGCTCATCTATGGACCTCTTCACCACTTGTCTAAAATATATGGTAAATATTATGTTTTTATGATTCTTGATCAACTAACAATATATATACATTCCTTTACCATACATTTGCAGCACATTGCTTCACAAGAGAGCAAGCCTCTCTTTGGATTGCATGGTCCTTTTGGGAATACATTCAGTGATGGGGATGACCACTTTATAGAGGACTTTGGGCAAGACATGTTTTTCTTGGCTCATATTCAGTTAACACCTAATGTCCTTCACTATTTTCAAGCTTTTAAGAAGCTTATGGCAGCAAGCAAGTGGTTGCATGGCCACTTATCATATCATGTTTTGAGACAACAAGAAGCATAACAACGTTGGTCTCACTTGATGGACTATTGTCACCATCTAGTATGTCAAATGACACTTAGTCCATGTTTCTTTTGGATCCCATATGGTGAAGACACTCTATTCACTGTATGTGGGATGGATTGGGCAAGAGGGATTCTTGGAACCAAATAATGGGATCATGAGATTCCAAATGCATTTTGGCTTCTTAATGACCACATTATTATAGCCCAAGATCAAAATTTCCATATCTATCATAAATGGAGAGAGAGACAGTGTGAGTTGAACAATTTAATCTCTCATTTTCAGCCATGAAGCCCCTATACATTACAAAAGCAAGGGATTGGTGATTGTTTCTATGAGCTACCAAGGATGGCTCACTTTGTTTGGATGAAAACATGGATATGGAGTTTCTCATTAGGATTGAGGCACCCCACATTTACCATCTCTCATGCCTTGAGGAGGCCAATGGACATCATATAAATTTTTCCATATATCTCCCACTTCTTCATGATGAGAGCTATTTGGTTTATCTACCGAAGGCTAACTTGTATACTTGGGAGGAGACATATCCATTAGAGGTTTTCCAGTATCCTTGCAGTTGCTTGAGGACAAGAAACATTTTGGAGGGATGACTATAATATTCCAAAATTATCTTGCAGCTAATTGGAATATTAAAGTTTTGTTTTGTCACTTAGATAGGTGAATAAGTGGGTAGGGAGACCCATAAATCTCTTTATGAAGAATAAAACCACTTCTCATGTGAAAGTGGATCATAATTTCAGCTTAATAAAGCACCCTAAGGTGTGAACATGGGCTAGAGCATGTGGACTAGGTCAATGTTGACTAGATCAATAACAATGTTATGGAGATAATGGAGGATTAATGGAGGACATCACAGTCATTTAGGAGGAGTGTATGCATGAGAGTAGCTCCATTATTGAGTGGCACCTAGGGTGAGGAAGCTCACCAAGCATAAAAGGAAGAGGATGGAAACATTAGAAGACATGGATTTGTATTATTGATTTTGATCTTTTTAGATCTGAATTTGTCATGTGACATATCTATGCATGCTTTTGCTATTTACCAGGGTTTGTTGTGTTGTTTAGCACAAGGGTGTTCTCGAGTGGGAATCCCACCCTCTTCCTTGGGGGATTCAGAGTGCCTACTTAGGAGAGGTTATATTGAGCTTCATTACTACTATCTAGCATTTTTCCAAGCTTCAGTCTCATATACAGTGCAGTCTATTCCAAATCCATGTTGTGTTGCAGGGTTGCAGCAGTGGAGGAGAGAGATCTCCAATTTTTGAGCTAGTTTTCCATTGGAGGGATCATCCTTTCATCCAGGAGGCTTGTGAGGAAGTTCTTAGAGCTTTGTTGCATAATCTAGCATCAAGATAAGCTGCTGCCATTACCTACAACACAATTCCCTTCAAAAACCGTGTTATTCTATGGAGCAGTTGCAGTGGAGGGCTTAGTGCCCTAGTTTGTGAGATAGATTTCCAGTGAGGGGGCCATAACTTCACCTATTGAGTTGATTGGGTGCTTTTGAAGCTGATAGATCATTCCTTCAGCCCCATATCAATAGTCATTCCCAGGTAGTGCGTAAGTTAGTCAACAGGAATGTAGTGGGCCACTCAAAAAGGGCTGAAAATCAAAACTTAAAATCTGGCCAAACCATTTTTGGGTTTTTTGAACAGAATTTGTGGTAAAATTCCAGATCATTCTGAGCATTATAAAAACCTTCCACACATGTTTCTTCTCCTTAGTGGTAGTAGTTTCCAGCAGCAATAGCAGCATCATCACAACATTTCCAGTGCTTGGTTCTTTAGTGTATTTCAACCATCTTGTGGCTTGAGTGCATTGCTTTTGTAGAACTATGTACTTTCATGGCTATTGATGTATAATGATATGGATCAGCTGTTTTATGCCCATATGTATGATGTTTCAATGTATTATGAAATTTTTCCAGTTCTACATGTTTAGTTCTTATTTTACCGTAGTTGGAATTGTGCATATGTTCTATATTCCCGTATTTTCCATTTTGGAATAATACACACCCAATCCCAAGGATTAGGTGTCAACATTAACAAATACCAACTTCCAATTAGTCATATTGTCAAAATTATTTCAATACTTGGATCAATCTCCCACTTTCCATCCAAAATGTATCATTTGTTTATTTTTGGTAGCTACGGTCGATATTCAAATCAACCTTTTGAAAGAAATTAAAATTATTAATTTTGAGCACATGTAGGCTCAAAAGAGACAAGTTAGCCCCACCAGTTGAATGGGTGTGACCCTTGGTCAAAACACACTTGATTTGATCATTATATATTCACATTCGACCTCCCTCATTCAGAACAATATGGATCACACATCAAAATTATCTATTCTTCTGTTCACATGTGCTAAGGAGAAGAAGGAAGTATTCTGAAGTTTGACTGAGCCCTTTTGGAGTATGTTGACTAACATCGACTTGGTTTATTTAATCGATTTTTGAGGCATAGTTTGAAAAGTTTCCAAGGCACTATTTGGCCAAATTCCTGAGGTAGTTGACCAATTTCTCTAGGCAAGTTTCACTGAGTTCTGGGAAATCTGTTTGACTGCAGTTTGACCAATATTTTGATTTTTTGACCGAGCTACTTCTGGGAAGTTTGACCAAATTGACTAGCTGTTGCAGAAGGCTGAATTTCAGCTTGTTTGACCAAGTTTGACTAGGGCTGAAATATTGGTATCTGATGACCAAACTTAACTTAAGAATATCAGATTGCATCTTTTTCTAAATTGAACAATTTCTCCTAGAAAATATTTTTGGTTTTTCTCCCGAGTTTGGGTTTCATAGGTGAATTTTTTTTGCCTCTATTGTACATGGTTTTTCTATTGTGATATTTATTGTTTCCATTTCATTTATTGTTGAATTTTTTGAGTGTAATTGCTTAATGTTGTTATCAAAAGTACTAAAGTTTGTATATTATTGGAATTGAATTATCTGTGGAAAAAAAATGTGCTTGTCTAAATTAGCACTAGAAAATCAACATGGTATCAAAGGCCTAGGTAAAATAGAAACCATTAAAGAGAGTTGAGGAAGCCAAGTTTTTAGGAAATCTTCCTTGAGCATGTGATTTGGAATCGATGGATTGAAATACTCTAAAAAAAATTAGATATCTCACTAACACATTCTAACACTTCAATGAATATATTTTGACTAAATATTGTCAAAAATTGAAATGCCAAAGTCCAAATTTCTAGTCTTGCAAGTCAAAGGAGTCAAGAGAAGGATATGTTGAAGACTAAGTTGTTTGTCTAAGAGAGGACGGGGGTTCTAGAGGGCTAAAATTTTGATTTTGTCATAGAGGAAGGCTAGATTTGAGGGTGTTAGTGTCAGTCTTTGCAGCCTTCCTCCAGTGATCAAACATGCTCTTACAAAGTGATTTTAAGGTGTCAAGGTCAAATTTTGTCATTTCAGTGAGTCTTCAAGCAAAATTTGGTCACTAAGTATTAGGTCTAGGGTTTGCTTTCACTCCTTTCAAAGTTGTCCAAATGTAGGTTCATGTCACCATTCAGCTAAGTGTACCATCATTCAGAGGGTTTTCATCATCATGTCAAGTTTCACTGGGTCATTTTACACCTTGTTCATGCTTCAGTTGTGCCTAGGTAAGGTTCATTTCCCTCTCCTAGGGTTTTGAAGGTAATTTCTCTTGGATGGTCAAATCATCAGCAAAAATTGTATCCTGATGTTCATAAACCTTCCCTTGTCCTTAGTGTACCTTATTAAACACTTCCCATCACTGATATCCCTCAAATTCCTCATTTTCGCACAAACCCTAGTTTCTTGCTACAACTTGACAATTTTCTAGGCTAGGCCTGTGTTTTTCCCTTTTGGACCCCTTCCCCTCACTCAATCTTTGAAATTCCACTTTCCCCTACTTCCTAACATCCCTCCTTACTTCCAAAAATTTTCTCAAGAATTTATAAGCCCCTTATCCCCTTCATTTTACTTCATTTCGAAAAATCCCCTATTCCACACATTGGGATAGGTTTTGCTTCAATGATGTTTCTGAGCAAGAAAAGATGAATTTGGGAAAAATGAGTGAGGTTTTTTTCCAAAATAGTCCAATTAAGAAAAAAATCCTTCAAGTTTTACACAGGCGTCATGGTTTTAGAGAAATGTCAAAAATACAGTTGCCTTAAGAGAATTGATGCACCTCTGAAGTGACCTTGGGAAAATCAAGCTTTATCCTAGCTTGGTTGGCCAAATGACTTTCTTGATGATTCAAATGATAACTAGACACAAATATATTTCCAATGAGCTATCATGAGCTCAATTTGGAGTTGAGGAAGACCTTCAAAAGTTGACTGCAACAACACTCTGCCTTGAGGCAACCTCATTTTGCACATTTTGACCAGTCTTGGGAGATTTGATTTTTGACAGGTCACATGAACTCCAAATTGAAAAATTATAGTTGGGTTGGAAATTAGACTCAATAATATTTCCAACGAGCTATCCTGCATCCAATTTTGACACCGGGAAGGTCTCCAAAAGTCTCCTGTAAAAAGGCGCGGCGCATTGGGTTTGTGGTGCGGCGCATAGAGCTACAAGCCCAATTTCACCATAAACTTCCCCAAAATTTCCAAATTTGCTCAAATCCGTGGTGTGCAAGTAATTTAAGATTCCTTCCATTGCTAGTGAAGAGGTTTTCTTAAAATTTATGATGGTTTAGTGTGATAGAATTCAAACCCTACTTCCTTCTAAATTTGCTCAAAAACAATTGTCTAGGGCTGCATTTGTGTCTTTGTTACCAAGTCCACTCCATCTCTCCATCACATTTTTATTCCCTCACTTCTTTTCTAGTTTCATTAACCCATTTTACTATCCCCTTAATCCCACTCCCCTCATACATTTTCCCCTTAATCCCCTTCTCCACATATAATTTCCCAAACCCTACACTCCTAAACCCTACTCACATCCCTAAACTCTGTTCACACATACATTTTTATACTCTCTTCCATACACTCTACCCATTTCATTCCTCTACCATATTTTCACTGTTATCCACAAAACCATCCATGTACAACCACATTTTTCAAAACTAAAGGAAAACAATGGAAAGAGACAGTGATCATGGGTATGAGCAAGAGATTGAACATGACCGGGAATCTTTGCTTGAGAGAGAAAACTTGCACTTGGAGAGGATTCTGGAGAAGGCCAACAATGAGAAAAATATGTTGAGGAACATGGCATACCACTACTTGGTGAGAAACAAGGTGTGCAAAGCAAGAATCAAGATCTTGAAGGCTAAGTTGAAGAAAGCATCGAGGAAGCGGCGAAAAAAGCATGATAGACTTCAGATCTTGGCCGAGGCTTCCTTGGCCCAGCATAACACTTAATGGAGGACACTCAGCCAAAATTTCAAAAAATTTGGGACAATTTTTGCATTTTTGGAATTTTTGGGCTAAAACACTGGTTTTTTTGCCCAATGCGCCGCGCCACCTGGCACGCGCTTTTGATAGGGGACTCCTTTTGATGCAAACTCAAAATTTTTGGATTTTTCATTAAAAAATATGCATGCTCACAAATGGAAAAGAAATTTTGATAGGTTTTTGGCTTCCAAAAAGGTCAAAAACACCCCAAAAATGACCTTTCTGCCCCTTTTTTGACACACAGGAAGCAGTCTTGGGAGAACTCAGTTTTGGAGGGGAAAATGGAAGCCAAATTCAAAAATTCCACTTGTGTTGGAAATTAGTCAGGAAAAAATTTCCAACAAGCCCACTTGGAGAAAATTTGGACATCGGGAAGGCCTCCAAAATCAGCTGCAAACAGGCGCGATGCATAGGGAAATCAGGCGCAACGCATTGGAGGATTTCATTTTTGGTCAAAAACTCTGTTTTTCGCCTAGTTTTTTCACAGTTTGACTTTTTTGTCCTTCTAGTTGTCAAAATAATGATGTAATTAAATGTAACATGATGGATTTTGATCTAATTTTGCTAAATTTTCACTCATGGAGGTAGATTCATCCATCAAAGGGTAATTTGCAACTGAATGAATCAGTTTCCTAGTTTTTAGAGGTAAGTTCCACTGCCTACTTTCTAGTTCTCAGTTTAGATTTTGTTGGAACAACTCCTAAAATTATGAGCTCGACCTCTAGAAGCTAGGATGAGTTGTTTTTTGCCTATATCTTATGTTTTTTCAGTCATTATCATAGGTTGGACTTTTGGGAATCCTTTGAGCATCATTGTACATTCATCTCTGCAGTTTGGCAAAGGAATAGATCAGGGTTTGCAACACTCTATGGGATTCATGTGGCATATTGCTTTGATATTGTGTTTCTCTCTGTAAATGTAAGTTTACTGGTGTTTATTTATGCCATTTTCTCTCTTATTTCTTCTTAACTTAAACAAACAAGGATAAAGGTAGAATCCATTGAAATTGCAGTGCTCTACCTAGGGTTTGTTTGATCATCTATGTTTTCATCTGTTTGAAGAGGATCCCTGAAGGTTCCTTTCCCTCTTCAACTCCTCACCTGTCTAAGCTCTCCATTTCTTTCAATTTGAAGTTTCAAATCAAATGCCTGCCTTGCCCCATTGAGACCTCTGCAAAACTGAGCCTCATTCCCTAGACCCAAAATCTGCCTTTCCCTTTGAGCCAACAAAATATCATTAAAAATCAATCAAGCTCTTTTGCACACATACCTAGCCTAAAATCAGTCTTCAAATTAAAGTCATCTCAAAGCCTCATTGATCATTTTCACTGAGTTTGACAGGAGAGAGCCCTCTCCTGACCTGGTAGGGCTAGCTACCAGGTTAAGCGTGGTTTGATGTTACCCTAGATTCTGCCTTCCTCAGCCTGAGGTAGATTTAGGCCATAACAGAGGGTTTGATTTTTTTGATGTGAAGGCAGTGAAGAAGGAGGCCTGGTAATGCCATTTGCAAGATTTAAATTAGGTTTGTACTAGTATTACTCAACTCTTGGATCTAGGCTATAGGGTGAAAAGAGGAAAATCCCAAGGTTGTCCTAGCCCTAGAGGTAGGGCCACAAAGCAACAATAGAGGTGGAGGGCCTCAGATATCTAGAACATAGAGGTTTTAAAGGCCTTAGGACTAGGTTGCAACTTGCCTAAGGTAGGTTTCTGGAAGAGAAGGGGGGACAAAAGGCCTCAATGGATTGAAAAGTGGGTTTGATATGCCTTAGACAATGGAGAGGCCAACGAGTTGATGTTTGGATACTATTTTTTGTTGTTAAGAATGTATTGTGAAGTTTGTAAGAAGTTGTGTATACATACATGAGCCTTCCTTGTGAGTGAAGGAGGCATTTGATTGATGCCTTGTATATGTTGTTGAAATTAAAATTGTATTGGTTGAGATATGTTGCTAGGGTCTTGCTAGAATATATTGGTATGTGACAAAGTTTTTCTTTCAAGCATTTAATTTGATTTGATTCAAGATTGTTGGAAATACTGAGGGGGGTGAATCAATATTTCTTTTCAATTGTTAATTATTGGCAGTTATATTCTTCACAATAAAGGACAGAGAGGTGAATAATAATAATATTAAGGATTAATAAGAACTTCAATCCCCTTTTTTAAATAATAGTATACAATAGATGGATGAGGGCACCAACCCTTTTAATGAAACAGGCACCAACCTGTTTCCAAGCACCAACTTGGACTTTTGATGAGGCTCCGACCTCTAGGGCTTTGACCCTATCTTCTCAAGGCACCAACCTTGTGTTTAAGGGCACCTACCCCAAGGACACCAATCCCTCAGTCTCTTTTAATAGAAAATGTGTGATGTACTTGACTGCCATCTACAAAAATTCTTCACTGTTCAACACTTCTTGATTTTGACTTCACTATATCTTCACTGTACTTTGTTCACCATATGACTCCTCTACTGCAATCTTAGTTCATAGTCCTGTTGAATAATGTCTGAGACTTATCCTGAGATGCTCTGTGTCTAGATCCAATTTTTGGTGTTGTAGCTATCTCCCCTTTGCAGAATCACAGATTTTTCTTACACCTTTTATTACTTCCAAAAAATTAGTGATCAATCCGAGCTTACTGTTCCAATCTCATGTAGGTGACCGAGCTGGTTGTGGTAAGCTCCTGTGGCTAATATGAATCCTAAAACACAAGTTCAAGCTATTAGATCCAAGGTATATATATGTGCAAGAGACACAGATTTGAGGTATATATATGTGCAAGAGATAGAGATCCGAGGTAATATCTCTGTGTTTTATAACACAAATACGTTGTAATGTATCCAAATTATAAGGTATCTCTAGTCCAAGCCTCCAAACAGATATGTCCTAAGCCTTTATTTCACTTGTTTTGAAACTTAATTCACATGACCTAGCCTTGATATGGACTGAAACATAGCTACTGGTCTGAGGGTATCAATCAATTTTTTTTAACCCAAACAATAATCCTTCAAACCCTCCTCGGTGTCCTACTTCACGAGTTGTGAACTCAGGTATATCTCTGCAATTTTCTTCACTGAATTGATTTACAGATTTGTGGAATTCTCCTTGACTTGTCACTGCAATAGTCTTGTTCACGAGATGTGAACTACTATTCCATCTCCCTGTATTCTTCACTGCAAAAATGAGTGAGTAAAAGTGACGGACGACTCTTCTATTAATATGAATTCGATTTGAAATGAAGGGACACATCCTTTTGGAGTGAGGCCAACATGTGTATGAGACTGTAGGTCGGATATCAATTAAATATATATTTGTCAACTTAAAAATTCAATTTCTCACAAACCGCTGGGAGTTTCGAGGCAAGTAAAGGCTCATTAGAACGGGAAAAATATACTCTACAACATGGTATACGACCCATGTTGATAGGATGCCTCCAAGGTGATAAAAAAAACAACTTTTCTTTGTGACTATCTTTAATTTTTGTGTGCAGGAGGTGAATAGGACAACATGCCTTTTCCACTGCTTGGCTTCTCCTTTGCAGCATTCATGTAGCATCATGTATCAACAATGTCATCATATACTAATGCAGTGATATGTCATAGTGCAGCCTTCATCTTAGTCAAATTCATATTGACATCAATGAAAATCTGAATTAACAATCTCCCCCTTTGTCATTGATGGCAATAGTCTTGCCCTTTCAACATTCTCTCCCTCTTTGTCATCAATGGAAAACGGGCTGCCCAAGTACTTCCCCTGTCAATTTGCTCCCCCCAACATATTGTTCATGTTGCGTGATTTAATGTGATGCAAGAGAAATGACTCCCATCTTTTGGCGAAGATACTCAAATGCTTCTCATGGAAGGGGTTTTGTAAAGATATCCACAATTTGCTCTTTTTTATTGACGTATTCCAACCTGATATTGTGTTCAGAAACTTGTTCACGAAGACGGTGGTATTTGATTGGAATATGTTTGGTCCTTGAGTGCATTACCAAATTCTTTGAAAGACTGATGGCGCTAGTATTGTCACAAAAAATGGTAACTGGTTGCTTAGTTTCTATGTTGACATCCTTCAAGGCTTCCTTCATCCATATAATTTGTGTACAACAATCAACATCAGCTATATATTCGGATTTAGCTATAGAAAGGGATATAGATGATTGATTTTTGCTGAGCCAAGATACAAGACAATCTCCCATAAAGAATGCATTTCCACTGGTACTTTTTCGATCATCCAGGCTTCTGGCCCAATCAGCATCAGAGTAAGCTGTCACAATAAGAGTTGAACTCTTAGGATACCAAAGACCGAAATCAATCGTTCCTTTCAAATATCTGAGAATTCTCTTCACAGATGCTAGATGGGATTGTTTAGGACTTGACTGAAATCTTGCTACCATTCCTACTACTTGCATAATATCTGGTCTTGTAGCAGTTAAGTATAGGACAACTCCAATTTTTGATCTGTAAAGAGTTGCATCTATGAGAGGGGTATCATCATATTTGCTTAATTTACAATCTGTGGTCATCGGTGTGCTCATAGGTGCACAATCTTCCATCCCATATCTTTTGAGCATGTCTTTAAGATATTTTTCTTCAAATATAAACATGCCTACAGAGGTTTGAGAAATTTGTAGCCCAAGAAAGTAAGACAACTCACCAATCATTGACATCTCAAATTTTTTGGACATATTTAGAGAAAATCCATGGCTCATTTATGCATTATTTCTAGAAAATATTAGATCATCAACGTAAACAAGAGTGATCAGAAGTTTTTCCTTGTCCATATTCATGTAGAGATTGCTACCTGCCACTCCCTTTTTGAAACCCTCTTGTTGCAAATAGTGATCCAACTTTGCATACCATGCTCTAGGGGCTTGTTTTAATCCATACAAGACCTTTTTTAGTTTGCATACAAAGTCTTTTCCTTCAGCAAGATCAAATCCTTCTGGTTGCTCCATGTAAAATTCTTCCTTGAGATCTCCATTCAGGAATGCTGATTTTACATCCATTTGATAAACCTTGAATCCTTTTGAGCAAGTAAATGCAAAAAACATTCTTATGGCTTCCATTCGAGCTACTGGTGCAAAGGTTTCTTTGAAGTCAATTCCTTCAATTTGCGAGTATCCTTTGCAAACAAGTCTGAATTTATTTCTGATGATTTGTCCATCTTCATTCATCTTGTTTTTGAATACCCATTTTGTTCCAATTATATTTTTACCAGTTCCCAAGTCTCATCTTTTTTTATTTGAGACATTTCTTCTTCCATGGCCTTTATCCAATAAGGATATTTGCTTGCTTGAGAAAAATTTTCAGGTTCTATTAAAGATAATAGAGCCACATAATATTTTCTTGGGGTGCTTCTCATCCTTCTTTGAGTTTGGATTCCTTCATCTATATTTCCGATGACCCATTCTTCCGGATGATATCTTTGAACAAACTTGATCTTGGAGGGAGATTGTGAAGATTCACTTTGAGGTTCTTCATTCGCCTCTTCTTTTTCAGGTTCTTCTTCTTAACTTTGTTCAAAGAAAGGCTCAACTTCATGATCTTCAATTCTCTTTCCTGGAAGGCCTTCATCAATGCTTTCCACTATTCTTCGTAGACGATTGTTGTAACATTTGTAAGCTTTTCTCCTAGTGGAGTATCCAAGAAATATTCCTTTGTCAACTCTAGAATCAAATTTTCTTGGTGAGTCATAATTTATTTTTATGAAGCATTTGCTTCCAAAAACCCTAAAATATTTTACTAAATTAGGTCTTCCTTTCCATAATTCATAAGGTGTCTTTTCATTATTTGGTCTTAGTTGAGTTCGATTTAAGGTATAAACTGCGGTCCCAACTGCTTCTCTCCAAAATTTTGGTTGCAAATCAGCTGCTAGTAGCATTGTCCTTACCATTTATTGAATGGTTCGGTTCCTTCTTTCAACTACTCCATTTTGCTGGGGTGTCCTAGCAGTAGAGAGTTCTCTTTCGATTCCATGCTCTTTATAGAATTTATCAAATTATTTTGAGGTGAATTCTCCTCCTCTATCCATTCTAAGACATTTAATCTTAGAATCTTTCCCATTCTCAATGAGAGCCTTAAGATTCTTAAAACATTCAAATGCTTCGGACTTATATTTTATGAAATATATCCACATCATTCTAGTATAGTCATCAACAAATAGAGCAAAGTACCTTTCACCTTGAAGAGCTGGAATTCTAATTGGCCCACACAAATCTGCACGAATGATTTCCAAAGGTTTTGATGTTGAGAACTCCTTAGTTTTGTGGCTAGTTCTGGTTTTCTTTCCATGTTGGCATGGGCCACATACAACTTGATTTGGCTTGCAAATTTTAGGAATGTCCCTTACTGCTTTAATTTTGCCGATGTTGACTAGGTTATGAAAACTTGTATGCCCTAATCGTTTGTGCCATAACCAAATTTCATTTGTTTGACTTAAGTAACATTTATCTTCTTGGATTTTACTAAGAATGTAAACATTATTTGGTGTTCTTACTCCTTTCGCCACAAGTTCTCCTTAGGATGAGTCTCTTATTTCACAATTTTTTGTACTAAAGACAACATTATGTCCTTGGTCAAAAATCTGGCTAACACTTAAGAGATTGTGTTTGAGCCCTCCTACTAGCAAGGTATTTTGAGCCTTTCCTTGTCCATTGACAAGGGTAGCAGTTCCTTTTCGAGTGATTTTAAAGGATCCACTTCCGAAGGATACGTTTCCATTTTTCATGTTCAATGAGATAAACTTCTTTTGGTCACCTATCATATGTCTTGAGCATCCACTATCCACGAACCAATGATTTTCTTCGCTATGAGCACACAGAGCTAGGCCACATTTATCAGTTTTGAAATTTACGCTTTTATTTTTTTCCTCTTTGAGAGGGAAATTTTGTTCATTATGATCATAATTATCACATAATGAGCAAGACGGATCAAACTTAGCCAAAGGATCAAAGGAATTGTAAGTTTTGATTTGTCCTTGCTCTTTAGGACCACGTAGTTGGTTTGTTTGATCGTTCAATCTTGGTGCTTCATTCTTATGAGCCTTGCAATGCTTAGCTTGATGCCCAAAGTTTTTACAATAGTAACAATACCTAAGAAACATAGTCTGATACCTGTTGTAGTATCCATAGCTTGAACCAACATTCTTCCTTGGAGTTGCTCTTTCTTCAATTCTTGGTTTTGAGATGGGACTTTGTTCCTGACAAGATGACTTTTCTTCTTTTGGATGGCAAGAGAGTATGTGAACATAACTTCTAGCATTATTCTTTGTACTTGATGATTCTCCTTTGAAACCAATTCTAGACTTGTCATGTTGAGGTTTTTGAGTATTAAGAATGTTGTCAAGAGCTAGAGAGCTTTGCCAACTCCTTTTGACTTGCTCTAATTCCTTTCTTAGAGATATTATTTCAGCTTCACGTTTTTCACAGATATCATCCTTCTCTTTTAGCTTAATGTTCAAGAAGTCTTCCCTTCCTTTTGCTTCCTCTCTTTCTATTTTGAGGGAAATTATTTTCTTTTGTAGATTCTCATTTTCTTCAATGGCACTCATTAGCAAACTATCCATGTTTCTTTCATCTTCCAATTCTGAGTCGTCATCTTTTGTAAATGCCATGAATAACGTTTCTTGGCTTCCAACATAATTACTTTCCTCATCTGATTCATCATCACTTTCTTTGTGATGACTCACATTTCTAGTTGATTTCTTTTTTATGAGTACAAATTCATCTTGATCAGACTCCTCTTGTTTGGAGAAGAAGTTCTTCTTATTAAACCCTTTCTTTTTGTACATCATTCTTTTAGAGTCCTTTTCATCATCACTATCATGTTTATGAGGACATTTTGCAGTGTAATGACCTATTCTTCCACAATTGAAACAAATAAGAGGGTACTTACCTTTTAGCTTAGATCCCCTTTTTAGTCTTCGTACAAATTGAGCTAACTCGTTTTCAATATTAGATTCATCGTTGTGGTAATTCCATATTTTTCCTTCTTTTGTAGATCTTGAGGCTTTGAAAGCTGCTTCTTTGAAATTAGGACTCCCTTTCCTCATCTCATAGGCAACAAGAATTCCATTAAATTCATCCATATTGAGAGTATCTAGGTCCTTCATTTCTTCTATGGCACTTAATTTGGAGTCAAATCTATCAGGAAGCGATCTCAGGATTTTTTGAACAATGGTGCTTTCTTCAATATTTTCTCCTAGTCCTTTAAGAGAGTTAACTACTTCAGCTACTCGAAGGAAGTATGATGAAATATCTTCTTCACCATCCATTTTCAGACTCTCGAATTGTCTTCTATAGGTTTGAAGCTTTGCCTTCTTAACTTTGGAGTCACCATCATATAGAGAAACCAACTTATCCCATACTTCTTTGGCTGACTCACAATTCATGACTTTCGTAAATTCGGAATCGTTAATTCCACTAGTGATGGAATTTAAAGCTTTGGCATTAGAAACGTAGGCTCTTATTTCATCTGGATCAGTTGGAAGACTCAAGGGAGGTTTGTATCCATCCAAAACAGAGTGCCATACTTCAGGGCCAAGAGACATTAGATAGTAGGACATCCTCTTTTTCCAAAAACTAAAATTTGTTCCATCAAAGATAGGCAGTTTCCCTGTTTCTTCCATGTTCTTCATTGTGCCTAAGAATCCTTCTTCCAGTTGTTAGGCTGATAACGAAGAAGCTGGCTCTGATACCAATTGTTGGAAATACTGAGAGGGGGGTGAATCAATATTTCTTTTCAATTGTTAATTATTGCCAGTTAAATTCTTCACAATTAAGGACAGAGAGGTGTATAATAATAATATTAAGGATTAATAAGAACTTCAATCCCCTTTTTTAAATAATAGTATACAATAGATGAATGAGGGCACCAAACCTTTTGATGAAACAGGCACCAACCTGTTTCCAAGCGGCCACTTGGACTTTTGATGAGGCTCCGACCTCTAGGGCTTTGACCCTATCTTCTCAAGGAACTAACCTTGTGTTTAGGGGCACCTACCCCAAGGACACCAATCCCTCAGTCTCTTTTAATAGAAAATGTGTGATGTACTTACTTGACTGTCATCTGTTAGCCACCTATATTTTTCAAATTATATCAGTTGGTGGCTAAATATTCTTCGCAGCCTTCAAGAAACAAATTCAGGCCTAGAAATTGTTGGTGCTTGAAGACTGTTGGTAAGATCACAAACTACTGATTGGTTCTACATACTCTTCATCCTCTCTGCCTCTGATGTTCCATGAAAATCCTAATCAAATATTGCTGCATCTTCCTCCTTTTTCCTCTCCCCTTCTTCCACATTTCCTTCGTTTCTTCAACTCTCCTTTCATCCATAAAAACCCCATCAAACCCTCTTATATTCCTTATTCCTCCATTAATCTCATTTCCTAAGGTTAAAAACCCACTTTTTGACCTATCGGAGCCTTTCTCCTCTTGCAAAAAACATTAAAAAACCATAGAAAAGCATACGTTTTCTATGCGTTAGGCTTTAGCCCCTAAGGCTAAGCCCCTGCTTTCCCTCCATCCATATGTCCCCCCGCCAGGACCGTGTGCTAAGACCGCCAGGCGCTTAACCCTCAGAAATAATTTATCACCCGAAAGCATTGAAAACCTTTGTAAAATGCAAAGTCGGGTTTATTTTATTTTTTCCACCAAAGAAAATCATATTAAAACTCCGCCGTCGATCTATCCCACAGATCAACGGCGCGAAGTGTACCCGTCATCTGGTGGACCCCCCCCCTTTCGCCGCGCTGTTTTCCATTCCCACCGGTTTGTGCCCGCACCACCTTTCGTCCGGAAGCGGTTTTATACCATCGGCCAGCGATCCCACACGCAGGCCGACACGTGTTCTCCACCTCACTCCGAAAACTGCCGTGCCATGTCTATTCCCTGCACGTTAAACCTCGTCCTATGGCCCCGCAGCGGGATTCGTCCCCACCATCGGATCTGGGCCCTCCCATCCGACGGTCCTCGATCGTCTTTTCCGCTCACCCTTTAACGAACTCACTCGCCCGTTAAATCTTCCCCGGCGCATTCAAGAGCCGATCCCCACCGTCGATCTCCGCAGATCGACGGCTCTCATTTGTTCTTCCGATTCCGTTGTACAGTCCACCTTTTTCCCCGTTGACTGTTCAAATTGCTCCCGACCGTTGATCGCGATAAGATCAACGGTTCCGATTTCTCCATTTTCCCGCACAACTTCCGATGCAGTCTATCCATATAACGCAGGATTTCCTCATTTTTCTTGTATTTTGCAGGTTTTAAGGTTTTTTCTTCGTATTCTATGAAATCTAAGGGAGAAGGGTGACGACTCCAATCCTTCCGATTTATCCAGGGAATCGATCATACGGAGAAGACCAATGATATCGACAAAGTTTCATGAGCTTTGGTTGCCACACACCCCTGCAAAGTTTGAAGAAATCCGTCGGTATCAGAGCAGAGAAAGAGTATCAGGTTTTGAAGACAGAATGAACCAGAGCAGCAGTTTTATGAATGAATTGGCGGGGATTACGGCTAAGACAGTTATCAAAAGCCTAATCTCCGGCTCAGAACACGGATTAAAGCAAAACCTAAAAGTGTTCATCAGACAGATCGCCTCCACCGCCATACTTTGAGGCAAATTGATTCCTCAACCACCACAGTGCCACCTATTGCCTCAGAACGATCAGTCAGAGGCCGAATTTATTGAACAAGATCAGATATTATGCCTCGGAACAACCAAGAAGTTATTTCTGCATCAGATTTTATTCCAGAATATTTGCAGAATAGCCCTAATATTATGCGGAGCCTCAAAGGTCAACAAAAGCTCTCTTCGAGCTTACTTCTTAAGTATAAACACATTAATGCAATGTAACACCTGTAGAATTTCTTCATCGAACCTCACGGGGTCAGGAAGACATTAATTCTACATTAATTGTATTTGAGATCTTTTTTTTTTTCAGATCTCACCTCCTCATCCTTCTATATATACTCCAGAAGAAGATGAATGAAGGGTTGGATTTAGTTGGTTGTCAAGGTAATTGCTGAAGCGTAGTAGCTATTTCTGAGTGGAAAACTCTTGACTGTAAATAGTGGTTTCATGGGCCCTTGGAGCTCTGCTTGTAATAGATAGATTAGGTTGTGAAGAGAGGTGAATTAAAACATTGGATGTGAAGATTGTAACAGGTTTGAAGCAATCAATACAAGCTGATTTATGGGATCCTGGTCTATGCTGATGGTGATGTTATTCTTACTGTAACTTGTCATTTTATTTCTGTTTTCAACTTGTTTCATTTTCTACTATAAAGAACAGTTTAAACAGTGTTAGAGTTTGCTGCGCATCAGTGACCTTCTCTGGCTGAAAAATCTTTATCCCAATGTTTTCTTCTAATTGTGTTATTTAGAAATGATTTAATTCAGTCTAAGCACAGAGATGCTGGCGTTCCCTCATCTTTTCGTCATTGCTGAATGTTATTTTTAAATGTTACTTTCATGTATGTTGTGTAAGGAATGAATTGAGGAAATCAAAGGTTAGCCCTGAGTCCCTTTCTTGTTTGCTCAACTATTTGTCTGTTTCCCTTAGAATGTGTCAAAAGCTGACTAGTTTCAAAGTACTTATCAGATCTTGGGCCATTCTGTGTTATCTTGGTGATTGTCTTGGAAGTAACTGAGTAAAGGAGAACTAAGATGAGGAGAAAGGTGAGCCCTGCCCGCTAGTCTCTGCTCCAAAGGTTGCCTTCAAGTTTCCCTTTGTTTTTAATATGTTTTCTATTAGAAGTGTATCAAAGGCTGGATAGTTTCAAAGTACTTACCAGATCCTAGTTTGCTTCTATGTTTTTCTTAAGTGCCTGGTCAAAGGCTGGCTAGTTTCAAAGTACTTACCAGATCCTGGGCTGCTCTTTGTTCTGCATCTGTTAAATTCCATTTCTTTTTGTATCACCCCATTCCATAAATCAAACTTCAAAGAGATCCTTAGGCCTAGATGACTTGCCCCATAGGTTACTCTTGAACCTGGTTGTTTCAATTAAATTCTCTTATGACTCCATAGCCCAATGGATTGAAAACTTGCCATCACCTTTCTTTAGAATCAAAGTTTATTTTGTTCACTTGCAACTTCTCACCTTTGAACCTATTTGCATATAGATCTTTCCGTCTTAGAACAGCAACTATGTTCAACCATCTGAGAAAACCTAACAAAACCCTTGGCCTTCATAACTAGCCTAATATCATCACCCTAGACTTCAAAGACAATATCCATCCTTGTACATATTGGAGAGATCCCTCTCCGGATTTAGGAGGGCTAGATCCTAGAATCCCAAAGTTGGTTGAAATGATGTTAACTCTGTGATCGGACTTTGCCAATCTTGCTTGTTACAGAGACCTAACATTTCTGGCGACTCCGCTGGGGAAGTACTTTAACTCAAAATCTCTGGTTCCATGACAATTGTTCTATTTTGCAGCTGAGCCACCAGGAACTAACATTTATGGCTACTTCGCCGGGGACTCCTTACCCAGAATCTTCATACAACATCTTGAGAGTAAAAAGCAGCCTTTCCAAGCACTACCAAGAAAATGGTAATTATGATGAAGATCGATTGAATCAGTGACAAACTAGGTCATCCTAGGATTCTTTTAAGTTTTTATCTAACCTTGGAAAATCAGCTAGCTTAGCCATAAGGATAGACTGCCTTTGTTTCATAACCGTAGCTAAGTTTTGAGGCAAAGTTAGGACATTCTTTTAAACCACAATATAAACAATTCAGAAAATACCAAAAACATTTCAGATTGGTAGTAAAACACTAGTTTTGATATCTTGTCTACGTCTTTGATGTGTTTTACCTTATACTCTTAGACAGAGTCTGGAAAGGGCCAGGTAGCCGCTGGATCTCATCCTCTTTTGGGGGTGACATATCTGGTGAATGCCCTCCCAGTCAATCTCTGGTTAGAGTTTTTTATATTTCGAGATATCCCTGAAAAAGGAATGTTTCATAACCACTGTGGTGGACAGTGTACTCCTTGGAAAATACTTTAAGCTTTCCACCTGGCGACTCCACCATCCTGAACAGACCTTAAGACTCCACTGGAAAGAACCCTTATCATTATAAAATCATTCAAATTCAGTTAAAGGACTGCAGGATTCGAATTAAGAAAACAGGTTAGTTAACCGTCTAAAGATTGTCATATCTGGTTGAACTTTTCTTGCTTAGATTGGGTCTAATCACGTAAACATTGTGGCTCCTAAAAAGATTCATACTAGAGCCCATCCTGACCCAGATCCTCCTGTAATAGTTGATAACCCAGAAAGAATTCTTAGGAACTCTCCTAGGATACAATCCTCAACTATCTTCAGATCACCTTTAAGAGCCAATTCAGTCCCTGAAAACCTTTCAGCTCTTCATGAATCACAAATTGACTTATTAAACCCATTCAGAACTAGGTCATTTGGTGATTTAGATCAATTAGATTCTGAGCCTACACTTTCATCTCCCGAAACAAGTGAGACCCTTGGAAATAGAGAATCAACACCTCCTGTTTTATATTTCTTACATAATCTAGGTGTCTCTCATCCGAGATCAGCTCAGAGATCTACTACTGTTCCATCCACTTCTGTTCATCTTTCATCCACTGTTCAAACCACTCCACTTCAACCCACACCTCCTCTTGTAAATCCACCCCCACCACATATCATGGCAGCATGGTATGCTCCCTTAGTCCTTCCTGTACCATTAGTCAATCTCCCACAAGATTATCAGTCCAAAATTCCATTATATGATGCTAATAATACCATAACAGCATCTCAACATGTGGACAAGATGAATGACTACTTTGACAGAAATGAAATCGATAATGAATATGTCAAAATCAGATTGTTTGCTCAAAGTTTGGGGGGAGATGTGAGAAAATGGTTTAAAGGTTTAACCCCCCATAGTATTAACGACCTTCAAGCCTTCCATCAAACATTTTTAAACAAATGGGAAGTAAGGAAAAACCCTCTCCAAGTCCTTTCCGACTATAATAATCTCCATAGGAACCCTGGGGAAAGTGTACAAGCTTATTGCACCAGATTCAACAGTGTGTATAATGTACTTTCCCCTGAACTGAAACCCCCTCAGGGTTCAGCTCTAAACAAATTCCCTGAAGAATTTGATCCAGACATGACATATTCACTCAGAGAAAGAGTCTTTGCAACCCTTGAAGATATGCAAAGAGGTGCTCTTTCTGTGGAGGTGAACCTCATGGAGAAAAGAGCAAGGATGAAAGCGGAAAAGAGAGTTTCTTTTAGGGAGGAATCCACCCCTTCTACTTCAAGCTCAAAGATGGAAAGAATGATGGAAGAAATGATGAAGAAAATGAGCATTCTAGAGAGAGCACAAGCAAGTCTAAATCAAAACGCTCCTCAAAACAGAAACCAAAACCAGAATCAGAATCTTAGAAGAAATCAACCTCCAAACAGACCCAGGGAAGATGATCAGCAGGTCATTCCTCCCTTTCATCAGAATTTTTTAAGTGAGGTTGAACAAACAGATCAAATAACAGAGGAAGATGATATAAACTTATTTGGGGTAGATGATGATGACTTTGAGGTTCATTATGATAATAAACAAGGTTTTTATACACCTTATGATGACAGAAGAAATGATACTGAAAACAGCTATCAAAACATGGAGAACGCTGTCATAGAGCCTTTAAAGGAATATGAACTTAGAAGTAAATCTAATCAACAAACCCCCAACAATAAAACCTCTGACAAACCTTCTCAAAACAACACTGCAACCAAGTCTAAAACGATCAAACCAAAGGACAAAATGGTGGCGGTCGATTCTGGTAATGGTAAAGATAAAGTCACTCAAAATATCGAAAAACAGAGTGCCAACAATAGTAGTACTAGCACATTGGTTAGTACTCCTGCGAAAACAACTGTTTTAACTGTAGATAAACCAAATCAGCAAGCTGTTATTGCTGATAAAGTGGCAGCAAATAGGGCTGAAGTCAATACTTTGAAGAATCAAAACCTTTTTAGCCTAGAACAGGAAATCTCAAAGATTAAAATCTATGTTCCTTTGACTGAGTTAGCTGCCCAACATGTATATAGGTCCAAAATTTTGAAGGCTTTAAACTTAGAAGATAATGAAGATACTCTCAATCTTAATGATGACCAACCAGAGCTTATTTTTGGTCCAAAGATTGAAGGAAAATTCGAGGAAGGTCCTGTCCCTCCCTTTTATGTAAGCCTAAACATTCATGACAAAATTCTGCATAATGCTATGCATGATTCAGGTGCTTCCCATAATTTAATGCCAAAAGCTGTAATGGAAAGCCTGGGCCTTGAAATTACCAGACCTTACAAAGACCTGTACTCTTTTGACTCAAGTAGAGTTAAGTGTCTAGGATTGATTAAAGACCTCTGTGTTAATTTAGCCCAAATTCCAGCCAAATGTTTAGTCATGGATGTGGTTGTGGCTGATGTCCCCCCAAAGTATGGAATTCTTTTGTCACGATATTGGGGGGCTAAGTTACAGGGGACCATGCAAATGGACATGACCTATGCAACTATCCCTGTTTTCAATCAGACTAGGAAGCTTTATAGGGAATCCCACATGCAGTACACAGTAACAAGTCAAGACCGACCTCAAAACTCCCCTCTCTATGCTATAAACACGAGCCTTGATTCTTTTATCATGTTCAATGATGAAGCACTCACAAAACAAATTGCTTCAATAGAATCGATGGTTGAAATAAAAGAGGGGGAACACAACGTTAAAATGCCGAAACGGTCTATTGTGTCTGAAGATCCTAGCAAACTTAACACAACCCTTGAACTGCAAGTCATCAACCCGTTGAACTTAAAACTTGACAGTCAGAAAGACAGTCCTCAACCCGATGAAAAACTTGAGGAACCAAATGATACAACGTCCATTCACCAAACTGAAAATCTGCCTCTCTGGACTATGTATTTTGATGGGTCATGCACCAAAATAAATGCTGGTGCAGGTGTCTGGATCACTAACACTGAAAACAATCATACAGAATGTATCTCATGCAAATTAAAATTTCAGCGTTCTAACAACATAGCAGAGTATGAATCCCTTCTCTTAGGCTTGCATCTTTTGAAAAAATTAGGTGCCAAGAGAATCGATGTATATGGGGATTCTGAATTAATCGTTAGGCAAGTCAATGGGGAGTACAATGCAAATCACCCCAGACTTAGAGCCTACAGGAATGATGTCATTGATCTTTTAAAAACATTTGAGGAGTACACCTTATCTTTTGTCCCAAGAAAAAGAAACATTGCAGCCCACAATTTAGCCTTTGCTGCTAGAACCTGCCCAATGCTGTATGATGACACCTCTCAGATAAAATTCAGACCAGCTATCCCGGATAACAAGAAATATTGGCAGGTATTCGATGGAGATAAACAAATAGAAGACTTCATGCAATTCAGAAATGAGTTTGAACTCCATAGTTCAGATTCAGACTATGATACAGACTGCAGTGAAGAAAATTTTCTTGGTGAAGAAGAACCATCTCCACAGCTGGTAGATATAAACCTTCAGACTATCTCATCTAGACACCAAACAGAATTAAGTCCAAAACCTGAAACAGAAGAAATGGAAACTCTGCATTCTAGTACTGATAGTCTGCCCAAGGGTTTGGCCCCTCTAGAAGAACTGTTTGATTTTGATGATGTGGCCAAAAAACCAAAACTGGAACCTGTGGAAACTGAAGTGGAAGAATGTAATATAGGCAGTGAGGAGAAACCGAGATTGATTAAACTGTCTAAAACTTTACCAGCTCACATTAAACTTAAATACTTGGAGCTGTTTAAAGAATTTTCTGATGTTTTTGCATGGAGTTACGAAGATCTTAAATCCTATGACACTGAAATAATACAGCACAAAATCCCTCTTAAAGAAAACCAAAAACCATTCGAACAAAAACTGCGCAGAATCAACCCTGTCCAGTTGCCATTGGTTAAGAAGGAAATTATGAAGATGCATGATGCTGGTATTATTGTCCCTATTAGATATTCTGAGTGGGTGTCTAATCTGGTGTCAGTTAGGAAAAAGACTGGAGAAATCAGACTTTGTATAGACTTCAGGAATTTGAACAAAGCATCATTGAAAGACAACTACCCTTTTCCCAAGATGGATCATATTTTGCAAAGGGTGGTAGGGTCTAAAAGAATTTCTTTGCTGGATGGCTATTCAGGGTATAACCAAGTCCTAGTCCACCCTGGTGATCAATTAAAGACAACTTTTACGACACCTTGGGGCACTTTCATGTATGTGAAAATGCCTTTTGGTTTAATGAATGCTGGAGCAACCTTTCAGAGAGCCATGGACATTGCATTCTCGGAAGAATTAGGCTTCTTCATCATTATCTATCTTGATGATGTAACTGTGTTTTCAAAAACAGATGAAGAACACTTGGAACATTTGAGGAAAGTTTTCGAGAAGTGCAGAAAGTTTGGGATATCTTTGAACCCTAAGAAAACATTGTTTGGTCTCCAAGAAGGTAAGCTTCTTGGGCATATCATTTCCGAGCAGGGCATAAAGATTGATCCCATGAGGATTGAGGCCATATTGCAAATCTCTCATCCTCGAAATATCAAAGAGTTGCAGTCTTTCATAGGAAAGATTAACTTTTTGAGAAGGTTCATCCCCAACTTGGCTGAGCTCCTTAGGAATATCACAAACATGTTGAAGAAGGAGCAAGGGGTAAAATGGACCTCGAAAGCAAAGACATCCTTTGAGCTGGTGAAACAAGCGTTAACCAAAACACCGGTTCTTATAAGTCCTGATTTTTCAAAAGATTTTTATATCTTCTCATTTGCATCAGAACATACTATAGCTGCTGTCCTTTTACAGAAAAATCCACAAGGACAAGAGCAGCCCATTGCATTCTTTAGCAAAGCATTGAGGGATGCCCCTTTGAGGTATAACATTATGGAAAAACAGGCTTTTTCTTTGGTAAAAGCTTTAAAAGACTTCAGGGTATACATCCTTCACTCACACATCATTGCCTTTGTCCCAAATTCGGTTGTAAAAGACATTTTAACCCAGGATCCAGATGGTAAGAGAGGTAAGTGGATTGCTGTTATTCTTGAATATGATTTAGAGATTAAACCCACTAAGCTTATCAAAGGTCAGGGTCTAGCTAGGCTAATGGCTGAATCAAATTGTGAAGTTCTTGATATCAATATGATTAATGCTTTGGATGACCAAGAAGAATTCTCAACCCCCATTGTTGAAGATTATTTTGCGAATTCTCCTTGGTATACTGATATTGTTTATGTTTTTCTTAATTTAAACACACCTCCTGGTTTATCCAAAACAAAGGCAAGATTCCTAAAGTTAAAAGCTGTAAGCTATTGCATTATTGATAAATGTCTTTATTGGAAAAATGCTAGTGGTATATTGCTTAAATGTTTGCCTGAGTTTGATGCAGAAAAGATTAAGCAGGAATTCCATGAAGGAGAGTGCGGAGGCCATTTGTACTGGAATTCAACAGCCAACAAAATTTTGAGGGCTGGTTTCTATTGGCCTACTCTTTTTCCTGATGTGCACAAGCTTACAACCACTTGCCATAAATGCCAACTGTTTGAGGGCAAGAGAAAATTACTACCCCTTCCTCTGCATCCAATCACTGTTGAAGCCCCTTTTCAACAGTGGGGACTTGACTTCATAGGAGAAATCCACCCACCATCCTCTGCCCAGCACCGGTGGATCCTTACTGCCACAGACTATTTCACTAAGTGGATAGAAGCCATTCCTTGTAGACAGGCCAATGATTCAGTTATCATAAAATTCATAGAAACCAATATCCTTTCCAGATTTGGCTGTCCTACCAAAATCATTACAGATAATGCTGCAGCATTTGGGTCTAAGAGAATGGTAGAATTCTGTCATAAATACCAGATAGCATTAGGGCACTCCACAGCCTATTACCCTCAAGGTAATGGACTTGCATAGTCTTCCAACAAAAGCTTAGTGAACATAATAAAGAAACTGTTGGAGGACAACAAGAAGTCTTGGCACATAAAGCTGGTCCGTGCATTGTGGGCTGACAGATTAACATTGAAAAAATCCATTGGTATGTCACCCTTCCAGCTTGTATATGGTACAGATGCAATTTTTCCTAACATCCTTGGTGTACCAGTTATGAATTTAATTCAAGAGTTGCAGACTGAAGAGAATGACATAATCAGAAGAATAAATCAGACCATTCATCTTCAGCAAACCAGAGAGGAAGTTTACAACAAAGCATTACAGAAGCAAGACAATATCAAGAAGATATTTGACAGAAGAACAAAGGCCAGCAATTTCAAAATTGGGGACAAAGTCTTAAAGTGGGACTCAAAGAGGGAGGACAAGGGAAAGCATGGTAAATTTGACAATCTATGGCTTGGCCCTTACTCCATTCATTCAGTTGCTGGGAACAATGCATTTTTCTTACAAGAGCTGAATGGAGCAAAATTGTTTGGGGGTCCTGTCAATGGCAGGATGCTTAAACATTACCTTTCTTAAGCTATTCTAAGTTTTGAAGCCTTTTACCTTTTCCATTGTAAATACTTCATCCACCATTGCATTTAAAGTTATGAAAAATCAAAAAATACAAAAACAAAGAAAGAAAGAAAAGAGGGCAGGAATGAAAAACAAGAAAGGCAAGGCCCCATGCCAAAAAAGAGAAATGAATCTGAAAGTGTGCAAGCTTAAATGCCACTCCTTGAAACACACTTCTAATTGGTCAAACTGTTTAATCTTGACTAATTAGCTTTCAATTTTCTGCTGATAGGGTAGCAAATTTGATTTGCCAAACTGTTTAATCTTGGCTTATCAGTAGATAGAGTAGGGTAGAAACCAAGGTTCAAACAAACTCAAAATCTGAACCAAAGTTTCCAAAGAACTGACTCAAAGCTACTCCAATTTCTGAGTCAGAGAGAAAGGACCTGGTTCTAATTCGCTCAAAACTTGAACCAGAAGAGAAGCAAAGATAGCTCACCAAAAAGAAAAAGCAAGAACAGAGCTATGAAAATAAGAAAAGGCCATGACAAGAAACTTTCAGATCTTAAGCCTTCACTTTTGATTTTCAGTTTTCTGCAAATAATAATCTATGTGCAGCTTGTCTTTATGCCATAGATCATAGCAAGTCAAACTGTCCAATCTTGGCTTGACTATTTTTAAATTTCTGTTGTAGAATTTAGAGAATGAAAGTTTGTTGGACTGTTTAATCCCAACAAACAGTAGAATAGGTAGAGGAATATCTGAACTCAACTGTTTAATCTGAGTTCGGGGAGAAATAAGGAGTAGAAGTAGATTAGATTTACTGCTTTCAAAAGAATAAAATGTTGTGTTAAGAGTTTGCCAATCCAAGTGCACTCTGATGAAGAAAAAATGTTAGATCAGTAGGATTGGGGTAGGTAGAAGCTGTATTGATGAAATTCATCTCTTTTTCATGACTGATATTGTTTTTTCCAGAAGAAAAGCAAGAGCAAGTGCTGGGTCAGACACCAGTCAGCATCCCAGAGAAATCAAGTCTGAATTCTTGATGCCTTCAAGAAGGCACCATCCCCAAGTGGAGCCACTGTTAGCCACCTATATTTTTCAAATTATATCAGTTGGTGGCTAAGTATTCTTTGCAGCCTTCAAGAAACAAACTCAGGCCTAGAAATTGTTGGTGCTTGAAGACTGTTGGTAAGATCACAAACTACTGATTGGTTCTACATACTCTTCATCCTCTCTGCCTCTGATGTTCCATGAAAATCCTAATCAAATATTGCTGCATCTTCCTCCTTTTTCCTCTCCCCTTCTTCCACCTTTCCTTTGTTTCTTCAACTCTCCTTTCATCCATAAAAACCCCATCAAACCCTCTTATATTCCTTATTCCTCCATTAATCTCATTTCCTAAGGTTAAAAACCCACTTTTTGACCTATCGGAGCCTTTCTCCTCTTGCAAAAAACATTAAAAAACCATAGAAAAACATACGTTTTCTATGCGTTAGGCTTTAGCCCCTAAGGCTAAGCCCCTGCTTTCCCTCCATCCATATGTCCCCCCGCCAGGACCGTGTGCTAAGACCGCCAGGCGCTTAACCCTCAGAAATAATTTATCACCCGAAAGCATTGAAAACCTTTGTAAAATGCAAAGTCGGGTTTATTTTATTTTTTCCACCAAAGAAAATCATATTAAAACTCCGCCGTCGATCTATCCCACAGATCAATGGCGCGAAGTGTACCCGTCATCTGGTGGACCCCCCCCCCCTTTCGCCGCGCTGTTTTCCATTCCCACCGGTTTGTGCCCGCACCACCTTTCGTCCGGAAGCGGTTTTATACCATCGGCCAGCGATCCCACACGCAGGCCGACACGTGTTCTCCACCTCACTCCGAAAACTGCCGTGCCATGTCTATTCCCTGCACGTTAAACCTCGTCCTATGGCCCCGCAGCGGGATTCGTCCCCACCGTCGGATCTGGGCCCTCCCATCCGACGGTCCTCGATCGTCTTTTCCGCTCACCCTTTAACGAACTCACTCGCCCGTTAAATCTTCCCCGGCGCATTCAAGAGCCGATCCCCACCGTCGATCTCCGCAGATCGACGGCTCTCATTTGTTCTTCCGATTCCGTTGTACAGTCCACCTTTTTCCCCGTTGACTGTTCAAATTGCTCCCGACCGTTGATCGCGATAAGATCAACGGTTCCGATTTCTCCATTTTCCCGCACAACTTCCGATGCAGTCTATCCATATAACGCAGGATTTCCTCATTTTTCTTGTATTTTGCAGGTTTTAAGGTTTTTTCTTCGTATTCTATGAAATCTAAGGGAGAAGGGTGACGACTCCAATCCTTCCGATTTATCCAGGGAATCGATCATACGGAGAAGACCAATGATATCGACAAAGTTTCATGAGCTTTGGTTGCCACACACCCCTGCAAAGTTTGAAGAAATCCGTCGGTATCAGAGCAGAGAAAGAGTATCAGGTTTTGAAGACAGAATGAACCAGAGCAGCAGTTTTATGAATGAATTGGCGGGGATTACGGCTAAGACAGTTATCAAAAGCCTAATCTCCGGCTCAGAACACGGATTAAAGCAAAACCTAAAAGTGTTCATCAGACAGATCGCCTCCACCGCCATACTTTGAGGCAAATTGATTCCTCAACCACCACAGTGCCACCTATTGCCTCAGAACGATCAGTCAGAGGCCGAATTTATTGAACAAGATCAGATATCATGCCTCGGAACAACCAAGAAGTTATTTCTGCATCAGATTTTATTCCAGAATATTTGCAGAATAGCCCTAATATTATGCGGAGCCTCAAAGGTCAACAAAAGCTCTCTTCGAGCTTACTTCTTAAGTATAAACACATTAATGCAATGTAACACCTGTAGAATTTCTTCATCGAACCTCATGGGGTCAGGAAGACATTAATTCTGCATTAATTGTATTTGAGATCTTTTTATTAGATCTCACCTCCTCATCCTTCTATATATACTCCAGAAGAAGATGAGTGAGGGGTTGGATTAGTTGGTTGTCAATGTAATTGCTGAAGCGCAGTAGCTGTTTCTGAGTGGAAAACTCTTGACTGTAAATAGTGGTTTCATGGGCCCTTGGAGCTCTGCGTGTAACAGATAGATTAGGTTGTGAAGAGAAGTGAATTAAAACATTGGATTTGAAGATTGTAACCGGTTTGAAGCAATCAATACAAGCTGATTTATGGGATCCTGGTCTATGCTGATGGTGATGTTATTCTCACTGTAACTTGTCATTTTATTTATGTTTTCAATTTGTTTCATTTTCTACTATAAAGAACAGTTTAAACAATGTTAGAGTTTGCTATGCATCAGTGACCTTCTCTAGCTGAAAAATATTTATCCCAATGTTTTCTTCTAATTGTGTTATTTAGAAATGATTTAATTCAGTCTAAGCACAGAGATGCTGGCGTTCCCTCATCTTTTCGTCACTGCTGAATGTTATTTTTAAATCTTACTTTCATATATGTTGTGTAAGGAATGAATTGAGGAAATCAAAGGTTAGCCCTGAGTCCCTTTCTTGTTTGCTCAACTATTTGTCTGTTTCCCTTAGAATGTGTCAAAAGCTGACTAGTTTCGAAGTACTTATCGGATCTTGGGCCATTCTGTGTTATCTTGGTGATTGTCTTGGAAGTAACTGAGTAAAGGAGAACTAAGATGAGGAGAAAGGTGAGCCCTGCCCGCTAGTCTCTGCTCCAAAGGTTGCCTTCAAGTTTCCCTTTGTTTTTAATCTGTGTTCTATTAGAAGTGTATCAAAGGCTGGATAGTTTCAAAGTACTTACTAGATCCTAGTTTTCTTCTATGTTTTTCTTAAGTGCCTGGTCAAAGGCTGGCTAGTTTCAAAGTACTTACCAGATCCTGGGCTGCTCTTTGTTCTGCATCTGTCATTTCCCTTTCTTATTGTATCACCCCATTCCATAAATCAAACTTTAAAGAGATCCTTAGGCACAGATGACTTGCCCCATAGATTCCTCTTGAACCTGAATGTTTCAATTAAATTCTCTTATGACTCCATAGCCCAATGGATTGAAAACTTGCCATCATCTTTCTTTAGAATCAAAGCTTATTTTGTTTACTTGCAACTTTTCACCTTTGAACCTATTTGCATATAGATCTTTCCGTCTCAGACAGCAACTATGTTCAACCATCCAAGAAAACCAAACAAAACCCTTGGCCTTCATAACTAGCCTAATATCATCACCCCAAACTTCAAAGACAATATCCATCTTTGTACATATTGGAGAGATCCCTCTCTGGATTCAGGAGGGCTAGATCCTAGAATCCAAAAGTTGGTTGAAATGATGTTAACTCTGTGATCGGACTTTGCCAATCTTGCTTGTTACAGAGACCTAACATTTCTGGCGACTCCGCTGGGGATCGAACCCAGAATCTCTGGTTCCATGACAATTGTTCTATTTTGCAGCTGAGCCACCAGGAACTAACATTTCTGGCGACTCCGCTGGGGACTCCTTACCCAGAATCTTCATACAACATCTTGAGAGTAAAAAGCAGCCTTTCCAAGCACTACCAAGAAAATGGTAATTAAGATGAAGATCAATTGAATCAGTGACAAACTAGGTCAATCCTAGGATTCTTTTAAGTTTTTATCTAACCTTGGAAAATCAGCTAGCTTAGCCACAAGGATAGACTGTCTTTGTTTCATAACCGTAGCTAAGTTTTGAGGCAAAGTTAGGACATTCTTTTGAACCACAATATAAACAATTCAGAAAATACCAAAAACATTTCAGATTGGTAGTAAAACACTAATTTTGATATCTTGTATACGTCTTTCATGTGTTTTACCCTATACTCTTAGACAGAGTCTGGAAAGGGCCAGGTAGCCTCTGGATCTCATCCTCTTTGGGGGTGACATATCTAGTGAATGCCCTCCCAGTCAACCTCTGGTTAGAGTTTGTTGCGTTTTGAGATATCCTTGAGAAGGAATGTTTCACACACACTGTGGTGGACAATATACCCTTTTGAGAACACTCTGAACCTTCCACCTGGCGACTCCACCATCCTGAACAGACTTAAGACTCCACTGGGAAGAACCCTTATCATTATAAAATCATTCAAACTCAGTTAGAAGGCTGCAGGATTCGAATTGAGAAAACAGATCAGTTAACCGTCTAAAGATTGTCATATCTGGTTGAAATTTTCTTTTTTAGATTGGGTCTAATCACATAAACATTGTGGCTCCTAAAAAGATTCATACTAGAGCCCATCCTGACCCAGATCCTCCTGACCCAGATCCTCACGAAATAGTGGACCTGACCCAGATCCTCCTGAAATAGTTGATAACCCTGAAAGAATTCTTAGGAAGTCTCCTAGGATACAATCCTCAACTATCTTCAGACCACCCCTAAGAGCCAATTCAGTCCCTGAAAACCTTTCAGCTCTTCATGAATCACAAATTGACTTATTAAACCCATTCAGAACTAGGTCATTTGGTGATTTAGAACGGTTAGATTCTGAGCCTACCCTTTCATCTCCCGAAACCAGTAAGACTTTTGGGAATAGAGAATCAACACCTCCTGATTTACATTTCTTACATAATCTAGGTGTCTCTCATCCAAGGTCATCTCAAAAATCTACTGCTGTTCCATCCACTTCTGCTCATCTTTCACCCACTGTTCAAACCACTCCCCTTCAACCCACTCATCCTCTTGTAAATCCACCCCCACCACATATCATGGCAGCATGGTATGCTCCCTTAGTCCTTCCTGTACCATTAGTCAATCTTCCACAGGACTATCAGTCCAAAATTCCATTATATGATGCTAATAATACCATAACGGCATCTCAACATGTGGACAAGATGAATGACTACTTTGACAGAAATGAAATTGATAATGAATCTGTCAAAATCAGATTGTTTGCTCAAAGTTTGGGGGGAGATGTGAGAAAATGGTTTAAAGGTTTAACCCCCCATAGTATTAACGACCTTCAAGCCTTCCATCAAACATTCTTAAACAAATGGGAAGTAAGGAAAAAACCTCTCCAAGTCCTTGCCGACTATAACAATCTCCATAGGAACCCTAGGGAAAGTGTACAAGCTTATTGTACCAGATTCAACAGCGTGTATAATGCACTTTCCCCTGAACTGAAACCTCCTCAGGGATCAGCCTTAAACAAATTTCCGGAAGGGTTTGATCCAGACATGACATATTCACTCAGAGAAAGAGTCTTTGCAACCCTTGAAGATATGCAAAGAGGTGCTCTTTCTGTGGAGGTGAACCTCATGGAGGAAAGAGCAAGGATGAAAACTGAAAAGAGAGTATCTTTCAGAGAGGAATCCACCCCTTCTACTTCGAGCTCAAAGATGGAAAGAATGATGGAAGAAATGATGAAGAAAATGAGCATTCTAGAGAGAGCACAAGCAAGTCTAAATCAAAACGCTCCTCAAAACAGAAACCAAAACCAGAATCAGAACCTTAGAAGAAATCAGCCTCCAAACAGACCCAGGGAAGATGATCAGCAGGTCATTCCTCCCTTTCATCAGAACTTTTTAAGTGAGGTTGAACAAACAGATCAAATAACAGAGGAAGATGATATAAACTTGTTTGGGGTAGATGATGATGACTTTGAGGTTCATTATGATAATAAACAAGGTCTTTATACACCTTTTGATGACAGAAGAGATGATGCTGAAAACAGCTATCAAAACATGGAGAACGCTGTCATAGAGCCTTCAAGGGAATATGAACTCAGAAGTAGATCTAATCAACAAACCCCCAGCAATAAAACCTCTGACAAACCTTCTCAAAACAGCACTGCAACCAAGTCTAAAACAGTCAAACAAAAGGACAAAGAGGTGGTGGTCGATTCTGGTAATGGTAAAGAGAAAGGCACTCAAAATATCGAAAAACAGAGTGCCAACGATAGTAGTACTAGCACATCGGTTAGTACTCCTGCGAAAACAACTATTTTAACTGTAGATAAACTAAATCAGCAAGCTGTTATTGCTGATAAAGTGGCAGCAAACAGGGCTGAAGTCAATACTTTGAAGAATCAAAACCTCTTCAGCCTAGAACAGGAAATCTCAAAGATTAAAATCTCTGTTCCTTTGACTGAGTTAGCTGCCCAGCATGTATTTAGGTCCAAAATTTTGAAGGCTTTAAACTTAGAAGATAATGAAGATACTCTCAATCTTAATGATGACCAACCAGAGCTTATTTTTGGTCCAAAGATTGAAGGAAAGTTCCAAGAAGGTCCTGTCCCTCCCTTTTATGTAAGCTTAAACATTCATGACAAAATTCTGCATAATGTTATGCATGACTCAGGTGCTTCCCATAATTTAATGCCAAAAGCTGTAATGGAGAGCCTGGGTCTTGAAATTACCAGACCTTACAAAGATCTGTACTCTTTTTACTCAAACAGAGTTAAGTGTCTTGGATTGATTAAAGATCTATGTGTTAATTTAGCCCAAATTCCAGCCAAATGTTTAGTCATGGATGTTGTTGTGGCTGATGTCCCCCCGAAGTACGGAATGCTTTTATCAAGGTCTTGGGGGGCTAAGTTACAGGGAACCATGCAAATGGACATGACCTATGCAACTATCCCTGTTTTCAATCATACTAGGAAGCTTTATAGGGAATCCCACATGCAGTACACAGTAACAAGTCAGGATCGGCCCCAAAACTCCCCTCTCTATGCTATAAACACAAGCCTTGATTCTTTCATCATGTTTAATGATGAAGCACTCACCGAACAAATTGCTTCAATAGAATCGATGGTTGAAATAAAAGAGGGGGAACACAAGATTGAAATGCCGAAACGGTCTATTGTGTCTGAAGATCCTAGCAAACTTAACACAGACCTGGAACTCCAAGTTATCAGTCCTTTAAGCTCAAAATTTGACAGTCAGAAAGACAGTCCTCAACCCGATGAAAAACTTGAGGGATCAAATGATACAACGTCCATTCACCAAACTGAAAATCTGCCTCTCTGGACTATTTATTTTGATGGGTCATGCACCAAAACAAATGCTGGTGCAGGTGTCTGGATTACTAACACTGAAAATAATCATACAGAATGTATCTCATGCAAATTAAACTTTCAGTGTTCCAACAACATAGCAGAATATGAATCCCTTCTCTTAGGCTTGCATCTTTTGAAAAAATTAGGTGCCAAGAGAATCGATGTATATGGGGATTCTGAATTAATCATTAGGCAAGTTAATGGGGAGTACAACGCAAATCACCCCAGACTTAGGGCCTACAGGAATGATGTCATTGATCTTTTAAAAACATTTGAGGAGTACACCTTATCTTTTGTCCCAAGAAAAAGAAACATTGCAGCCCACAATTTAGCCTTTGCTGCTAGAACCTGTCCAATACTGTATGATGACACCTCTCAGGTAAAATTCAGACCAGCTATCCCAGATAACAAGAAATATTGGCAGGTATTTGATGGAGATAAACAAATAGAAGACTTCATGCAATTCAAAAATGAGTTTGAACCCCATAGTTCAGATTCAGACTATGATACAGACTGCAGTGAAGAAAATTTTCTTGGTGAAGAAGAACCATCTCCACAGCTTGTAGATATAAACCTTCAGACTATCTCATCCAGAAGCCAAACAGAATTAAGTGCAAAATCTAAAACAGAAGAAATGGAAACTCTGCATTCTAGTACTGATAGTTTGCCCAAGGGTTTGGCCCCTCTAGAGGAACTGTTTGATTTTGATGATGTGGCCAAAAAACCTAAACTGGAACCTGTAGAAACTGAAGTGGAAGAATGTAATATAGGCAGTGAGGAAAAACCAAGATTAATCAAACTGTCTAAAACTCTACCAGCTCACATTAAACTTAAATACTTAGAGCTGTTTAAAGAATTTTCTGATGTTTTTGCATGGAGTTACGAAGATCTTAAATCCTATGACACTGAAATAATACAGCACAAAATCCCTCTTAAAGAAAACCAAAAACCATTCAAACAAAAACTGCGCAGAATCAACCCTGTCCAGTTGCCATTGGTTAAGAAAGAAATTATGAAGATGCACGATGCTGGCATTATTGTCCCTATTAGATATTCTGAGTGGGTATCTAATCTGGTGTCGGTTAGGAAAAAGACTGGAGAAATCAGGCTTTGTATAGACTTCAGGAATTTAAACAAAGCTTCATTAAAGGACAACTACCCTTTACCCAAGATGGATCATATTTTGCAAAGGGTGGTAGGGTCTAAAAGAATTTCTTTGTTGGATGGCTATTCAGGGTATAACCAAGTCCTAGTCCACCCTGATGATCAGTTAAAGACAACCTTTACTACACCGTGGGGCACTTTCATGTATGTGAAAATGCCTTTTGGTTTAATGAATGCTGGAGCAACCTTTCAGAGAGCCATGGACATAGCATTCTCAGAAGAATTGGGCTTCTTCATCATTATCTATCTTGATGATGTAACTGTGTTTTAAAAAAGAGATGAAGAACACTTAGAACATTTGAGGAAAGTTTTCGAGAAGTGCAGAAAGTTTGGGATATCTTTGAACCCTAAGAAAACATTATTTGGTCTCCAAGAAGGTAAGCTTCTTGGGCATATCATTTCCGAGCAGGGTATAAAGATAGATCCCATGAGGATTGAGGCCATATTGCAAATCTCCCATCCTCGGAATATCAAAGAGTTGCAGTCTTTCATAGGAAAGATTAACTTTTTGAGAAGGTTCATCCCCAACTTGGCTGAGCTCCTTAGGAATATCACAAACATGTTGAAGAAGGAGCAAGGGGTAAAATGGACCTCGGAAGCAAAGACATCCTTTGAGCTGGTGAAACAAGCGTTAACCAAAACACCGGTTCTCATAAGTCCTGATTTTTCAAAAGATTTTTATATCTTCTCATTTGCATCAGAACATACTATAGCTGCTGTCCTTTTACAGAAAAATCCACAAGGACAAGAGCAGCCCATTGCATTCTTTAGCAAAGCATTGAGGGATGCCCCTTTGAGGTATAACATTATGGAAAAACAGGCTTTTTCTTTGGTAAAAGCTTTAAAAGACTTCAGGGTATACATCCTTCACTCACACATCATTGCCTTTGTCCCAAATTCGGTTGTAAAAGACATTCTAACCCAGGATCCAGATGGTAAGAGAGGTAAGTGGATTGCTGTTATTCTTGAATATGATTTAGAAATTAAACCCACTAAGCTTATCAAAGGACAGGGTCTAGCTAGGCTAATGGTTGAATCAAATTGTGAGGTTCTTGATATTAATATGATTAATGCTTTGGATGACCAAGAAGAATTCTCAACCCCCATTGTTGAAGATTATCTTGCTAATTCTCCTTGGTATACTGATATTGTTTATGTTTTGCTTAATCTAAACACACCTCCTGGTTTATCCAAAACAAAGGCAAGATTCCTAAAGTTAAAAGCTGTAAACTATTGCATTATTGATAAATGTCTTTATTGGAAAAATGCTAGTGGTATATTGCTTAAATGTTTGCCTGAGTTCGATGCAGAAAAGATTAAGCAGGAATTCCATGAAGGAGAGTGTGGAGGCCATTTGTACTGGAAGTCAACAGCCAACAAAATTTTGAGGGCTGGTTTCTATTGGCCTACTCTTTTTCCTGATGTGCACAAACTTACAACCACTTGCCATAAACGCCAATTGTTCGAGGGCAAGAGAAAATTACTACCCCTTCCTCTGCATCCAATCACTGTTGAAGCCCCTTTCCAACAGTGGGGACTTCACTTCATAGGAGAAATCCATCCATCATCTTCTGCTCAACACAGGTGGATCCTTACTGCCACAGACTATTTCACTAAGTGGATAGAAGCCATTCCTTGTAGACAGGCCAATGATTCAGTTATCATAAAATTCATAGAAACCAATATCCTTTCCAGATTTGGCTGTCCTACCAAGATCATCACAGATAATGCAGCAGCATTTGGATCAAAGAAGATGGTTGAATTCTGTCATAAGTATCAGATAACATTGGGGCACTCCACAGCTTATTACCCTCAAGGTAATGGACTTGCAGAGTCTTCCAACAAAAACTTAGTGAACATAATAAAGAAACTGTTGGAGGACAACAAGAAGTCTTGGCACATAAAGCTGGTCCATGCACTGTGGGCTGACAGATTAACATTGAAGAAATCCATTGGTATGTCACCCTTCCAGCTTGTATATGGTACAGATGCAATTTTTCCTAACAGCCTTGGTGTACCAGTTATGAAGTTAATTCAAGAGTTGCAGACTGAAGAGGATGACATAATCAGAAGAATAAATCAGACCATTCATCTTCAGCAAAACAGAGAGGAGGTATACAACAAAGCATTACAGAAACAAGACAATATCAAGAAGATATTTGACAGAAGAGCAAAGGCCAGCAATTTCAAAATTGGGGACAAAGTCTTAAAGTGGGACTCAAAGAGGGAAGACAAGGGAAAGCATGGTAAATTTGACAATCTGTGGCTTGGCCCTTACTCCATTCATTCAGTTGCTGGGAACAATGCATTTTTCTTACAAGAGCTGAATGGAGCAGAATTGTTTGGGGGTCCTGTCAATGGCAGGATGCTTAAACATTACCTTTCTTAAGCTATTCTATGTTTTGAAGCCTTTTTACCTTTTCCATTGTAAATACTTCATCCACCATTGCATTTAAAGTTATGAAAAATCAAAAAATACAAAAACAAAGAAAGAAAGAAAAGAGGGCAGAAATGAAAAACAAGAAAGGCAAGGCCCCATGCCAAAAAAGAAAAATAGATCTGAAAGTGTGCAAGCTTAAATGCCACTCCTTGAAACACACTTCTAATTGGTCAAACTGTTTAATCTTGACTAGTTAGCTTTCAATTTTCTGCTGATAGGGTAGCAAATTTGATTTGTCAAATTGTTTAATCTTGGCTTATCGGTAGATAGAGTAGGGTAGAAATTAAGGTTCAAACCAGCTCAAAATATGAACCAAATTTTCCAAAGAGATGACTCAAAACTACTCCAATTTCTGAGTCAAAGAGAAAAGACCTGGTTCTAATTCGCTCAAAACTTGAACCAGAAGAGAAGCAAAGATAGCTCACCAATAAGGAAAAACAGAGCTGTGAAGATAAGAGAAGGCCATGATGAGAAATTTTCAGATCTTAAGCCTTCTGTTTTGGTTTAAAATTTTCTGCAAATAAAAATCTATGTGCAGCTTGTCTTTATGCCATAGATCATAGCAAGCCAAATAGCTTAATCTTGGCTTGACTATTTTTAAATTTCTGTTGTAGAAGTTAGTGAATGAAAATTTGTTGGACTGTTTAATCCCAACAGACAATAGAATAGGTAGAGAAACATCTGAGCTCAACTGTTTAATCTGAGTTCAGGGAGAAATAAGGAGTAGAAATAGATTAGATTTCCTGTTTTCAAAAGAATAAAATGTTGTGTAAAGAGTTTGCCAATCCAAGTGCACTCTGATGAAGAAAAAATGTTAGATCAGTAGGATTGGGGTAGGTAGAAGCTGTATTGATGAAATTCATCTCTTTTTCATGACTGACATTATTTTGTCCAGAAGAAAAGCAAGAGCAAGTGCTGGGTCAGACACCAGTCAGCGTCCCAGAGAAATCAAGTATGAATTCTTGATGCCTTCAAGAAGGCACCATCCCCAAGTGGAGCCACTGTTAGCCACCTATATTTTTCAAATTATATCAGTTGGTGGCTAAATATTCTTTGCAGCCTCAAGAAACAAATTCAATCCTGAAACTTGTTGGTGCTTGAAGACTGTTGGTAAGATCACAAACTACTGATTGGTTCTACATACTCTTCATCCTCTCTGCCTCTGATGTTCCATGAAAATCCTAATCAAATATTGCTGCATCTTCCTCCTTTTCCTCTCCCCTACTTACACTTTTCCTTCGTTTCTTCAACTCTCCTTTCATCCATAAAAACCCCATCAAACCCTCTTATATTCCTTATCCCTCCATTAATCTCTTTTCCTAAGGTTAAAAACCCACTTTTTGACCTATCGGAGCCTTTCTCCTCTTGCAAAAATCATTAAAAAACCATAGAAAAACATACGTTTTCTATGCGTTAGGCTTTAGCCCCTCAGGCTAAGCCCCTGCTTTCTCTCCATCCATATGTTCCCCCGCCAGAACCGTGTGCTAAGACCGCCAAGCGCTTAACCCTCAGAAATAATTTATCACCCGAAAACATTGAAAACCTTTGTAAAATGCAAAGTCGGGTTTATTTTATTTTTCCACCAAAGAAAATCATATTAAAACTCCGCCGTCGATCTGTCCCACGGATCAACGGTGCGGAGTGTACCCCTCACCTGGTGGACCCCCCTTTCGCCGCGCTGTTTTCCATTTCCACCGGTTTTGTGCCCGCACCACCTTTCGTCCGGGAGCGGTTTTATACCATCGGCCAGCGATCCCACCCACTGGCCGACACGTGTTCTCCACCTCACCCCAAAAACCGCCGTGCCGTGTCTATTCCCCGCACGTTAAACCTCGTCCTATGGCCCCGCAGCGGGATTCATCCCCGCCGTCGGATCTGGGCCCTCCCATCCGACGGTCCCTGATTGCCTTTCCCGCTCACCCTTTAACGAACTCGCCCGCCCGTTAAGTCTTCCCCGGCGCATTCAAAAGTCGATCCCCACCGTCGATCTCTGTGGATCGACGGCTCTCATTTGTTCTCCCGATTCCGTTGTACAGTCCACCTTTTTCCCCGTTGACTGTTCAATTTACTCCCAACCGTTGATCGCGATACGATCAACGGTTCCGATCTCTCCATTTTCCCGCACGACTTCCGATGCAGTCTATCCATATAACGCAGGATTTCCTCATTTTTCTTGTATTTTGCAGGTTTTTAAGGTTTTTTCTTCGTATTCTATGAAAATCTAAAGGATGAGGGTGATGACTCCAATCCTTCCGATTTATCCAGGGAATCAGTCATACGGAGAAGAACAATGATATCAACGAAGTTTCATGAGCTTTGGTTGCTGCATATCCCTGTAAAGTTCGAAGAATGCCATCGATATCAGAGCAGAGAAAGAGTATCAGGTTTTGAAGACAGAATGAACCAGGGCAGCAGTTTTATGAATAAATTGGCGGGGATTACGACTAAGACGGTTATCAAAAGCCTAATCCCCGGCTCAGAACACGGATTAAAGCAAAACCTAAAAGTGTTCATCAGACAGATCGCCTCCACCGCCATACTTTGAGGCGAATTGATTCCTCAACCACCACAGTGCCACCTATTGCCTCAGAATGATCAGTCAGAGGCCGAATTGATTGAACAAGATCAGATATTATGCCTCGGAACAACCAAGAAGTTATTTCTGCACCAGATTTTATTCCAGAATATTTGCAGAATAGCCCTAATATTATGCGGAGCCTCAAAGGTCAAAAAAAGCTCTCTTCGAGCTTACTTCTTAAGTATAAACACATTAACGCAATGTAACACCTGTAGAATTTCTTCATTGAACCTCACGGGGTCAGGAAGACATTAATTCTGCATTAATTGTATTTGAGATCTTTTTATCAGATCTCACCTCCTCATCCTTCTATATATACTCCAGAAGAAGATGAGTGAGGGGTTGGATTAGTTGGTTGTCAATGTAATTGCTGAAGCGCAGTAGCTGTTTCTGAGTGGAAAACTCTTGACTGTAAATAGTGGTTTCATGGGCCCTTGGAGCTCTGCGTGTAACAGATAGATTAGGTTGTGAAGAGAAGTGAATTAAAACATTGGATTTGAAGATTGTAACCGGTTTGAAGCAATCAATACAAGCTGATTTATGGGATCCTGGTCTATGCTGATGGTGATGTTATTCTCACTGTAACTTGTCATTTTATTTATGTTTTCAATTTGTTTCATTTTCTACTATAAAGAACAGTTTAAACAATGTTAGAGTTTGCTATGCATCAGTGACCTTCTCTAGCTGAAAAATATTTATCCCAATGTTTTCTTCTAATTGTGTTATTTAGAAATGATTTAATTCAGTCTAAGCACAGAGATGCTGGCGTTCCCTCATCTTTTCGTCACTGCTGAATGTTATTTTTAAATGTTACTTTCATATATGTTGTGTAAGGAATGAATTGAGGAAATCAAAGGTTAGCCCCGAGTCCCTTTCTTGTTTGCTCAACTATTTGTCTGTTTCCCTTAGGATGTGTCAAAAGCTGACTAGTTTCAAAGTACTTATCAGATCTTGGGCCATTCTGTGTTATCTTGGTGATTGTCTTGGAAGCAACTAAGTAAAGGAGAACTAAGATGAGGAGAAAGGTGAGCCCTGCCCGCTAGACTCTGCTCCAAAGGTTGCCTTCAAGTTTCCCTTTGTTTTTAATCTGTGTTCTATTAGAAGTATATCAAAGGCTGGATAGTTTCAAAGTACTTACCAGATCCTAGTTTGCTTCTATGTTTTTCTTAAGTGCCTGGTCAAAGGCTGGTTAGTTTCAAAGTACTTACCAGATCCTGGGCTGCTCTTTGTTCTGCATCCGTTAAATTCCCTTTCTTTTTGTATCACCCCATTCCATAAATCAAACTTCAAAGAGATCCTTAGGCCTAGATGACTTGCCCCATAGATTACTCTTGAACCTGGTTGTTTCAATTAAATTCTCTTATGACTCCATAGCCCAATGGATTGAAAACTTGCCATCATCTTTCTTTAGAATCGAAGTTTATTTTGTTACTTGCAACTTCTCACCTTTGAACCTATTTGCATATAGATCGTTCCGTCTTAGAACATCAATTATGTTCCACCATCTGAGAAAACCAAACAAAACACTTGGCCTTCATAACTAGCCTAATACCATCACCCTAAAACTTCAAAGACAATACCCATCTTTGTACATATTGGAGAGATCCCTCTCCGGATTCAGGAGGGCTAGATCCTAGAATCCCAAAGTTGGTTGAAATGATGTTAACTCTGTGATCGGACTTTGCCAATCTTGCTTGTTACAGAGACCTAACATTTCTGGCGACTCCGCTGGGGATCGAACCCAGAATCTCTGGTTCCATGACAATTGTTTTATTTTGCAGCTGAGCCACCAGAAGCTAACATTTCTGGCGACTCCGCTGGGGACCCTTACCCAGAATCTTCATAACATTTTGAGAGTCAAAAGCAGCCTTTTCAAGCACTACCAAGAAATGGTAATTAAGATGAAACTCAATTGAATCAGTGACAAACTAGGTCAGTCCTAGGATTCTTTCGAGTTTTTATCTAACCTTGGAAAATCAACTAGCTTAGCCATAAGGATAGACTGTCTTTGTTTCATAACCGTAGCTAAGTTTTGAGGCAAAGTTAGGACATTCTTTTAAACCACAAATATAAACAATTCAGAAAATACCAAAAACATTTCAGATTGGTAGTAAAACACTAGTTTTGATATCTTGTATACGTCTTTCATGTGTTTTACCCTATACTCTTAGACAGAGTCTGGAAAGGGCCAGGTAGCCTCTGGATCTCATCCTCTTTTAGGGGGTGACACATCTAGTGAATGCCCTCCCAGTCAATCTCTGGTTAGAGTTTGTTGTGTTTTGAGATATCCTTGAAGGAGAATGTTTCACAAACACTGTGGTGGACAATGCATTCCTTTGAAAACACTCTGAACCTTCCACCTGGCGACTCCACCTTCCTGAACAGACCTTAAGACTCCACTGGAAAGAACCCTTATCATTATAAAATCATTCAAATTCAGTTAAAGGACTGTAGGATTCGAATTGAGAAAACAGATTAGTTAACCGTCTAAAGATTGTCATATCTGGTTGAACTTTTCTTGTTTAGATTGGGTCTAATCACATAAACATTGTGGCTCCTAAAAAGATTCATACTAGAGCCCATCCTGACCCAGATCCTCCTGAAATAGTTGATAACCCTGAAAGAATTCTTAGGAAGTCTCCTAGGATACAATCCTCAACTATCTTCAGACCACCCCTAAGAGCCAATTCAGTCCCTGAAAACCTTTCAGCTCTTCATGAATCATAAATTGACTTATTAAACCCATTCAGAACTAGGTCATTTGGTGATTTAGATCAGTTAGATTCTGAGCCTACCCTTTCATCTCCCGAAACCAGTGACACTCTTGGGAATAGAGAATCAACACCTCCTGATTTACATTTCTTACATAATCTAGGTGTCTATCATCCGAGATCAGCTTAGAGATCTACTGCTGTTCCATCCTCTTCTGTTCATCTTTCACCCACTGTTCAAACCACTCCACTTCAACCCACACATCCTCTTGTAAATCCACCCCTACCACATATCATGGCAGCATGGTATGCTCCCTTAGTCCTTCCTGTACCATTAGTCAATCTTCCACAGGACTATCAGTCCAAAATTCCATTATATGATGCTAATAATACCATAACAGCATCTCATCATGTGGACAAGATGAATGAATACTTTGACAGAAATGAAATTGATAATGAATCTGTCAAAATCAGATTGTTTGCTCAAAGTTTGGGGGGAGATGTGAGAAAATGGTTTAAAGGTTTAATCCCCCATAGTATTAACGACCTTCAAGCCTTCCATCAAACATTCTTAAACAAATGGGAAGTAAGAAAAAACCCTCTCCAAGTCCTTGCCGACTATAACAATCTCCATAGGAACCCTGGGGAAAGTGTACAAGCTTATTGTACCAGATTTAACAGTGTGTATAATGCACTTTCCCCTGAACTGAAACCTCCTCAGGGATCAGCTTTAAACAAATTTCCTGAAGGGTTTGATCCAGACATGACGTATTCACTCAGAGAAAGAGTCTTTGCAACCCTTGAAGATATGCAAAGAGGTGCTCTTTCTGTGGAAGTGAACCTCATGGAGAAGAGAGCGAGGATGAAAGCTGAAAAGAGAGTATCTTTTAGAGAGGAATCCACCCCTTCTACTTCAAGCTCAAAGATGGAAAGAATGATGGAAGAAATGATGAATAAAATGAGCATTCTAGAGAGAGCACAAGCAAGTCTAAATCAAAATGCTCCTCAAAACAGGAACCAAAACCAGAATCAGAATCTTAGAAGAAATCAGCCTCCAAACAGACCCAGGGAAGATGATCAGCAGGTCATTCCTCCCTTTCATCAGAACTTTTTAAGTGAGGTTGAACAAACAGATCAAATAACAGAGGAAGATGATATAAACTTGTTTGGGGTAGATGATGATGACTTTGAGGTTCATTATGATAATAAACAAGGTCTTTATACACCTTTTGATGACAGAAGAGATGATGCTGAAAACATCTATCAAAACATGGAGAACGCTGTCATAGAGCCTTTAAGGGAATATGAACTCAGAAGTAGATCTAATCAACAAACCCCCAGCAATAAAACCTCTGACAAACCTTCTCAAAACAGCACTGCAACCAAGTCTAAAACAGTCAAACAAAAGGACAAAGCGGTGGTGGTCGATTCTGGTAATGGTAAAGAGAAAGGCACTCAAAATATCGAAAAACAGAGTGCCAACGATAGTAGTACTAGCACATCGGTTAGTACTCCTGCGAAAACAACTGTTTTAACTGTAGATAAACTAAATCAGCAAGCTGTTATTGCTGATAAAGTGGCAGCAAACAGGGCTGAAGTCAATACTTTGAAGAATCAAAACCTCTTCAGCCTAGAACAGGAAATCTCAAAGATTAAAATCTCTGTTCCTTTGACTGAGTTAGCTGCCCAGCATGTATTTAGGTCCAAAATTTTGAAGGCTTTAAACTTAGAAGATAATGAAGATACTCTCAATCTTAATGATGACCAACCAGAGCTTATTTTTGGTCCAAAGATTGAAGGAAAGTTCCAAGAAGGTCCTGTCCCTCCCTTTTATGTAAGCTTAAACATTCATGAAAAAATTCTGCATAATGCTATGCATGACTCAGGTGCTTCCCATAATTTAATGCCAAAAGCTGTAATGGAAAGCCTGGGTCTTGAAATTACCAGACCTTACAAAGACTTGTACTCCTTTGACTCAAGCAGAGTTAAATGTCTAGGATTGATAAAAGATCTCTGTGTTAACTTAGCCCAGATTCCAGCCAAATGTTTAGTCATGGATGTTGTTGTGGCTAATGTACCCCCAAAGTATGGAATGCTTTTATCCAAGATGCCCAGGGGGCTAAGTTACGGAGGACCATGCGGAAATGGACATGACTGTCTGTGTCCTGTTTGATGGTGAAGCTTTATAGGAATCACATGCGGTACACGGTAACGAGTCGGGGCTTGGCCCCAAAACTCCCCTCTCATCTTTATAAACACAAGCCTTGATTCTTTCATCATGTTTAATAATTGACTTTCTGAAACCAATTATTTCAATAGAATCGATGGTTGAAATAACGGAAATTGCTTCCTGACGTTGAAATGCCGAAACGATGCAATACCGAAGATCATAGCAAACTTAACACGGACTATCGGCTATGATCATCAATCCTTTCAACTTAAAATTTAACGATCAAAAAATGAGTCCTCAACCCAATGAAGCACTTGAGGAATCAAATGATACAACGTCCATTCATCAAGCGAAAATCTGCCTCTACGGACTATGTATTTTGATGGGTCCATGCACCAAAGCAAATCTTGGTGCGAGGTGTCTGGATCACTAACACGAAAACAATCATACAGAATGTATCTCATGCAAATTAAACTTTCGGTGTTCCAACAACATAATGATATGAATCCCTTCTCTTGGGCTTGCATCTTTTGAAAAAATTAGGTGCCGAAGAGAATAGATGTATATGGGGATTACGGAATTGATAATCATTAGGCAAGTCAATGGGGAGTCTGATACAAATCACCCCGGACTTAGGGCCTACGAGGAATGATGTCATTGATCTTTTGAGAACATTTGAGGAGTACACCTTATCTTTTGTCCCAAAGAGAAAGAGAAACATTGCAGCCTGATGCTTGTGACTGCAGAACCTTTTAACCCAATCTTTGTATGATGACACCTCTCGATATTAAAGTCGGACCCATTATCCCGGATAACAAAAAATATTGGCGGGTGTTTGAGTGGGGACAGAAGCAAATAGAAGACTTCATGCAATTCGAAAATGAGTTTGAACCCATAGTTCGGATTCGGACTATGATACGGACTAACGATTGAAGAAAATTTTATTGGTGAAAGAACCATCTCCACAGGTAGTAGATATAAACCTTGAGACTATCTCATCTAGAAGCCAAAACGGAATTAAAATGAAATCGCTAAACGGAAAAATGGAAACTGCATTCTCATAATGATAGTGTTTAGCAAGGGTTTGGCCCCTCTCGAAGAAACTGTTTGATTTTGATGATGTGACGACAAACCAAAGCTGGAACTGTGGAAATGAAGTGGAAGAATGTAATATGGCGATGAGGAAAACAGAGATTGATCAATGCATCACAAACTCTACCAGCTCATCTAAACTCAAATACTTAGAGGCTGTTTAAGGAATTTCGATGTTTTTGCATGGAGTTACGAAGATCTTAAATCCTATGACTTCGAAATAATACGACACAAAATCCCTCTTAAAAGAAAACCAAAAACCATTCAAACAAAAGAAAACTGCCTTGAGAATCAACCTGTCCGGTTGCCATTGGTTAAGAAGGAAATTATGAAGATGCATGATCTTGGTATTATTGTCCCTATTAGATATTACGAGTGGGTATCTAATGCGGTATCGATTAGGAAAAATTTGTAGAAATCGAGGCTTGTATAGACTTCGAAATTTAAACAGCTTCATTAAAGGACAACTACCCTTTGAGATGGATCATATTTTGCAAAGAGTGGTAAGTGCAAATAATTTCTTTCTTTGGATGGCTATTCGAAGTATAACGGAGTCTAGTCCACCACGATGATCAATTAAAGACGGCTTTACTACACCTTGGGGCACTTTCATGTATGTGAAAATGCCTTTTAAGTTCAACAAATCTTTGGAGCAACCTTGACCATGGACATAGCATTCTCGGAAGAATTGGGCTTCTTCATCATTATCTATCTTGATGATGTAAGCATGTTCCAACGGATGAAGAACACTTAGAACATTTGAGGAAAGTTTCGAGAATTACGAGGAAGGTTTGGGATATCTTTAAACCCTAAAAGCAGTATTTGGTCTCGAAGAGTAAGCTTCTTGGGCATATCATTCAGAAGCGGGGCATAAAGATAGATCCCATGAGGATTGAGGGCCATATTACCAAATCTCTACATCTCGAAATATCGAAAAGGATTCACAGATCTTTCAGGAAAGTCCTTTTTGAGAAGGACATACATCCCAACATTTGAACTCCTTAGAAATATCACAAACATGTTGAAGAAGGAGCAAGGGAAATTGAAATGGACCTTAGAAGCAAAGACATCCTTTGGTACAGTGAAACAAGCGTTAACCAAGCCACCCGATTCATAAATCTCTTTGATTTTCAAAAAGATTTTTATATCTTCTCAATTGCATCAGGTATACTATAGGCTGTTGTCCTTTTACGAGAAAAATCCTGAGGACAAGAGCATCCCATTTCATTCTTTAGCGAGGCATTGAGGGATGCCCACTGAAGTATAACATTATGGAAAAACGAGGCTTTTGCTTTGGTAAAAGCTTTAAAAGACTTCGGGGTATACATCCTTCACTTGCTCCACACATTATTTCCTTTGTCCCAAATTCGGTTGTAAAGGACATTCTAACCCGGAATCCGAGATGGTAAGAGAGGTAAGTGGATTGTTATTCTTGAATATGATTTAGAGATTAAACCCACTAAGCTTATCAAGAGGACGGGGTCTAGCTGGGCTAATGGGCTGAATCAAATTGTGAGGTTCTTGATATTAATATGATTAATGCTTTAGATGACCAAGAAGAATTCTCAACCCCCATTGTTGAAGATTATTTTGCGAATTCTCCTTGGTATACTAATATTGTTTATGTTTTGCTTAAGTTAAACACTCCTCTTTGGTTTATCCAAAACAAAGGCAAGTTTCCTAAAGTTAAAAATTTTGTAAACTATTGCATTATTGATAAATGTCTTTATTGGAAAAATGCTGGTGGTATATTGTCTTAAATGTTTACTGGGATGCAGTCTGAGAAAAGATTAAACGGGAATTCCACGAAGGAAGGTGTGGAGGCCATTTGTCTTTAGTGCTGACCAACAAAATTTTTGGTGGTTTTCTATTGGCCTACTCTTTTTTCTGATGTGCTGAAACTTACAACCACTTGCCGTACCAATTATTCGAGGGCAAGAGAAAATTACTAACCCAACCCTGCGCATCCTATTATTGTTGAAGCCCCTTTTCAACGAGTGGGGACTCTGACTTCATGGGAGAAATCCACCCATCATCTTAAAGTTGCTCAACTTATGGGGGTGGATCCTTGCGCACGGACTATTTAACTAAGTGGATAGAAGCCATTCCTTGTAGACGGAGCCAATGAGGTCAGTTATCATAAAATTCATAGAAACCAATATCCTTTCCCGGATTTGGTGTCCTACCAAAATCATTACAGAGATAATCTTTGCTGACATTTGGGTCAGAGAATGGTAGAATTATGTCACAAATACCGGATAGCCTTGGGACACTCCATAGCCTATTACCCTCAAGGTAATGGACTTGCGAAGTCTTCCAACAAAAGCTTAGTGAACATAATAAAGCTTGTTGGAAGGCAACGAAGTCTTGGCACCTGGTGGTTCATGCACTTTGAGTGCAGCCAGTTGACTTTGAAGAAATCTATTGGTATGCCACCCTTCCGGCTTGTATAGTACGGATACGATTTTCCCCTATGACCTTGGTGTACCAGGTTATGAAGTTAATTCAAGAGTTGCGGTAGAAGAGAATGACATAATCGAGAAGAATAAATCGGACCATTCATCTTGACAGAAACCGGAGAGGAGGTGTACAACAAAGCATTAGAAGCAAGACTATTAATAAGAAGATATTTGTGAGGAAGAACAAAGATTGACAATTTCAAAATTGGGGACAAAGTCTTAAAGTGGGACTCCAAAAGGGAAGACAAGGAAAGCATGGTAAATTTGACAATGTATGGCTTGGCCCTTACTCCATTCACATTCGATTCTTGGGAACAATGCATTCTTCTTACAAATGAATGAAACGAAATTTGAAGTCTTTGTCGATGGCGGGGATGCTTAAACATTACCTTTCTTAAGCTATTCTAAGTTTGAAGCCTTTTACCTTTTCCATTGTGTCTCCACTTCATACCATTGCATTTAAAAGTTATGAAAAATCAAAAAAGCATGCAAAAACAAAGAAGGAAAGAAAAGAGAGCGGGGATGAAAAACAAGAAAGGCAAGGCCCCATGCCACAAAAGAAGTGAATGCAGTGTGCAAGCTTAAATGCCACTCCTTGAAACACACTTCTATTTGGTCAAGCTGTTTAATCTTGACTAATTAGCTTTCAATTTTACTTTGATAGGGTAGCAAATTGATTGCCAAAGCTGATGTTTAATCTTGGCTTATCGGTAGATAAGTGAGTGAAATCAAGGTTCAAAAAAACTCAAAATACGAACCAAAGCACTTCTAAAGAGATGACTCAAGCTACTCTAATTTAAGGTCGAGAGAAAAAGACTGGTTCTAATTCGCTCAAAACTTGAACCGGAGAAAGCCAAAGATAGCTCTTAAAAAGAAAAAGCAAGAACGAAGACTATGAAAATAAGGAAAGGCCATGATAGAAACTTTGAGATCTTAAGCCTTGTTTGATTTCGGTTTTACGCAAATAATAATCTATGTGCGGCTGCCTTTATGCCATAGATCATAGCAAGTCAAATAGCTCAATCTTGACTTGGCTATTTTAAATTTACGTTGTAGAATTTAGAGAATAAAAGTTTGTTTAGTTGTTTAATCTGACAATGTTGATGAAATGGAAATGAAGGAATATACGAGCTCAAGCTTGTTTTTAATGCGAATTCGGGAGAAATAAGGAGTAGAAATAGATTAGATTTCTCACTGTTTCGAAAGATAAATGTTGTGTTAAGAGCTTGCCAATCAAGTGCACTACGATGAAGAAAAAATGTTAGATCAGTAGGATTGGGAGTAGGTAGAAGGTTTGTATTGATGAAATTCATCTCTTTTCTTGGTGACATTATTTTGTCTAGAAGAAAAAGCAAGAAGCGAAGTCTTGCAGGTTAGACACCGGTACGGCATCCGAAGAAATCAGTGGAATTCTTGATGCCTTGAGAAAGGCACCATCCCCAAGTGGAGCCAACGTGATAGCCACCTATATTTTTCAAATTATATCAGTTGGTGGCTAAATATTCTTTACTGACCTTGAGAAACAAATTCAATTCTGAAATTTGTTGGTGCTTGAAAATGGGTAAGTAGATACAAACTACTCATTGGTTCTACATACTCCCCATCCTCTCTTGCCTCTACGATGTTGTAGAAAATCCTAATCAAATATTGCTGCATCCTTCTCCTTTTTCCTCTCCCCTTCTTCCATCTTTCACTCATTTCTTCAAATCTCCTTTCACTCACAAAACCCCCATCGAACCCTTTTATATTCCTTATTCTCCATTAATCTCATTTCCTAAGGTTAAACCCACTTTTTGACACAATAAGACCTTTCTCCTATTGCAAAAAACGAGTTAAAAACCATAGAAAAACATGTGTTTCTATGCATTGGGTTTGGCAGCCCCTCGGGCTAAGCCCCTTTTCGTTTTCCTCCATATGCCCCAACGCCGGAACCGCGTGCTAAACCGCCGGTAGCACCAACCCTCGAGAAATAATTTATTACCCAAGAAACATTCAGCCCTTTGTAAAATGCAAAGTCGGGTTTATTTATTTTTTCCACCAAAGAAAATCATATTAAAACTGCGCCGTCGATCATCTCACGGATCAACGGTGCAGTGTACCTCTTTAGTGGACCCCCCTTGACGCCTTTGTTTTCCATTTCCACCCGGTTTGTGCCCGCACCACCTTTCGTCCAGGGACGGTTTTATACCATTGACGGCGATCCCACCGGCTAGGCATTCCAGCTCGCCTCCCACCTCACCCCAAAAGCTGCCCGTGCGAAGTGTCTGTTCCCGCACGTTAAACCTCGTCCTATGGCCACATGACGGAATTCATCCCCACGTCGGATACGGGCCCTCCCATCAGGCTTCGGTCACCCCAATCCGCCTTTTCCGCTCACCCTTTATGAGCGCTTGCTTGGTAAATCTTCCACAGGCGCATTCCGCAGTAGGTCCCCTACCATCTGAATCTCGCGGATCGACGGCTCTCCTTCCCTGCTCACCGGAATTCGTTGTACATTCCACCTTTTCCCCGTTGACCGTTCAATTTGTTGCTCCCCAGCGGGTCGATCGCAATACGATCAACGGTTCCCCGATATCTCCATTTTCCGCGACTTCGATGCGGTCTATCCATATAACGCGAAGTTTCCTCATTTTCTTGTATTTTGCGGTTTTAAGGTTTTTTTCTTCGTATTCTATGAAATCTAAAGGATGAGGTGACGACTCCAATCCTTAGATTTATCCGGGGGGGGAATCGGTCATACGGAGAAGAACCGACGTGCTCAACAAAGTTTCATGAGCTTTGGTTGCGCATATCCTCGTAAAGCTCGAAGAATGCCATCGATATCGGAAAGCGAGAGAAAAGAGTATTTGGTTTTTGAAGAACGAGAATGAACCCCGGAAGCCGACGGTTTATGAATGAGGTGGCGGGGATTACGGCTAGGAACGGCTATCAAAAGCCTAAAACCCGGCTCGGAAACACGGATTAAATCAAAACCTAAAAAGTGTTCATCGGACGATCGCCTCCACGCCATGCTTACGGGCGAATTGATTCCTCAACCACCACGATTACCACATTGCCTCGGAAGCGATCGGTCGGAGGGCCGGGAATTTATTGAACAAGATCGAGATACTATGCCTCGGAACAACCAAGAAGTTGTTGCACTTTTGGTTGTTCCCAAGAATATTTGCGGAGAATAGCCCTAATAGTGTCTGAAACCTCAGGTCAACAAAAATACTCTTGAAGCTTACTTTCCAATACTCTTATTATTTAAAATGTAACACACATAGAATTTCTTCATGAATCCTCACGGTCGGGGAAGACACTAGTGCATTAATTGTGTTTGAGATCTTTTTATCAGATCTCACCTCCTCATCCTTCTATAAATACTTCAAAGAAGATGGTGGGGGGTGGGATTAGTTGGTTGTCGATGTAATTCTTGACGCTATAGTTATTCTTTGAGTGGAAAAATCTTATTTGTAAATAGTGGTTTCATGGGCCCTTGGGCTACGCATGAGAGATAGATTAGGTCGTGATGAGGAGGTGAATTAAAACATTGGATTTGAAGATTGTAGCAGGTTTGAGCTTGATCAATACAAGGCAGTTGTAGGATCCTGGTCTATGTTGATGGTGATTTTATTCTCTTGTAACTTGTCATTTTATTTACGTTTCAATTTGTTTCATTTTCCACTTTTATAAAGAGCAGTTTAAACGAGTGTAGAGGTTTCTTTGTGTATCGGTGACTTTCTCCCAAATTTGAAAAATATTTATCCCCATGTTTTCTTTACTATTGTATTTATTTAGAAATGATTTAATTCGATCCCCAAAAGCACGGAGATCTTTGAGCGTTCCCTCATCTCTTCGTCAACTGCTTCCGAATGTTATTTTTAAATGTTACTTTCATATATGTTATGTAAAGAATGAATTGAGGAAATCAAAGGTTAGCCACGAGTCCTTTCTTTTTTGCTCAACTATTTGTACATTTCCCCTTAGGATGTGTCAAAAGGCGACTAGTTTCGAAGTACTTATCGGATCTTGGGCAATGCAGTGTTGTCTTGGTGATTGTCTTGAAAGTAACTAAGTAAAGAAGAACTAAGATGAGGAGAAAGGTGAGCCATTTAACGCTAGTCTCTTGCTCGAGTTTGTGAGTTTCCCTTTGTTTTTAGACTGTTTTCTATTAAGAAGTGTCAAGTGAGATAGTTTCAAGTATTGCCATGAGATCTAGTTGCATACATGTTTTTCTTAAGTGCACAGTCGAAGAGGCTGGCTAGTTTCAAATTACTTACCGGATCCTGAAATTTGCTCTTTGTTCTTCATCGTTAAATTCCCTTTCTTTTTGTATCACCCCATTCCATAAATCAAACTTCAAAAGAGATCCTTAGGCCTAGATGACTTGCCCCATAGATTACTCTTGAACTTTGGTTGTTTCAATTAAATTCTCTTATGACTCCATAGCCCAGTAGTTGAAAACTGCCATCACCTTTCTTTAGAATCGAAAGTTTATTTTGTTCACTTGCAACTTCTCACCTTTGAACCTATTTGCATATAGATCTTTCGTCTTAGACGACAACTATGTTCAACCATACGAAGAAAACCGAAACAAAATCCTTGGCCTTCATAACTAGCCTAATATCATCTAGACTTCAAAGACAATATCCATCTTTGTACATATTGGAGAATCCTCGGTTCGAGAGGACTGAATCCTAGAATCCCAAAGGATTGGATGAAATGATGTTAACTACGTGATCGACTTTTGCCAATCTTGCTTGCTACGAGACCTAACATTTAAGCGAGCTCACGGGGACACTTTTAATTCAAAATCTACCGGTTCCATGACAATTGTTCTATTTTGCGGTGAGCCACGAGGAACTAACATTTGCAGCGACTCATTTGAGAACTCCTTACCCGGAGATCTTCATACAACATCTTGAGAGTAAAAAGCGGCCTTTCCAAGCCTTTACCCGAAAATGGTAATTAAGATGAAGATCAATTGAATCGGTGACAAACTAGGTCAATCCTAGGATTCTTTTAGGTTTTTATCTAACCTTGGAAAATCGGCTAGCTTAGCCACAAGGATAGACTATCTTTGTTTCATAACTAGTAGCTAAGTTTTGAGGCAAAGTTGGGACATTCTTTTAAACCACAATATAAACAAATTGAAGAAAATACCAAAAACATTTGATTGGTAGTAAACACTAGTTTTGATATCTTGTATACGTCTTTGATGTGTTTTACCTATACTCTTAGACGAGTACGGAAAAGGGCCGGGTAGCCTCGTTCATCTTTTGAAGGTGACATATACGGTAGAATACCCTCCCAGTCAATCTGCGGATTTAGAGTTTGTTAATTTCGAACATGCGAAAAGGAATGTTTTCTGTTTCATGTGGTGGATAGTGTACTCCTTGAAAATAATTTGAGCCTTCCACTGGCGACTCCTGCATCTGAGCAACGGACCTTAAGACTCCTTTGGAAAGAACCCTTATCATTATAAAATCATTCAAATTCGGTTAAAGAATCTGAGACCGGAGTGAGAAAACGGATTAGTTAACGTCTAAAGATTGTCATATCTTGGTTGAACTTTTCTTGTTTAGATTGGAGTCTAATCACACATAAACAGGCTATTGGCTCCTAAAGATTCACTTTCGACCCATCTGACCTAGATCCTCCTGGGAAAAGTTGATAACCCGAAGAAAGAATTCTTAGGAAGTCTCCTAGGATACAATCCTAAACTATCTTAGGGCCACTAAACCAATTACGGTCCACGAAAGCCTTTCGGCTCTTCATGAATCACAAATTGACTTATTAAACCCATTCGAGCTAGGTCATTTGGTGATTTAGAACGATTAGATTCGACCTACTGCATCTCCCGAAACCCGAAGTGAGGACTCTTGGGAATGAGGAATCAACACCTCACGATTTACATTTCTTACATAATCTAGGTCTCTCTCATCCAGGTCGGCTCAAAATATCACCTTTGGTCCATCCCTTTGTTCATCTTTCATCCTTGTTCAAACCACTCCACTTCAATCCACACCTCCTCTTGTAAATCCACCCTCACCACATATCATCGTCGGCATGGTATGCTCCCTTAGTCCTTCTGTACCATTAGTCAATCTTCTAAGATTATCGGTCAAAATTCCATTATATGATGCTAATAATACCATAACGGCATCTCAACATGTGGACAAGATGAATGACTACTTTGACAGAAACGAGATTGATAATGAATCTGTCAAAATCAGATTGTTTGCTCAAAGTTTGGGGGGTGATGTGAGAAAATGGTTTAAAGGTTTAACCCCCCATAGTATTAACGACCTTCAAGCCTTCCATCAAACATTCTTAAACAAATGGGAAGTAAGAAAAAACCCTCTCCAAGTCCTTGCCGACTATAACAATCTCCATAGGAATCCTGGGGAAAGTGTACAAGCTTATTGTACCAGATTCAACAGTGTGTATAATGCACTTTCCCCTGAACTGAAACCTCCTCAGGGATCAGCCTTAAACAAATTTCCTGAAGGGTTTGATCCAGACATGACATATTCGCTCAGAGAAAGAGTCTTTGCAACCCTTGAAGATATGCAAAGAGGTGCTCTTTCTGTGGAGGTGAACCTCATGGAGAAAAGAGCAAGGATGAAAGCTGAAAAGAGAGTATCTTTTAGAGAGGAATCCACCTCTTCTACTTCGAGCTCAAATGTGGAAAGAATGATGGAAGAAATGATGAAGAAAATGAGCATTCTAGAGAGAGCACAAGCGAGTCTAAATCAAAACGCTCCTCAAAACAGAAACCAAAACCAGAATCAGAATCTTAGAAGAAGTCAGCCTCCAAACAGACTCAGGGAAGATGATCAACAGGTCATTCCTCCCTTTCATCAGAAATTTTTAAGTGAGGTTGAACAAATAGATCAAATAACAGAGGAAGATGATATAAACTTGTTCGGGGTAGATGATGATGACTTTGAGGTTCATTATGATAATAAACAAGGTCTTTATACACCTTTTGATGACAGAAGGGATGATGCTGAAAACAGCTATCAAAACATGGAGAACGCTGTCATAGAGCCTTTAAGGGAATATGAACTCAGAAGTAGATCTAATCAACAAACCCCCAGCAATAAAACCTCTGACAAACCTTCTCAAAACAGCACTGCAACCAAGTCTAAAACAGTCAAACAAAAGGACAAAGCGGTGGTGGTCGATTCTGGTAATGGTAAAGAGAAAGGCACTCAAAATATCGAAAAACAGAGTGCCAACGATAGTAGTACTAGCACATCGGTTAGTACTCCTGCGAAAACAACTGTTTTAACTGTAGATAAACTAAATCAGCAAGCTGTTATTGCTGATAAAGTGGCAGCAAACAGGGCTGAAGTCAATACTTTGAAGAATCAAAACCTCTTCAGCCTAGAACAGGAAATCTCAAAGATTAAAATCTCTGTTCCTTTGACTGAGTTAGCTGCCCAACATGTATATAGGTCCAAAATTTTGAAGGCTTTAAACTTAGAAGATAATGAAGATACTCTCAATCTTAATGATGACCAACCAGAGCTTATTTTTGGTCCAAAGATTGAAGGAAAGTTCCAAGAAGGTCCTGTCCCTCCCTTTTATGTAAGCTTAAACATTCATGACAAAATTCTGCATAATGCTATGCATGATTCAGGTGCTTCCCATAATTTAATGCCAAAATCTGTAATGGAGAGCCTGGGTCTTGAAATTACCAGACCTTACAAAGATCTGTACTCTTTTGACTCAAACAGAGTTAAGTGTCTTGGATTGATTAAAGATCTCTGTGTTAATTTAGCCCAAATTCCAGCCAAATGTTTAGTAATGGATGTTGTTGTGGCTGATGTCCCCCCGAAGTACGGAATGCTTTTATCAAGGTCTTGGGGGGCTAAGTTACAGGGAACCATGCAAATGGACATGACCTATGCAACTATCCCTGTTTTCAATCAGACTAGGAAGCTTTATAGGGAATCCCACATGCAGTACACAGTAACGAGTCAGGATCGGCCCCAAAACTCCCCTCTCTATGCTATAAACACAAGCCTTGATTCTTTCATCATGTTTAATGATGAAGCACTCACCGAACAAATTGCTTCAATAGAATCGATGGTTGAAATAAAAGAGGGGGAACACAAGATTGAAATGCCGAAACGATCTATTGTGTCTGAAGGTCCTAGCAAACTTAACACAGACCTGGAACTCCAAGTTATCAATCCTTTAAGCTCAAAACTTGACAGTCAGAAAGACAGTCCTCAACCCGATGAAAAACTTGAGGGATCAAATGATACAACGTCCATTCACCAAACTGAAATTCTGCCTCTCTGGACTATGTATTTTGATGGGTCATGCACCAAAACAAATGCTGGTGCAGGTGTCTGGATTACTAACACTGAAAACAATCATACAGAATGTATCTCATGCAAATTAAACTTTCAGTGTTCCAACAACATAGCAGAATATGAATCCCTTCTCTTAGGCTTGCATCTTTTGAAAAAATTAGGTGCCAAGAGAATAGATGTACATGGGGATTCTGAATTAATCATTAGGCAAGTCAATGGGGAGTACAATGCAAATCACCCCAGACTTAGGGCCTACAGGAATGATGTCATTGATCTTTTAAAAACATTTGAGGAGTACACCTTATCTTTTGTCCCAAGAAAAAGAAACATTGCAGCCCACAATTTAGCCTTTGCTGCTAGAACCTGCCCAATGCTGTATGATGACACCTCTCGGATAAAATTCAGACCAGCTATCCCAGATAACAAGAAATATTGGTAGGTATTTGATGGAGATAAACAAATAGAAGACTTCATGCAATTCAGAAATGAGTTTGAACCCCATAGTTCAGATTCAGACTATGATACAGACTGCAGTGAAGAAAATTTTCTTGGTGAAGAAGAACCATCTCCACAGCTGGTAGATATAAACCTTCGGACTATCTCATCTAGAAGCCAAACAGAATTAAGTGAAAAATCTAAAACAGAAGAAATGGAAACTCTGTATTCTAGTACTGATAGTCTGCCCAAGGGTTTGGCCCCTCTAGAGGAACTGTTTGATTTTGATGATGTGGCCAAAAAACCCAAACTGGAACCTGTGGAAACCGAAGTAGAGGAATGTAATATAGGTAGTGGGGAAAAACCGAGATTGATCAAACTGTCTAAAAATTTTCCAGCTCACATTAAACTCAAATACTTAGAGCTGTTTAAAGAATTTTCTGATGTTTTTGCATGGAGTTACGAAGATCTTAAATCCTATAACACTGAAATAATACAGCACAAAATCCCTCTTAAAGAAAACCAAAAACCATTCAAACAAAAACTGCGCAGAATCAACCCTGTCCAGTTGCCATTGGTTAAAAAGGAAATCATGAAGATGCATGATGCTGGCATTATTGTCCCTGTTAGATATTCTGAGTGGGTGTCTAATCTGGTGTCAGTTAGGAAAAAGACTGGAGAAATCAGGCTTTGTATAGACTTCAGAAATTTAAACAAAGCTTCATTAAAGGACAACTACCCTTTGCCCAAAATGGATCATATTTTACAAAGGGTGGTAGGGTCTAAAAGAATTTCTTTGCTGGATGGCTATTCAGGGTATAATCAAGTCCTAGTCCCCACATTGATCAATCACGCTGACTTTACTACACCTTGGGGCACTTTCATGTATGTGAAAATGCCTTTTGGTTTAATGAATCTTTAGACAACCTTCGAGAGAGCCATGGACATTGCATTCTCGGAAGAATTGGGTCTCTTCATCATTATTTATCTTGATGATGTAACTGTGTTTTCAAAAACAGATGAAGAACACTTAGAACATTTAAGAAAAGTTTTCGAGAAGTGCAGAAGATTTGGGATATCTTTGAACCCCAAGAAAACCTTATTCGGACTCCAAGAAGGTAAGCTTCTTGGACATATCATTTCAGAAGAGGGCATAAAGATAGACCCCATGAGGGTTGAGGCCATATTGCAAATCTCTCATCCTCGAAATATCAAAGAGTTGCAGTCTTTCATAGGAAAGATTAACTTTTTAAGAAGGTTCATCCCAAACTTGGCTGAGCTCCTTAGGAATATCACAAACATGTTGAAAAGGGAGCAAGGGGTAAAATGGACCTCAGAAGCAAAGACATCCTTTGAACTGGTTAAACAAGCGTTAACCAAAACACCAGTTCTCATAAGCCCCGATTTCTCAAAAGATTTTTATATCTTCTCATTTTCAGAACATACTATCATTTCTTGTCCTTTTCTGAGAAAATCCACAAGGACAGAGCAGCGTATTGCATTCTTTAGCAAAGCATTGAGGGATGCCCCTTTGAGGTATAACATTATGACAGGCTTTTGCTTTGTGCTTTAGACTTCGAATTGCCATCAACTCCTCACATCATTGCCTTTGTCCCAAATTCGGTTGTAAAAGACATTCTAACCCAGGATCCAGATGGTAAGAGAGGTAAGTGGATTGCTGTTATTCTTGAATATGATTTAGAGATTAAACCCACTAAGCTTATCAAAGGTCAGGGTCTGGCTAGGTTAATGGTTGAATCAAATTGTGAAGTTCTTGATATTAATATGATTAATGCTTTGGATGACCAAGAAGAATTCTCAACCCCCATTGTTGAAGATTATCTTGCTAATTCTCCTTGGTATACTGATATTGTTTATGTTTTGCTTAATCTAAACACACCTCCTGGTTTATCCAAAACAAAGGCAAGATTCCTAAAGTTAAAAGCTGTAAACTATTGCATTATTGATAAATGTCTTTATTGGAAAAATGATAGTGGTATATTGCTTAAATGTTTGCCTAAGTTTGATGCAGAAAAGATTAAGCAGGAATTCCATGAAGGAGAGTGTGGAGGCCATTTGTACTGGAAGTCAACAGCCAACAAAATTTTGAGGGCTGGTTTCTATTGGCCTACTCTTTTTCCTGATGTGCACAAACTTACAACCACTTGCCATAAACGCCAATTGTTCGAGGGCAAGAGAAAATTACTACCCCTTCCTCTGCATCCAATCACTGTTGAAGCCCCTTTCCAACAGTGGGGACTTCACTTCATAGGAGAAATCCATCCATCATCTTCTGCTCAACACAGGTGGATCCTTACTGCCACAGACTATTTCACTAAGTGGATAGAAGCCATTCCTTGTAGACAGGCCAATGATTCAGTTATCATAAAATTCATAGAAACCAATATCCTTTCCAGATTTGGCTGTCCTACCAAAATCATTACAGATAATGCTGCAGCATTTGGGTCTAAGAGAATGGTAGAATTCTGTCATAAATACCAGATAGCATTAGGGCACTCCACAGCCTATTACCCTCAAGGTAATGGACTTGCATAGTCTTCCAACAAAAGCTTAGTGAACATAATAAAGAAACTGTTGGAGGACAACAAGAAGTCTTGGCACATAAAGCTGGTCCGTGCACTGTGGGCTGACAGATTAACATTGAAAAAATCCATTGGTATGTCACCCTTCCAGCTTGTATATGGTACAGATGCAATTTTTCCTAACATCCTTGGTGTACCAGTTATGAATTTAATTCAAGAGTTGCAGACTGAAGAGAATGACATAATCAGAAGAATAAATCAGACCATTCATCTTCAGCAAACCAGAGAGGAAGTTTACAACAAAGCATTACAGAAGCAAGACAATATCAAGAAGATATTTGACAGAAGAACAAAGGCCAGCAATTTCAAAATTGGGGACAAAGTCTTAAAGTGGGACTCCAAAAGGGAAGACAAGGGAAAGCATGGTAAATTTGACAATCTATGGCTTGGCCCTTACTCCATTCATTCAGATGCTGGGAACAATGCATTCTTCTTACAAGAACTGAATGGAACAGAATTGTTTGGGGGTCCTGTCAATGGCAGGATGCTTAAACATTACCTTTCTTAAGCTATTTCTAAATTTTGAAGCCTTTTTACCTTTTCCATTGTAAATACTTCATCCACCGTTGCATTTAACGTTATGAAAAATCAAAAAATACAAAAACAAAGAAAGAAAGAAAAGAGGGCAGGAATGAAAAACAAGAAAGGCAAGGCCCCATGCCAAAAAAGAGAAATGAATCTGAAAGTGTGCAAGCTTAAATGCCACTCCTTGAAACACACTTCTAATTGGTCAAACTGTTTAATCTTGACTAATTAGCTTTCAATTTTCTGCTGATAGGGTAGCAAATTTGATTTGCCAAACTGTTTAATCTTAGCTTATCAGTAGATAGAGTAGGGTAGAAATGAAGGTTCAAACAAACTCAAAATCTGAACCAAAGTTTCCAAAGAACTGACTCAAAACTACTCCAATTTCTGAGTCAAAGAGAAAAGACCTGGTTCTAATTCGCTCAAAACTTGAACCAGAAGAAAAGCAAAGATAGCTCACCAAAAAGAAAAAGCAAGAACCGAGCTATGAAAATAAGTAAAGGCCATGACAAGAAACTTTCAGATCTTTAGCCTTCTGTTTTGATTTTCCGTCTTTTGCAAATAATAATCTATGTGCAGCCTGTTTTTATGCCATAGATCATAGCAATTCAAACAGCTCAATCTTGACTTAGCTATTTTTAAATTTCTGTTGTAGAAATTAGAGAATGAAAGTTTGTTGGACTGTTTAATCCCAAAAAACAGTAGAATAGGTAGAGGAATATCTGAGCTCAACTGTTTAATCTGGGTTCAGGGAGAAATAAGGAGTAGAAGTAGATTAGATTTCCTGTTTTCAAAAGAATAAAATGTTGTGTAAAGAGTTTGCCAATCCAAGTGCACTCTGATGAAGAAAAAATGTTAGATCAGTAGGATTGGGGTAGGTAGAAGTTGTATTGATGAAATTCATCTCTCTTTAATGACTGAAATTATTTTGTCCAGAAGAAAAGCAAGAGCAAGTGATGGGTCAGACACCAGTCAACCTCCCAGAGAAATCAAGTCTGAATTCTTGATGCCTTCAAGAAGGCACCATCCCCAAGTGGAGCCACTGTTAGCCACCCATATTTTTTTATAGCAGTTGGTGGCTAAATGTTCTTTGCAGCCTTCAAGAAACAAGTTAAATCCTGAAAATTGTTGGTACTTGAAGTCTGTTGGGAAGATTCCAAACTACTAATTGGTTCTGCATACTCTCCATCCCCTCTGCCTCTGATGTTCCATAAAAATCCTAATCAAATGTTGCTGCATCCTCCTCCTTTTTCCTCTCCCCTTCTTCCACTTTTCCTTCGTTTCTTCAACTCTCCTTTCACCCATAAAGAACTCCATAAAACCCTTTTATATTCCTTATTTCTCCATTTAATCTCATTTCCTAAGGTTAAAACCCACTTTTTGATCTATCGGGGCCTTTCTCCTCTTGCAAAAATCATTAAAAACCATAGAAAAACATACATTTTCTATGCGTTGGGCTTTAGCCCCTCAGGCTAAGCCCCTGCTTTCTCTCCATCCATATGTTCCCCGCCAGAACCGTGTGCAGAAGTCCGCAGGGCGCTTAACCCTCAGAAATAATTTATCACCCGAAAGCATTGAAAACCTTTGTAAAAAGTAAAGTCGGGTTTATTTTATTTTGTCCACCGAGGAAAATCATATTAAAACTCCGCCGTTGATCTGTCCCTCGAATCGACGGCGCGGAGTGTATCCCGTCATCTGGTGGACCCCCCCCCTTTCCGCCGCGCTGTTTTTCATTTCCGCCTGTTTCGTGCCCGCACCACCTTTCGTCCGGAAGTGGTTTTGTGCCGTCGGCCAGCGATCCCACCCGCTGGCCGACACGTGTTCTCCACCTCACCCCAAAACCGCCGTTCCGAGCCTTTTCCCTACGCGTTAAACCTCGTCCTATGGCCATGCAGTGGGATTCATCCCCGCCGTCGGATCTGGGCCCTCCCATCCGACGGTCCCTGATCGCCTTTTCCGCTCACCCTTTAACGAACTCGCCCGCCCATTAAATCTTCCCTGGCGCGTTCAAGAGTCGATCCCTACCGTCGATCTCCGCGGATCGATGGCTCTCATTTGTTCTTCCGATTCCGTTGTACATTCCACCTTTTTCCCCGTTGACTGTTCAAATTGCTCCCAACCGTTGATCGCGATACGATCAACGGTTCTGATCTCTCCATTTTCCCGCACGACTTCCGATGCAGTCTATCCATATAACGCAGGATTTCCTCATTTTTCTTGTTTTTTGCAGGTTTTTAAGGTTTTTCCTTCGTATTCTATGAAATCTAAGGGATGAGGGTGACGACTCCAATCCTTCCGATTTATCCAGGGAATCGATCATACAGAGAAGAACAATGATATCAACAAAGTTTCATGAGCTTTGGTTGCCGCATATCCCTGTAAAGCTCGAAGAATTCCATCGATATCAGAGCAGAGAAAGAGTATCAGGTTTTGAAGACAGAAGGAACGAGGGCAGCAGTTTTATGAATAAATTGGCGGGGATTACGGCTAAGATGGTTATCAAAAGCCTAATCCCCGGCTCAGAACACGGATTAAAGCAAAACCTAAAAGTGTTCGTCAGACAGATCGCCTCCACCGCCATACTTTGAGGCGAATTGATTCCTCAACCACCACAGTGCCACCTATTGCCTCAGAACGATCAGTCAGAGGCCGAATTTATTGAACAAGATCAGATACTATGCCTCGGAACAACCAAGAAGTTATTTCTGCACCAGATTTTATTCCAGAATACTTGCAGAATAGCCCTAATAGTATGCGGAGCCTCAAAGGTCAACAAAAGCTCTCTTCGAGCTTACTTCTTAAGAATAAACACATTAATGCAATGTAACACCTGTAGAATTTCTTCATCGAACCTCACGGGGTCAGGAAGACATTAATTCTGCATTAATTGTATTTGAGATCTTTTTATTAGATCTCACCTCCTCATCCTTCTATATATACTCCAGAAGAAGATGAGTGAGGGGTTGGATTAGTTGGTTGTCAATGTAATTGCTGAAGCGCAGTAGCTGTTTCTGAGTGGAAAACTCTTGACTGTAAATAGTGGTTTCATGGGCCCTTGGAGCTCTGCGTGTAACAGATAGATTAGGTTGTGAAGAGAAGTGAATTAAAACATTGGATTTGAAGATTGTAACCGGTTTGAAGCAATCAATACAAGCTGATTTATGGGATCCTGGTCTATGCTGATGGTGATGTTATTCTCACTGTAACTTGTCATTTTATTTATGTTTTCAATTTGTTTCATTTTCTACTATAAAGAACAGTTTAAACAATGTTAGAGTTTGCTATGCATCAGTGACCTTCTCTAGCTGAAAAATATTTATCCCAATGTTTTCTTCTAATTGTGTTATTTAGAAATGATTTAATTCAGTCTAAGCACAGAGATGCTGGCGTTCCCTCATCTTTTCGTCACTGCTGAATGTTATTTTTAAATGTTACTTTCATATATGTTGTGTAAGGAATGAATTGATGAAATCAAAGGTTAGCCCTGAGTCCCTTTTTTGTTTGCTCAACTATTTGTCTGTTTCCCTTAGGATGTGTCAAAAGCTGACTAGTTTCAAAGCACTTATCAGATCTTGGGCCATTCTGTGTTATCTTGGTGATTGTCTTGGAAAGTAACTAAGTAAAGGAGAACTAAGATGAGGAGAAAGGTGAGCCCTGCCCGCTAGTTTCTGCTCCAAAGGTTGCCTTCAAGTTTCCCTTTGTTTTTAATCTGTGTTCTATTAGAAGTGTATCAAAGGCTGGCTAGTTTCAAAGTACTTACCAGATCCTAGTTTGCTTCTATGTTTTTCTTAAGTGCCCGGTCAAAGGCTGGCTAGTTTCAAAGTACTTACCAGATCCTGGGCTGCTCTTTGTTCTGCATCTGTTAAGTTCCCTTTCTTTTTGTATCACCCCATTCCATAAATCAAACTTCAAAGAGATCCTTAGGCCTAGATGACTTGCCCCGTAGATTACTCTTGAACCTGGTTGTTTCAATTAAATTCTCTTATGACTCCATAGCCCAATGGATTGAAAATTTGCCATCACCTTTCTTTAGAATCAAAGTTTATTTTGTTCACTTGCAACTTCTCACCTTTGAACCTATTTGCATATAGATCTTTCCGTCTTAGAACAGCAACTATGTTCAACCATCTGAGAAAACCAAACAAAACCCTTGGCCTTCATAACTAGCCTAATATCATCACCCTAAAACTTCAAAGACAATATCCATCTTTGTACATATTGGAGAGATCCCTCTCCGGATTCAGGAGGGCTAGATCCTAGAATCCCAAAGTTGGTTGAAATGATGTTAACTCTGTGATCGGACTTTGCCAATCTTGCTTGTTACAGAGACCTAACATTTCTGGCAACTCCACTGGGGAAACTTTAACTCAAAATCTCTGGTTCCATGACAATTGTTCTATTTTGCAGCTGAGCCACCAGGAAATAACATTTATGGCGACTCCGCTGGGGAACTCCTTACCCAGAATCTTCATACAACATCTTGAGAGTAAAAAGCAGCCTTTCCAAGCACTACCAAGAAAATGGTAATTAAGATGAAGATCAATTGAATCAGTGACAAACTAGGTCAATCCTAGGATTCTTTTAAGTTTTTATCTAACCTTGGAAAATCAGCTAGCTTAGCCACAAGGATAGACTGTCTTTGTTTCATAACCGTAGCTAAGTTTTGAGGCAAAGTTAGGACATTCTTTTAAACCACAATATAAACAATTCAGAAAATACCAAAAACATTTCAGATTGGTAGTAAAACACTAGTTTTGATATCTTGTATACGTCTTTGATGTGTTTTACCTTATACTCTTAGACAGAGTCTGGAAAGGGCCAGGTAGCCTCTGGATCTCATCCTCTTTGGGGGTGACATATCTGGTGAATGCCCTCCCAGTCAATCTCTGGTTAGAGTTTGTTGTGTTTCGAGATATTTCTGAAAAGGAATGTTTCATAAACACTCTGGTGGAAAGTGTACTCCTTGGAAAATACTTTGAGCCTTCCACCTGGCGACTCCACCATCCTGAATAGACCTTAAGACTCCACTGGAAAGAACCCTTATCATTATAAAATCATTCAAACTCAGTTAGAAGGCTGCAGGATTCGAATTGAGAAAACAGATCAGTTAACCTTCTAAAGATTGTCATATCTGGTTGAACTTTTCTTGTTTAGATTGGGTCTAATCACATAAACATTGTGGCTCCTAAAAAGATTCATACTAGAGCCCATCCTGACCCAGATCCTCCTGAAATAGTTGATAACCCCGAAAGAATTCTTAGGAAGTCTCCTAGAATACAATCCTCAACTATCTTCAGACCACCCCTAAGAGCCAATTCAGTCCCTGAAAACCTTTCAGCTCTTCATGAATCACAAATTGACTTATTAAACCCATTCAGAACTAGGTCATTTGGTGATTTAGATCAGTTAGATTATGAGCCTACCCTTTCATCCCCCGAAACCAGTGAGACTCTTGGGAATAGAGAATCAACACCTCCTGATTTACATTTCTTACATAATATAGGTGTCTCTCATCCGAGATCAGCTCAGAGATCTACTGCTGTTCCATCCACTTCTGCTCATCTTTCACCCACTGTTCAAACCACTCCCCTTCAACCCACTCATCCTCTTGTAAATCCACCCCCACCACATATCATGGCAGCATGGTATGCTCTCTTAGTCCTTCCTGTACCATTAGTCAATCTTCCACAGGACTATCAGTCCAAAATTCCATTATATGATGCTAATAATACCATAACAGCATCTCAGCATGTGGACAAGATGAATGACTACTTTGACAGAAATGAAATTGATAATGAATCTGTCAAAATCAGACTGTTTGCTCAAAGTTTGGGGGGAGAAGTGAGAAAATGGTTTAAAGGTTTAACCCCCCATAGTATTAACGATCTCCAAGCCTTCCATCAAACATTCTTAAACAAATGGGAATTAAGGAAGAACCCTCTCCAAGTCCTTGCCGACTATAACAATCTCCATAGGAACCCTGGGGAAAGTGTACAAGCTTATTGTACCATATTCAACAGTGTGTATAATGCACTTTCCCCTGAACTGAAACCTCCTCAGGGATCAGCCTTAAACAAATTTCCGGAAGGATTTGATCCAGACATGACATATTCACTCAGAGAAAGAGTCTTTGCAACCCTTGAAGATATGCAAAGAGGTGCTCTTTCTGTGGAGGTGAACCTCATGGAGAAAAGAGCAAGGATGAAAGCTGAAAAGAGAGTATCTTTTAGAGAGGAATCCACCTCTTTTACTTCGAGCTCAAAGATGGAAAGAATGATGGAAGAAATGATGAAGAAAATGAGCATTCTAGAGAGAGCACAAGCGAGTCTAAATCAAAACGCTTTTCAAAACAGAAACCAAAACCAGAATCAGAATCTTAGAAGAAGTCAGCCTCCAAACAGACTCAGGGAAGATGATCAGCAGGTCATTCCTCCCTTTCATCAGAACTTTTTAAGTGAGGTTGAACAAACAGATCAAATAACAGAGGAAGATGATATAAACTTGTTTGGGGTAGATGATGATGACTTTGAGGTTCATTATGATAATAAACAAGGTCTTTATACACCTTTTGATGACAGAAGAGATGATGCTGAAAACAGCTATCAAAACATGGAGAACGCTGTCATAGAGCCTTCAAGGGAATATGAACTCAGAAGTAGATCTAATCAACAAACCCCCAGCAATAAAACCTCTGACAAACCTTCTCAAAACAGCACTGCAACCAAGTCTAAAACAGTCAAACAAAAGGACAAAGAGGTGGTGGTCGATTCTGGTAATGGTAAAGAGAAAGGCACTCAAAATATCGAAAAACAGAGTGCCAACGATAGTAGTACTAGCACATCGGTTAGTACTCCTGCGAAAACAACTATTTTAACTGTAGATAAACTAAATCAGCAAGCTGTTATTGCTGATAAAGTGGCAGCAAACAGGGCTGAAGTCAATACTTTGAAGAATCAAAACCTCTTCAGCCTAGAACAGGAAATCTCAAAGATTAAAATCTCTGTTCCTTTGACTGAGTTAGCTGCCCAACATGTATATAGGTCCAAAATTTTGAAGGCTTTAAACTTAGAAGATAATGAAGATACTCTCAATCTTAATGATGACCAACCAGAGCTCATTTTTGGTCCAAAGATTGAAGGAAAATTCCAAGAAGGTCATGTCCCTCCCTTTTATGTAAGCTTAAACATTCATGAAAAAATATTGCATAATGCTATGCATGATTCAGGTGCTTCCCATAATTTAATGCCAAAAGCTGTAATGGAGAGCCTGGGTCTTGAAATTACCAGACCTTACAAAGATCTGTACTCTTTTGACTCAAACAGAGTTAAGTGTCTTGGATTGATTAAAGATCTATGTGTTAATTTAGCCCAAATTCCAGCCAAATGTTTAGTCATGGATGTTGTTGTGGCTGATGTCCCCCCGAAGTACGGAATGCTTTTATCAAGGTCTTGGGGGGCTAAGTTACAGGGAACCATGCAAATGGACATGACCTATGCAACTATCCCTGTTTTCAATCAGACTAGGAAGCTTTATAGGGAATCCCACATGCAGTACACAGTAACAAGTCAGGATCGGCCCCAAAACTCCCCTCTCTATGCTATAAACACAAGCCTTGATTCTTTTATCATGTTCAATGATGAAGCACTCACAGAACAAATTGTTTCAATAGAATCGATGGTTGAAATAAAAGAGGGGGAACACAACGTTGAAATGCCGAAACGGTCTATTGTGTCTGAAGATCCTAGCAAACTTAACACAGACCTTGAACTCCAAGTTATCAATCCTTTGAGCTCAAAACTTGACAGTCAAAAAGACAGTCCTCAACCCGATGAGAAACTTGAGGAATCAAATGATACGACGTCCATTCATCAAACGGAAAATCTGCCTCTCTGGACTATGTATTTTGATGGGTCATGCACCAAAACAAATGCTGGTGCAGGTGTCTGGATCACTAACACTGAAAACAATCATACAGAATGTATCTCATGCAAATTAAACTTTCAGTGTTCCAACAACATAGCAGAATATGAATCCCTTCTCTTAGGCTTGCATCTTTTGAAAAAATTAGGTGCCAAGAGAATAGATGTACATGGGGATTCTGAATTAATCATTAGGCAAGTCAATGGGGAGTACAATGCAAATCACCCCAGACTTAGGGCCTACAGGAATGATGTCATTGATCTTTTAAAAACATTTGAGGAGTACACTTTATCTTTTGTCCCAAGAAAAAGAAACATTGCAGCCCACAATTTAGCCTTTGCTGCTAGAACCTGCCCAATGTTGTATGATGACACCTCTCAGATAAAATTCAGACCAGCTATCCTAGATAACAAGAAATATTGGCAGGTATTCGATGGAGATAAACAAATAGAAGACTTCATGCAATTCAGAAATGAGTTTGAACCCCATAGTTCAGATTCAGACTATGATACAGACTGCAGTGAAGAAAATTTTCTTGGTGAAGAAGAACCATCTCTACAGCTGGTAGATATAAACCTTCAGACTATCTCATCTAGAAGCCAAACAGAATTAAGTGCAAAATCTAAAACAGAAGAAATGGAAACTCTGCATTCTAGTACTGATAGTCTTCCCAAGGGTTTGGCCCCTCTCGAGGAACTGTTTGATTTTGATGATGTGGCCAACAAACCAAAACTGGAACCTGTGGAAACCGAAGTGGAAGAATGTAATATAGGCAGTGAGGAAAAACCGAGATTGATCAAACTGTCTAAAACTCTACCAGCTCACATTAAACTCAAATACTTAGAGTTGTTTAAAGAATTTTCTGATGTTTTTGCATGGAGTTACGAAGATCTTAAATCCTATAACACTGAAATAATACAGCACAAAATCCCTCTTAAAGAAAACCAAAAACCATTCAAGCAAAAACTGCGCAGAATCATCCCTGTCCAGTTGCCATTAGTTAAGAAGGAAATTATGAAGATGCATGATGCTGGTATTATTGTCCCTATTAGATATTCTGAGTGGGTATCTAATCTGGTGTCAGTTAGGAAAAAGACTGGAGAAATCAGGCTTTGTATAGACTTCAGGAATTTAAACAAAGCTTCATTAAAGGACAACTACCCTTTACCCAAGATGGATCATATTTTGCAAAGAGTGGTAGGGTCTAAAAGAATTTCTTTGCTGGATGGCTATTCAGGGTATAACCAAGTCCTAGTCCACCCTGATGATCAATTAAAGACGGCTTTTACTACACCTTGGGGCAATTTCATGTATGTGAAAATGCCTTTTGGTTTAATGAATGTTGGAGCAACCTTTCAGAGAGCCATGGACATAGCATTCTCGGAAGAATTAGGCTTCTTCATCATTATCTATCTTGATGATGTAACTGTGTTTTCAAAAACAGATGAAGAACACTTAGAACACTTGAGGAAAGTTTTCGAGAAGTGCAGAAGGTTTGGGATATCTTTGAACCCCAAAAAGACATTATTTGGTCTCCAAGAAGGTAAGCTTCTTGGGCATATCATTTCAGAGCAGGGCATAAAGATAGATCCCATGAGGATTGAGGCCATATTGCAAATCTCTCATCCTCGAAATATCAAAGAGTTGCAGTCTTTCATAGGAAAGATTAACTTTTTGAGAAGGTTCATCCCCAACCTGGCTGAGCTCCTTAGGAATATCACACACATGTTGAATAAGGAGCAAGGGGTAAAATGGACCTCAGAAGCAAAGGCATCCTTTGAACTGGTGAAACAAGCGTTAACCAAAACACCGGTTCTCATAAGTCTTGATTTTTCAAAAGATTTTTATATCTTCTCATTTGCATCAGAACATACTATAGCTGCTGTCCTTTTACAGAAAAATCCACAAGGACAAGAGCAGCCCATTGCATTCTTTAGCAAAGCATTGAGGGATGCCCCTTTGAGGTATAACATTATGGAAAAACAGGCTTTTGCTTTGGTAAAAGCTTTAAAAGACTTCAGGGTATACATCCTTCACTCACACATCATTGCCTTTGTCCCAAATTCGGTTGTAAAAGACATTTTAACCCAGGATCCAGATGGTAAGAGAGGTAAGTGGATTGCTGTTATTCTTGAATATGATTTAGAGATTAAACCCACTAAGCTTATCAAAGGTCAGGGTCTAGCTAGGTTAATGGCTGAATCAAATTGTGAAGTTCTTGATATTAATATGATTAATGCTTTGGATGACCAAGAAGAATTCTCAACTCCCATCGTTGAAGATCATTTTGCGAATTCTCCTTGGTACTCCGATATTGTTTATGTTTTGCTTAATTTAAATACACCTCCTGGTTTATCCAAAACAAAGGCAAGATTCCTAAAGTTAAAAGCTGTAAACTATTGCATTATTGATAAATGTCTTTATTGGAAAAATGCTAGTGGTATATTGCTTAAATGTTTGCCTGAGTTCGATGCAGAAAAGATTAAGCAGGAATTCCATGAAGGAGAGTGTGGAGGCCATTTGTACTGGAAGTCAACAGCCAACAAAATTTTGAGGGCTGGTTTCTATTGGCCTACTCTTTTTCCTGATGTGCACAAACTTACAACCACTTGCCATAAACGCCAATTGTTCGAGGGCAAGAGAAAATTACTACCCCTTCCTCTGCATCCAATCACTGTTGAAGCCCCTTTCCAACAGTGGGGACTTCACTTCATAGGAGAAATCCATCCATCATCTTCTTCTCAACACAGGTGGATCCTTACTGCCACAGACTATTTCACTAAGTGGATAGAAGCCATTCCTTGTAGACAGGCCAATGATTCAGTTATCATAAAATTCATAGAAACCAATATCCTTTCCAGATTTGGTTGTCCTACCAAAATCATTACAGATAACGCTGCAGCATTTGGGTCAAAGAGAATGGTAGAATTCTGTCACAAATACCAGATAGCCTTGGGACACTCCACAGCCTATTACCCTCAAGGTAATGGACTTGCAGAGTCTTCCAACAAAAGCTTAGTGAACATAATAAAGAAACTGTTGGAGGACAACAAGAAGTCTTGGCACACAAAGCTGATCCATGCACTTTGGGCTGACAGATTAACATTGAAAAAATCCATTGGTATGTCACCCTTCCAGCTTGTGTATGGTACAGATGCAATTTTTCCTAACAGCCTTGGTGTACCAGTTATGAAGTTAATTCAAGAGTTGCAGACTGAAGAAAATGACATAATCAGAAGAATAAATCAGACCATTCATCTTCAGCAAACCAGGGAGGAAGTTTACAACAAAGCATTACAGAAGCAAGACAATATCAAGAAGATATTTGACAGAAGAACAAAGGCCAGCAATTTCAAAATTGGGGACAAAGTCTTAAAGTGGGACTCAAAGAGGGAGGACAAGGGAAAGCATGGTAAATTTGACAATCTATGGCTTGGCCCTTACTCCATTCATTCAGTTGCTGGGAACAATGCATTTTTCTTACAAGAGCTGAATGGAGCAAAATTGTTTGGGGGTCCTGTCAATGGCAGGATGCTTAAACATTACCTTTCTTAAGCTATTCTAAGTTTTGAAGCCTTTTACCTTTTCCATTGTAAATACTTCATCCACCATTGCATTTAAAGTTATGAAAAATCAAAAAATACAAAAACAAAGAAAGAAAGAAAAGAGGGCAGAAATGAAAAACAAGAAAGGCAAGGCCCCATGCCAAAAAAGAGAAATGAATCTGAAAGTGTGCAAGCTTAAATGTTACTCCTTGAAACACACTTCTAATTGGTCAAACTATTTAATCTTGACTAATTAGCTTTCAATTTTCTGCTGATAGGGTAGCAAATTTGATTTGCCAAACTGTTTAATCTTGGCTTATCAGTAGATAGAGTAGGGTAGAAATCAAGGTTCAAACAAACTCAAAATCTGAACCAAAGTTTCCAAAGAGATGACTCAAAGCTACTCTAATTTCTGAATCAAAGAGAAAAGACCTGGTTCTAATTCGCTCAAAACTTGAACCAGAAGAGAAGCAAAGATAGCTCACTGAAAAGAAAAAAAAAACAGAGCTGTGAATATGAGAGAAGGCCATAATGAGAAAATTTTCAGATCTTAAGCCTTCTATTTTTTATTTAAATTTTTCTGCAAATAATAATCTATGTGCAACTTGTCTTTATGCCATAGATCATAGCAAGTCAAACAGCTCAATCTTGGCTTGACTATTTTTAAATTTCTGTTGTAGAATTTAGAGAATGAAAGTTTGTTGGACTGTTTAATCCCAACAAACAATAGAATAGGTAGAGGAATATCTGAGCTCAACTATTTAATCTGAGTTCAGGGAGAAATAAGGAGTAGAAGTAGATTAGATTTCCTGCTTTCAAAAGAATAAAATGTTGTGTTAAGAGTTTGCCAATCCAAGTGCACTCTGATGAAGAAAAAATGTTAGATTAGTAGGATTGGGGTAGGTAGAAGCTGTATTGATGAAATTCATCTCTTTTTCATGACTGACATTATTTTGTCCAGAAGAAAAGCAAGAGCAAGTGCTGGGTCAGACACCAGTCAGCATCCCAGAGAAATCAAGTCTGAATTCTTGATGCCTTCAAGAAGGCACCATCCCCAAGTGGAGCCACTGTTAGCCACCTATATTTTTCAAATTATATCAGTTGGTGGCTAAGTATTCTTTGCAGCCTTCAAGAAACAAACTCAGGCCTAGAAATTGTTGGTGCTTGAAGACTGTTGGTAAGATCACAAACTACTGATTGGTTCTACATACTCTTCATCCTCTCTGCCTCTGATGTTCCATGAAAATCCTAATCAAATATTGCTGCATCTTCCTCCTTTTTCCTCTCCCCTTCTTCCACTTTTCCTTCGTTTCTTCAACTCTCCTTTCATCCATAAAAACTCCATCAAACCCTTTTATATTCCTTATTCCTCCATTAATCTCATTTCCTAAAGGTTAAAAACCCATTTTTGACCTATCGGAGCCTTTCTCTTTTTACAAAAATCAGCTAAAAAAACCATAGAAAAACATACGTTTCTATGCGTTAGGCGTTAGCCCCTCAGGCTAATCCCCTGCTTTCTCTCCATCCATATGTCCCCCCGCCAGAACCGTGTGCCAAGACCGCCAGGCGCTTAACCCTCAGAAATAATTTATCACCCGAAAACATTGAAAACCTTTGAAAAATGAAAAGTCGGGTTTATTTTATTTTTCCACCAAAGAAAATCATATTAAAACTTAGCCGTCGATCTATCCCACAGATCAACGGTGCAGAGTGTACCCCTCACCTGGTGGACCCCCCCTTCGCCGCGCTGTTTCCCATTTCCACAGGTTTTGTGCCCGCACCACCTTTCGTCGGGGAGCGGTTTTATACCGTCGGCCAGCGATCCCACACGCTGGCCGACACGTGTTCTCCACCTCACCCCGAAAACCGCCGTACCATGTCTATTGCCCGCGCGTTAAACCTCGTCCTATGGCCCCGCAGCGGGATTCACCCCCACCGTCGGATCTGGGCCCTCCCATCTGACGGTCCCTGATCGTCTTTTCCGCTCACCCTTTAACGAACTCGCCCGCCCGTTAAATCTTCCCCGGCGCATTCAAGAGCCGATCCCCACCGTCGATCTCCGCGGATCGACGGCTCTCATTTTTTCTCCCGATTCCGTTGTACAGTCCACCTTTTTCCCCGTTGACTGTTCAATTTGCTCCCAACCGTTGATCGCGATACGATCAACGGTTCCGATCTCTCCATTTTCCCGCACGACTTCCGATGCAGTCTATCCATATAACGCAGGATTTCCTCATTTTTCTTGTATTTTGCAGGTTTTTAAGGTTTTTTCTTCGTATTCTATGAAAATCTAAAGGATGAGGGTGACGACTCCAATCCTTCCGATTTATCCAGGGAATCGATCATACGGAGAAGAACAATGATATCTACAAAGTTTCATGAGCTTTGGTTGCCACACACCCCTGCAAAGTTTGAAGAAAGCCGTCGGTATCAGAGCAGAGAAAGAGTATCAGGTTTTGAAGACAGAATGAACCAGAGCAGCGGTTTTATGAACAAATTGGCGGGGATTACGGTTAAGACGGTTATCAAAAGCCTAATCCCCGGCTCAGAACACGGATTAAAGCAAAACCTAAAAGTGTTCATCAGACAGATCGCCTCCACCGCCATACTTTGAGGCGAATTGATTCCTGAACCACCACAGTGCCACCTATTGCCTCAGAACGATCAGTCAGAGGCCGAATTTATTGAACAAGATCAGATACTTTTCCTCGGAACAACCAAGAAGTTATTTCTGCACCAGATTTTATTCCAGAATATTTACATAATAGCCCTAATAGTATGCGGAGCCTCAAAGGTCAACAAAAGCTCTCTTCGAGCTTACTTCTTAAGTATAAACACATTAATGCAATGTAACACCTGTATAATTTCTTCATCGAACCTCACGGGGTCAAGAAGACATTAATTCTGCATTAATTGTATTTGAGATCTTTTTATCAGATCTCACCTCCTCATCCTTCTATATATACTCCAGAAGAAGATGAGTGAGGGGTTGGATTAGTTGGTTGTCAATGTAATTGCTGAAGCGCTGTAGCTATTTCTGAGTGGAAAACTCTTGACTGTAAATAGTGGTTTCATGGGCCCTTGGAGCTCTGCTTGTAACATATAGATTAGGTTGTGAAGAGAGGTGAATTAAAACATTGGATTTGAAGATTGTAACCGGTTTGAAGCAATCAATACAAGCTGATTTATGGGATCCTGGTCTATGCTGATGGTGATGTTATTCTCACTGTAACTTGTCATTTTATTTCTGTTTTCAATTTGTTTTCATTTTCCACTGTAAAGAACAGTTTAAACAGTGTTAGAGTTTGCTGTGCATCAGTGACCTTCTCTGGCTGAAAAATATTTATCCCAATGTTTTCTTCTAATTGTGTTATTTAGAAATGATTTAATTCAGTCTAAGCACAGAGATGTTGGCATTCCCTCATCTTTTCGTCACTGCTGAATGTTATTTTTAAATGTTACTTTCATATATGTTGTGTAAGGAATGAATTGAGGAAATCAAAGGTTAGCCCTGAGTCCCTTTCTTGTTTGCTCAACTATTTTTCTGTTTCCCTTAGAATGTGTCAAAAGCTGACTAGTTTCGAAGTACTTATCAGATCTTGGGCCATTCTGTGTTATCTTGGTGATTGTCTTGGAAGTAACTGAGTAAAGGAGAACTAAGATGAGGAGAAAGGTGAGCCCTGCCCGCTAGTCTTTGCTCCAAAGGTTTCCTTCAAGTTTCCCTTTGTTTTTAATCTGTTTTCTATTAGAAGTGTATCAAAGGCTGGCTAGTTTCAAAGTACTTACTGATCTTACTTTTGGTTTCCTATGTTTTTCTTTAAGTGCCCGGTCAAAGGTCAGTTGCCTAAAGTACTAATGTATCCTTCCGGGGTCGTCTTTGTCTTCGGATTCCATAAAATTCCTTTTTTTAATTCACCCAATTTACAAATCAAACTTCAAAGAGATCCTTAGGCCTAGATGACTTGCCCTGTAGGATTACCTTTGAACTCGGTTTAAGTTTAACAACTTCTCTTAGAGCATTCCATAGCCCAATGATTGAAAATCTCCATACCAACTTCTTTAGAAGAACCCAAATTTTATTTTGTTCACTTGCAACTTCTCACCTTTGAACCTATTTGCATATAGATCTTTCCGTCTCAGACAGCAACTATGTTCAACCATCTAAGAAAACCAAACAAAACCCTTGGTCTTCATAACTAGCCTAATATCACCCCCCTAAACTTCAAAGACAATATCCATCTTTGTACATATTGGAGAGATCCCTCTCCGGATTCAGGAGGGCTAGATCCTAAAATCCCAAATTTGGTTGAAATGATGTTAACTCTGTGATCGGACTTTGCCAATCTTGCTTGTTACAGAGACCTAACATTTCTGGCGACTCCACTGGGGACAACTTAGAGTCTTTTACAGTCAAATCTATTTCAAATCTATTCATAAAAAGCTTGCGTTGCAAACCCAGAAACTCCTAACACCTTGAGAGTCATAAGCAGCCTTTTCAAGCACTGCCAACAAAATGGTAATTAAGATGAAGATCAATTGAATCAGTGACAAACTAGGTCAATCCTAGGATTTTGTTAAGTTTTTATCTAACCTTGGAAAATCAGCTAGCTTAGCCATAAGGATAGACTGTCTTTGTTTCATAACCGTAGCTAAGTTCTGAGGCGAAGTTAGGACATTCTTTTAAAACCACAAATATATACAATTCAGAAAATACCAAAAACATTTCAGATTGGTAGTAAAACACTAGTTTTGATATCTTGTATACGTCTTTCATGTGTTTTACCCTATACTCTTAGACAGAGTCTGGAAAGGGCCAGGTAGCCTCTGGATCTCATCCTCTTTTAGGGGGTGACACATCTAGTGAATGCCCTCCCAGTCAATCTCTGGTTAGAGTCTGTTGTATTTTAAGATATCCTTGAAGGGAATGTTCCATGAACACTGAGGTGGACAGTGTACTTCTGTGAAAACTCTCTGAACCTTCCACCTGGCGACTCCACCATCCTGAACAGACCTTAAGACTCCACTAGAAAGAACCCTTATCATTATAAAATCATTCAAATTCAGTTAAAGGACTGTAGGATTCGAATTGAGAAAACAGATTAGTTAACCGTCTAAAGATTGTCATATCTGGTTGAACTTTTCTTGTTTAGATTGGGTCTAATCATATAAACATTGTGGCTCCTAAAAGGATCCAAACTAGAGCCCATCCTGACCCAGATCCTCCTGAAATAGTTGACAACCCAGAAAGAATTCTTAGGAAGTCTCCTAGGATACAATCCTCAACTATCTTCAGATCCCTCATAAGAGCTAATTCAGTCCCTGAAAACCTTTCAGCTCTTCATGAATCACAAATTGACTTATTAAACCCATTCAGAACTAGGTCATTTGGTGATTTAGATCAGTTAGATTCTGAGCCTACCCTTTCATCTCCCGAAACCAGTAAGACTCTTGGGAATAGAGAATCAACACCTCCTGATTTACATTTCTTACATAATCTAGGTGTCTCTCATCCAAGGTCAGCTCAAAAATCTACTGCTGTTCCATCCACTTCTGCTCATCTTTCACCCACTGTTCAGACCACTCCCCTTCAACCCACTCATCCTCTTGTAAATCCACCCCCACCACATATCATGGCAGCATGGTATGCTCCCTTAGTCCTTCCTGTACCATTAGTCAATCTTCCACAGGACTATCAGTCCAAAATTCCATTATATGATGCTAATAATACCATAACAGCATCTCATCATGTGGACAAGATGAATGAATACTTTGACAGAAATGAAATTGATAATGAATCTGTCAAAATCAGATTGTTTGCTCAAAGTTTGGGGGGAGATGTGAGAAAATGGTTTAAAGGTTTAACCCCCCATAGTATTAACGACCTTCAAGCCTTCCATCAAACATTCTTAAACAAATGGGAAGTAAGGAAAAACCCTCTCCAAGTCCTTGCCGACTATAACAATCTCCATAGGAACCCTGGGGAAAGTGTACAAGCTTATTGTACCAGATTCAACAGTGTGTATAATGCACTTTCCCCCGAACTGAAACCTCCTCAGGGATCAGCCTTAAACAAATTTCCTGAAGGGTTTGATCCAGACATGACATATTCACTCAGAGAAAGAGTTTTTGCAACCCTTGAAGATATGCAAAGAGGTGCTCTTTCTGTGGAAGTCAACCTCATCGAGAAGAGAGCGAGGATGAAAGCTGAAAAGAGAGTATCTTTTAGAGAGGAATCCACCCCCTCTACTTCAAGCTCGAAGATGGAAAGAATGATGGAAGAAATGATAAAGAAAATGAGCATTCTCGAGAGAGCACAAGCAAGTTTAAATCAAAATGCTCCTCAAAATAGAAACCAAAACCAGAATCAGAATCTTAGAAGAAATCAGCCTCCAAACAGACCCAGGGAAGATGATCAGCAGGTCATTCCTCCCTTTCATCAGAACTTTTTAAGTGAAGTTGAACAAAGAAATAAAATAACAGAGGAAGATGATATAAACTTATTTGGGGTATATGATGATGACTTTGAGGTTCATTATGATGAAAAACAAGGTCTTTATACACCTTGTGATGACAGGAGAGACGATAATCAGAATTACTATCAAAATATGGAAAACGCTGTCATAGAGCCTTTAAGGGAATATGAACTCAGAAGTAGATCTAATCAACAAACCCCCAACAATAAAACCTCTGACAAACCTTCTCAAAACAGCACTGCAACCAAGTCTAAAACAATCAAACAAAAGGACAAAGCGGTGGCTGTCGATTCTGGTAATGGTAAAAAGAAAGACACTCAAAACATCGAAAAACAGAGTGCCAACAATAGTAGTACTAGCACCTCAGTTAGTACTCCTGGTAGAACCACTGTTCCAATTGTAGATAAACCAAATCAGCAAGCTGTTATTGCTGATAAAGTGGCAGTAAACAGGGCTGAAGTCAATGCTTTGAAGAATCAAAACCTTTTCAGCCTAGAACAGGAAATCTCAAAGATCAAAATCTCTGTTCCTTTGACTGAGTTAGCTGCCCAACATGTATATAGGTCCAAAATTTTGAAGGCTTTAAACTTAGAAGATAATGAAGATACTCTCAATCTTAATGATGACCAACCAGAGCTCATTTTTGGTCCAAATATTGAAGGAAAATTCCAAGAAGGTCCTGTCCCTCCCTTTTATGTAAGCTTAAACATTCATGACAAAATCCTGCATAATGCTATGCATGATTCAGGTGCTTCCCATAATTTAATGCCAAAAGCTGTAATGGAGAGCCTGGGTCTTGAAATTACCAGACCTTACAAAGAACTGTACTCCTTTGGCTCAAATAGAGTTAAGTGTCTAGGATTGATTAAAGATCTCTATGTTAATCTAGCCCAAATTCCAGCCAAATGTTTAGTCATGGACGTTGTTGTGGCTGATGTTCCCCCAAAGTATGGAATGCTTTTTATCAAGATCTTGGGGGGCTAAGTTACAGGGGACTATGCGAATGGACATGGCCTATGCAACCATCCCTGTCTTCAATCAAACTAGGAGGCTTTATAGAGAATCCCAAGGCAAAGCATACGCAATGTCGATCGTCCCAAAACTCCCCTCTCTATGCTATAAACACAAGCCTTGATTCACAATGTTGAAATGCCGAAACGGTCTATTGTGTCTGAAGATCCTAGCAAACTTAACACAGATCTGGAAATCCAAGTTATCAATCCTGTGAGCTCAAAACTTGACAGTCAGAAAGACAGTCCTCAACCCGATGGAAAACTTGAGGAATCAAATGATACAACGTCCATTCACCAAACTGAAAATCTGCCCCTCTGGACTATGTATTTTGATGGGTCATGCACCAAAACAAATGCAGGTGCAGGTGTCTGGATCACTAACACTGAAAATAATCATACAGAATGTATCTCATGCAAATTAAACTTTCAGTGTTCCAACAACATAGCAGAATATGAATCCCTTCTCTTAGGCTTGCATTTCTTGAAAAAGCTAGGTGCCAAGAGAATCGATGTTTATGGAGATTCTGAATTAATCATTAGGCAAGTTAATGGGGAGTATAATGCAAATCACCCAAGACTTAGGGCCTACAGGAATGATGTCATTGATCTTTTAAAAACATTTGAGGAGTACACTTTATCTTTTGTCCCAAGAAAAAGAAACATTGCAGCCCACAATTTAGCCTTTGCTGCTAGAACCTGTCCAATACTGTATGATGACACCTCTCAGATAAAATTCAGACCAGCTATCCCAGATAACAAGAAATATTGGTAGGTATTCGATGGAGATAAACAAATAGAAGACTTCATGCAATTCAAAAATGAGTTTGAACCCCATAGTTCAGATTCAGACTATGATACAGACTGCAGTGAAGAAAATTTTCTTGGTGAAGAAGAACCATCTCCACAGCTTGTAGATATAAACCTTCAGACTATCTCATCCAGAAGCCAAACAGAATTAAGTGCAAAATCTAAAACAGAAGAAATGGAAACTCTGCATTCTAGTACTGATAGTTTGCCCAAGGGTTTGGCCCCTCTAGAGGAACTGTTTGATTTTGATGATGTGGCCAAAAAACCTAAACTGGAACCTGTAGAAACTGAAGTGGAAGAATGTAATATAGGCAGTGAGGAAAAACCAAGATTAATCAAACTGTCTAAAACTCTACCAGCTCACATTAAACTTAAATACTTAGAGCTGTTTAAAGAATTTTCTGATGTTTTTGCATGGAGTTACGAAGATCTTAAATCCTATGACACTGAAATAATACAGCACAAAATCCCTCTTAAAGAAAACCAAAAGCCATTCAAACAAAAACTGCGCAGAATCAACCCTGTCCAGTTGCCATTGGTTAAGAAGGAAATTATGAAGATGCATGATGCTGGTATTATTGTCCCTATTAGATATTCTGAATGGGTATCTAATCTGGTGTCAGTTAGGAAAAATACTGGAGAAATCAAGCTTTGTATAGACTTCAGGAATTTAAACAAAGCTTCATTAAAGGACAACTACCCTTTACCCAAGATGGATCATATTCTGCAAAGAGTGGTAGGGTCTAAAAGAATTTCTTTGCTGGATGGCTATTCAAGGTATAACCAAGTCCTAGTCCACCCTGATGATCAATTAAAGACAGCTTTTACTACACCTTGGGGCACTTTCATGTATGTGAAAATGCCTTTTGGTTTAATGAATGCTGGAGCAACCTTTCAGAGAGCCATGGACATAGCATTCTCGAAAGAATTAGGCTTCTTCATCATTATCTATCTTGATGATGTAACTGTGTTTTCAAAAACAGATGAAGAACACTTAGAACATTTGAGGAAAGTTTTCGAGAAGTGCAGAAAGTTTGGGATATCTTTGAACCCTAAGAAAACATTATTTGGTCTCCAAGAAGGTAAGCTTCTTGGGCATATCATTTCCGAGCAGGGCATAAAGATTGATCCCATGAGGATTGAGGCCATATTGCAAATCTCTCATCCTCGAAATATCAAAGAGTTGCAGTCTTTCATAGGAGTTTAAGAGAATGGTAGAGTGAGAGAAGTGTCCTCTTCACTGTTCAACACTTCTTGATTTTGACTTCACTATATCTTCACTGTACTTTGTTCACCATATGACTCCTCTACTGCAATCTTAGTTCATAGTCTTGTTGAAGAATGTCTGATACTTATCCTGAGATGCTCTGTGTCTAGATCCGATTTTTGGTGTTGTAGCTATCTCCCCTTTGCAGACTCACAGATTTTTCTTACACCTTTTATTACATCCAAAAAATCAGTGATCAATCTGAGCTTACTATTCCAATCTCCTGTAGGTGACCGAGCTGGTTGTGGGAAGCTCCTGTGGCTAATTTGAATCCTAAAACACAGGTCCGAGCTATTAGATCTGAGGTATATATATCTGCAAGAGAGACAGATCTGAGGTATATATATGTGCAAGAGACACAGATCCAAGGTAATATCTTTGTGTTTTATAACACGGATACGTTGTAATGTATCCAAGCTATAAGGTATCTCTGGTCCAAGCCTCCAAACAGATCTGTCCGAAGCCTTTATTTCACTTTTTCTAAAACTTAATTCACAGGACCTAGCCTTGATATGGACTGAAACATAGCTACTGGTCTGAGGGTATCAATCAAATTTTTTTTAACCCAAACAATAATCCTTCAAACCCTCCTCGGTGTCCTACTTCACGAGTTGTGAACTTTGGTATATCTCTGCAATTGTCTTCACTGAATTGATTTATAGATCTGCGGAATTCTCCTTGACTTGTCACTGCAATAGTCTTGTTCACAAGATGTGAACTACTGTTCCTTCTCCCTGTATTCTTCACTGCAAAAATGAGTGAGTAAAAGTGACAGATGACTCTTCTATTAATATGAATTTGATTTGAAATGAAGGGACACATCCTTTTGGAGTGAGGCCGACATGTGTATGAGATTGTAGGTCGGCTAGTAATTAAATATATATTTGGAAACTTAAAAATTCAATTTCTCACAAACCGCTGGGAGTTTTAGGGCAAGTAAAGGCTCATTAGAACTGGAAAAATATACTCTACAACATGGTATAGGACCCATGTCGATAGGATGCCTCCAAGGTGATAAAAAAAACAACTTTTCTTTGTGACTGTCTTTAATTTTTGTGTGCAGGAGGTGAATAGGACAACATGCCTTTTCCACTGCTTGGCTTCTCCTTTGCAACATTCATGTAGAATCATGTATCAACAATGTCATCATATACTAATGTAGTGATATGTCATAGTGCAACCTTCATCTTAGTCAAAGTCATATTGACATCAATGAAAATCTGAATTAACAGAAAGTTACTCTAGAGCCAAAGGGAGCTAAGGAGTAAGGATCTCTCATATAAAGCAAGAGAAGTCATAACACTTATGCTAAAGTATGAACCCTTCCTGGAAGAGATGGTATACCTAGGGTTTGTAAACCATAGAAAGGACTTGAAGGTTATAAATTAGAAAGCCATATGTTTTGTGGACAAAACCCTAGAGCTAGACCTAAGTGTTGAAAACCGATGAATGAAGAAACCCTAGCTCATAAAATTCATGCAAGGAAGGAAAATAAAGCTACATGCATTAGTCGTTGATGATGAGGATGAGGATGAGAATTTATAGCTTGATGAGATTGCAGATGGATTGCAATGATTTATGCAAGAAGAAAAGAATTAAGAGTGAGTTGAGAATTACTTATAATCCTAAGATAAAAAGATAAGTACTTCATATCTTTCTTCCTTGATCATTATTACTTTGTTTCTAGTCAACCTCATATATTTGTATCTTTTTTTTCCTTAGTTATAATCATTTCTTCCATGGCCTCCTAATGAGGTTTGAAAGAACATCGTGAAGGATGCCAAGGCTCTAGAAATTTATAGAAGCATCGAGAAGAACGAAGAAAAGTTTGTTACAAGAGGATTCTCCCATGATCGAGCATAAACTAAGCTAGAGTGATTTGTGTTCAAGAGGGAGAATTGTACTGACATATAGAACTATTCTAGATGACCAGACAAGATCCTAGTTTAAAGGGAGCATGAAGGTCAACAAGTTTGAAGGATTCCATGGAGGAAATTTCACTGAGACTTGAATGGGAATTCAATGGTGACTTCCCAGTGGATCCATGAGAGCAAGCATACAACATATGGAAACATAAAGAAGTACAAAGTGAGATTCGTGGCAAGAGATTTATCCTAGAAAGAAGGAGAGGACTAGGAAGAGACATTTTCTCTAGTTGCCAGTAACACTAAGGTGCTCACAAAGAAGAATTTGATTCTTCAGCTTGAGGAGAAATGTCATAGTTTGGAGACCACAGTTCAAATATTTTTCAGCAAAATAGAGCCTCTGACACAGAAAGGGTTTCCTTATCTATTTGTGATTAATGATAAATTGATGACCAAGAGGATTATTGGAGAAGACTGAAGGAAATTGCCAGAGATACTGCCAAGTTTTCAAATATAAAAAGGCACATTAATAGGAAGGGCACTGTTGGGAACATTAAGTAATGAAATTTACATTCAGTGTGAGATCAAACATGTCTTTTTGGTGAGGCCCACCTTTATTAAATACACTAAAGCAGATGAAGTTTATCATAAGGTAATGAAATTGGTCATCCTCAATGAAGATTGATGGGAAAATTTGTGTGAATTTTAGGAGTAATTAGTAAAAACGGAAATTCAAACTCTGTCAGATCATCATTCAACTGACAGCCAACACATTCTGCAATTATCTCCTTCAACAATAGTTTTTAGATAGAGTAGCGCCAGCACATCAAAATCAAATTTATTTCCATGATTGCAGTTAGAATATAGTTAGCAAATAAAGCACTATCTTTTATGATAGCCTTTAGCGTAATTGTTGTAATTTTTCTTTTCTATAAAGACTTCGTTGTACGAAGTATTGTTGTTGGATAATCGAGTTTTTGAGACTATGTGTATTACTGTGGACCTATTATTAATAACATAAAAGGAGTTGCAGCAATTTTGTGAGATTCATGTGGTATTTCTTTTGAGCACTGTACTTTCTCTCTGTTACTTCATTTCCATTTCACTTTCTGTGTAAAAATATTATCGGTTTATAAACATATATCAGTTATATGTTCTATTTATTAAGATTTCTACAAATGTTTCTTTTCTTCTAATCAATGAATTCAGTAAAATTCCCATTCATACCCTTGCCTTTTTCTACCATTATACACAAATGACAAATTAATCGTGCTCAAATAGTTTTCCTATCGTGCCTTACTTTGTTCTCTGCAATTTAGTCTTTGAAATCATATTTAGTTTCACTAATCATTATTTTTATCCAACAAACAAATTTTAAAACATATTAACTCATATCTAGCCTAAAATCTGGTACTCAGCCTAAAATTGAATATTTAAAAAGTGACACACAGGGAGCCCTCTCTGGTTAGGTAGGGCTAGATACCTAGCAAAAAGCTGGTTTGTGGTTACCTTTCTTCACTCCTATTTTCAGCCTAGGAAGTTGGGGAGAGTGATAACAGGTACTACCCGAATCAGGCAACACTATTACCTTTTTCTTCTTGATATAATCTTCTATCTTGAGAGTTTGATGAGTGGTAATTCCCACAAATGCATTACAATATATAGTCATATTCATATCTTCTTTCTCTCGGGTTGTTTCCTAGTGTATCCTCTTCTTTTGATGTTTCTTGTTCCTTTTCTTCATCCTCTTCACAATCTATGTAAAAAAATTTCTTCTCAACAAACTTATGACCTTTAGTGTATTTTTTATCACAACTGTAATAAATCCTTTCTTCTCTTTTTTCATCCAAATGTAGTGGTGTCAACCTTGTAGGTTTTGGAAGGCTAGGAGCAAAAACACTTCCATCTTTATAGTTGTGAGCGGTATACTTTCTTGTTTCCATAAATTTTCTTTCAAATTTTCTTACCTCCCTCAATGCCTTCTCCAACTAATTATGTTCCCAAAGGAAAACTTCATGTTGGATGTTATCCTTTAATGATCTGTATTTAAAAATTGCTTGAGGTTTGTGAAATTTTGCAAGTGATTCAATTTGGGTTTTAAGCCTCTTCTGGAAAATTATTAAACACATAAACTTGAAATTTAAACTGATTTTTTTTCAGAAAACATAAGACAATATCACCATATCAATCTCCTGTCTAGCTTCCAATGGTTGGGCCTCTTTCATTATGCTCAAAAAATGGTGTTTACATCAAGTTAAAATGCTCAAATGGTTGTATTGATAGCTCCAATGGCTTCAAAACAGTCAAAAACCACTGTCTAGCCTCTTTTTACTCCCAAAAAGGCCAAAAAAACTAAAGATGTTATGATCTCCACAAGTTTTCCAACAACTTGTCCTACAATTTCGACTTGCCTGCAAACCATCCTACAATTTCGTCCCAAAAAGCTCTAACTGGGTATCTTTTTCTCCAACAATCGACACAAATTGTGGGATAGTTAATTTTCATAATGCGGCCTATGGACCGAATATTTAATTATAAATGGGGGGGTTGGGCTAAGCCATGGCCCCTAGTCCTGCCCCTTGTTTCCCGTGGGCGCAGTGGCTAGCCCCGATCCACCCCCTAAATGAGTTCAACATAACCTTTATAATAAAGTTTAAAACCAATAAGGTTAGGTAACATTGTATGGAGCATTGGTAGGGCACCGGTCTTGCCACTCATAGGTGTCGTGTTTGAATCTGCTAGAGTTCTTTCCTCCCATAACAATTTTTTTTTCGATCACTAGGGCACCACGTGGCGACCTCTTGTTGGCCCACTTGGAATTCCCTGGTTGGTCTATCCATCAACCAATGAAAATGCTCCATATCAGACCAACTAGAATGTGACAAGTGGCACACTACGATTATCCAAAGAGGCCCAATCAATCATGCACAGTCAGGGTCCAATCAGCAGTATAGACTGTTGACTGGGCAACTCTGTACATCCCAAAAATAATTTTTTTTGTTGTTTCCAAAAATGGATAGAACGTGATTGTAGGAGCATACTGAGTCAGTTTTTCACGAAATGGGTTGTGTCGGATTCATAATGACGAGATCTACGCAAGTGCACAAGTTTCATTCCATTCTGAGAACTTTTAATTTTGAGCATAAAATTGATCCACTGGATCATTTAAAGTACCTATGAAGACATCAATCGCATGCTCCTCTAGAATATAAATTACCTTGATATTCAATTTTTGGAAGTCCTCAATGTGCTCCACCATTGAACCCTTTTGTTTGAGATTATCAATTGGCTAAAGAATTTTTTTCTCTTTGTATCCTCATAATGTGTTATCATTTCCTCGATAAAAAATGACCAAGTGAAAAGTGGTTTACGAGAACAAATACATTGTTACGATATAAATTGATTGGATTCTAAATATAAATATGCAATGTGTACCTTTTGTGTGTGTTTCACATCATGGATATCAAAATATTGCTCCATCTGTAGTATCCATGTTACGAAATCCTTGTCATCAAACTTCCTTGTATCAATATTTAGAATGTGGTGGGTATTAAACCCCACATTGGAGTCTCTAAAATAATAATTCATATTATTTTTTTCCTCATCATTATTTTCATGGATTACCTTGTCAAAAATGTGAAGCCTTTCTTGCAACAACTTTGTTAACCATTCCATATTGACATTCATTTTAAACCATACTTCAAACATTCCATATCCCTTTTTATTTTTACTTCTAAACCATCCATCTTAACATTCATCACTTCCAATTCATTTTTGGTTACTCTTTGCGAGAGTCAAATTTGTTGCACTTGGTCTCATAATTTTGATATATCATGTTTTATTTCTTCCTCTTCTTCATGTGTCATAGTAGATCTTTCTCGTTGCTTACTGGGAGTATATATTTTTTTGTTTCAAGGCATACTGGAACCAAATAATTATTGATTTGTGATAGCATCAGATGTGCTATAGCCTTGTAACTTTGTATATATGTTAGGACACATGTATTCCATAAAGCCCATAAATGGTTTTGGAAAATTCCACTTAGAGATGGTTTAATTAAATTAATTCATTGTTTTTTAATGTTTTCCTAAATCTAAACTTAGGGAAACTGATTAATTAAAGGGTATTAATTAAACTAAGTGTGAATATTCTAGATAAAGTCATGGATCACCTACAAGTTAATCTTAGCCCTTGATTATGTTTTAATCTTGGTCGTTGAAGGTTCAACAGAAGAATATAAGAAGGAGGATGAGGGGCCTGTGGAAAATACGTTGTGACACTTGAGCCATTGAGCATTTTCGATTTGTGTAAGGAGACACAACTTTTGATCAAGGATAAAATCACTAGGGCAGGGTTTTCTAAGTGATTATGATCCAATGATCATATCCAGAGAGGGGCAGAAACAGAGATTGGTCAGGTGGACCAAGAATACATTTCAGAGTGAGACAACATTTAAACAGAAGAGAGACAGCGCAGTTTTCTGCAGAGGTGATGCAGTTTCTGCAGAGAATCACACAGAACCAATGCAGTGTCTCTTGGAGTTAGTCCGAAGAAAGCTAGAAGCTGGGGTTCTGAGCCAAGAGAGCCAATATCCAACTTCAGATCAGCCATATTAGTTGCAGAGAAGGGTGACGCAGTTCCTCAAGCTTTTCTACACAGGCTTACGCAGATCCAGCGTAAGAAATCACGCAGAGGTAGTGAGGGCTTCACCAGCGTTGTTTTTTATCAGTTGGAGACTTGCTGAGTGAGGTATATCTCATAGTTTTTTTTGTTGTCTAGATTTCTCTAAAGGGTTTACCGGATGTTGGCACCCTAGTTGTATTCAAGATTCTATTGCTTAATAATACAAACTCTCAGATCTGCTGCACCAGTTTTCCCAAGTTGGGTTTTTCCAGCGACTTAGTCCAAAAACAACTGTCACATGTGGATGTTTTTCATTATTCTTGTTCAAATTGTTTCAACACTTATATTTATTTTCGCAGCATTATTTGTGTAGATTGCTTCAAAAAATACTTTGATATTTCACAGCAATGAAATAATTATGTAATATAATAGAAGAAGTAATTTAGATTTGTTGCAGTAGGAATCCAGATCTAGGATTTTTCAGATGGTATTAGAGCTTATTCAAGCTGAAGTGCAGATGAAACACAAGTGAACCATCAGATCAGTGCTGAAGAGTCTGGGATTTTCGTAATCAACAGAAGACCCTCCCAGAAAATTACGTTGTCCAGGCTAGGAGGGCATTCCAATGCAGAAATGACTCCCTCTAAGAGAGTTGACAGAGGGGTAAGTTTTTTCAGTTGCAGAAAAGGCAGTGTAGCTGAAGGATGCATTTACACACAATAGTAAGAGCTGGCACATAAGCGTCAAAAAATTTTGCAAAACACATTTGGGGATTTCTTGACCTCAAAAGGGTTTCTCACTCAAATAAACTCAGTTTTTTTCCCGTGTAGCAGCAGAAGCAGGGACTTACTCCTCAAGGAGTGTGTAACTCTAGCTGAGCAGAGGGTTAGAGGAAGATTTCGACAAAGTTGAGGAGACGACCAGCAATGGACTGCGTGACCAAGATAGATTGGAGGGTGCCTCTAACTATGTTATTTGGAAATCAAGGTTAGATTTTCTCCTTAATGAACATGATCTGAAAGCCCTCATAGATAGTGCAGTTGCAGAACCTCTTGATGTAGCACACCTGAGGCAATTCAAGAAGAATATGGCAAGAGCTAAGCGGTTGATCCTAGATGGAGTAAATGATCATATCGTACCCCACATAGATGAAAATACCATGACTAGAGAAATGTGTGTAGGACTGGAAAAGCTATACCAAGGATCTTTTGAGAAGTGGAAGATGTATCTTGAAGAGAAAATGCATAATATCAAGATGAAGAAGGGAGAGCGTTTTGACTCCTTTTTGTCTCGGATTCAGGAAAACCGAGATCAATTGTTTGCAGTAGGATCTTCTCCTAGAGACACAGAGCTAGTATGGCTCACACTGAACTCTATTTCAGAGGATTTTCAAGTCTTTTTCCAAAGTATATTAGGCAGAGAAATACTTTCAGGTTGGGAAGCAATGTGGGCAGCATTACAACAAGAGGAGTTGAGGAGAGATCTCCTAAAAATCCACTTGGAGGATGGCAGTAGCAGTTCAAAGGTCAAGAAGGAGGAAGAAGATAACATTGCCCTTACATCAAAAGGGAAATAGAAGCATAAGAAGAAAGATCTGTTAAATATCAAGTGCTTCCGATGTGAGGAAATGGGACATTATTCCATAGAGTGTCCTCTTAAGAAAAAGGATAAAGAGGAGAAGGAAGATCCACAAGCAAGAGCTGCCAAGATTGAGGCAGAAAAAGATTGTGCCATGTTAGCTCATATTCCGAAAGGTGAGAAATGGGCTGAATTGGACTTGTAGATCTAGAATCTACAAGGAGGCGAGATCCTTAAGTATTTTTGAACTCTTGGATCACATGTGAGCTACGACAGCCTAAAGACAGTAGTAGGATGGACAGTTGCAGCGGAAGATGAGAATAAAGTGCAGTGGCTAGCAACCTTAGAACCTGATCAACGCAGAGAGGGAGCAACAACATCAGTAGTTGAGCAGCAGTAGAGCAGTGCAGAGCAGAAACAACGCACTATTTTCAGAGAGCTAGTGCAGAAACTAGCATCAGTTAGTCTTATTCTTCAGTTGCAAATTTTCTTGCCTAATTTTGGATGTTTTTCTGTTGAAATTAGCAACAGTTCAGCAGTGCAGCAACAACATAGATGAGAAGCAATAGCAACAGATGAGAAATATCAGTGCAGTGCACATAGGGGCAGCCTATTGTAGAGTAGTTCTCACGTAGTGTAGAGCAGTGCTCACGCAATACAACGACATGGTTGCAGAATTCAGAGGGAGTTGCAGTACAATGGCAGTTGGCAGCAGCATGCAGAGTCAGCAGCAGTACAATTGCAGCATTTTCTTGTGCAGTGTTGGTGAGCAGCATCAACAACACAGCAACAGATGTTCCAGAAGTCAGGAGCAGCACATTGAGTTGTTTTGTTAGAGCACTTTCCTCGCTAAGAGGGAGTGTTGATTTATGGTAGCATCGGATGTGCTATAGCCTTGTAACTTTGTATATAGGCTAGAACACATGTATTCCATAAAACCCATAAATGGTTTTAGAAAATTCCACTTAGAGATGGTTTAATTAAATTAATTAATAATTTTTTAATTTTTCCTAAGTCTAAACTTAGGGGAACTGGTTAATTAAAGGGTATTAATTAAAATAAGTGTGAATCTTCTAGATAAAGTCATGGATCACCTCCAAGTTAATCTTAGCCCGTGATTATGTTTTAATCTTGGCCATTGAAGGTTCAACAGAATAATATAAGAAGGAGGGTGAGGGGCCTATGGAAAATACGTTGTGATAATTGAGACATTGAGAATTTTCGATTTGTGTAAGGAGACAAAGCTTTTGATCAATGATCAAATCACTAGGGCATGGTTTTCTAAGTGATTATGATCCAGTGATCAGATCTAGAGAGTGGCAGAAGCAGAGATTGGTCAGGTGGACCAAGAATAAATTTCAGAGTGAGACAACATTTACGCAGAAGAGAGACAACACAGTTTTTTGCAAAGATGACGCAGTTCCTGCAGAGAATCACGCAGAACCAACGTAGTGCCTCTTAGAGTCAGTCTGGAGAAAGCTAGAGGCTGGGGTCCTGAGCCATGAGGGTCAAGATCCAGCTTCAGATCATCTATATCAGTTGCAGAGAAGGGTGACATAGTTTCTCAAGATTGCCTATGCAGGCTTACACAGATCCAGCATAGGAAATCACGCAGAGGTAGTGAGGGCTTCACCAGCGTTGTTTTTGATCAGTTGTAGACTTGCTGAGTGAGGTATATCTCACAGTTATTTTTTTTGTCTAGATTTCTCTGAAGGGTTTTCCGGATGTTAGCACCCTAGTTGTATTCAAGATTTTGCTGATTAATAATACAAACCCTCAGATCTACTACATCGGTTTTCCCAAGTTGGGTTTTTCCGGGGACTTAGTCCAAAAACAACTATCACATGTGGATGTTTTTCATTGTTCTTGTTCAAACTTTTTCAGCACTTAGATTTATTTCCGCAGCATTATTTGTGTAGATTGTTTCAAAAATTACTTTGATATTTCACAGTAATGAAATAATTATATAATATAATAGAAGAAGTAATTCAAATTTTTTGCAGTAGGAATCCAGATCTAGGATTTTTCACAATAATGATATATGATTTATTATGCCCTTTGAATTACTTCACACTAATTTTTCAAATAAAATTTATGCAAATTTAAAAATGCACACCTTTTTCTTTTTACTTTTTGGAGTTGGATATTGAAACTATTGTACCTATAAAATTTCGATCTCCCAAGATCTTATATTAGGTCTTATGGTAGCACTCTCAGTTTTCTTCCATCTCCACAAGTTAGACCAAGATTGGATTCTTCAATATAAATTTATTCCAAATCTCCCATGATGACCTGATTATGGACTAGTTCAGTAGAGGGAACTTGTATGGGATGCCATGTGCCATTGTTTCAACCTTTGGCCCTAAATTTGATACAAAAAAAACTAAATTATGTGCACTTTCAACCACTTTTTACATAATTCAATTCTAATGTGGGAAAATAAAGTTATGATGATTTTCCCTAGGTCCCCTGTTTGAGACGGATTATGGAGCATGCAGAAACCCTAACTTCTTCGAACCATCTCTCAGAAATTATAGCGAATGAAGATCTGAAATTTTTATGTGAAGTTTAAAAATATTTTGGCTCCACATGGCCAAAATTCCTGCATATGAAGCTTTGTGTAAAAACTTTTATAGCAAAAAATTCAAGATTACCTGTTTGAAATGGCGAAACCCTAGAATCCAAAGCTATGACACCAAATGTTATGCAACCAGCTCACAAAACAGAAGAAAATATAGATAAATGACTTGAGAATAAGCCTCTTCAAGGGGGAAGCCTCCATTACATCACATAAATGAAAATTTCTTGGATGATACAAATGATAATACCTACATGGTATATATAGGATTCTAATGGGTCACAATATAATCAAAGCCTGCATAAAAATAAAAATGTAAGAGCACAATAATAACAATAGGGGGATACACTAACAATAAAAGTAAGGGGGATACACTATTATTATAGGGACCTAACATGAGAACTCACTATGTTGAATATTACAACAAGAAACAGTGAAGGAGGCATCCTGAAACATCATTCCTGATCCTAGTTGGAAAGTGATCACCAAAACTAGGTGGGGGCCACACAGGTGATTTTTGTCGCAAAGTTTATTTTTAGACTATGTATATTTTTAGACATATGGATCATGTTCTATGAGTTGCGGGATGCTATTTGTGGATGGTTGGTCAAGTTGGAAAAATAGATGGATTTCTATTTTTAGACATACTGGGTGGAATCTATTTTTAGATTGCCAATCTAAAAATAGATATGTCAAATATTATTAGCTCTTAATAATATTTAGACTCTAAACATTATCTTATTCTCTTGGAGAACTTCGCTTGGCGTGCCGTATGTGGCATGTGAGTTGTTGTATGAATTACCTATTCCCTATTCCTATGGTTACATATGGAGCTGGCTGCATGGAGACTTCAGCTAGAACTCATGTGACAGAGTTTGGTGGAGTTATTGAGGTAGTTGGTGGAGTTGTGTTCAGTTTAACTTAGTTAAACATAGTTGAGCTAGTTGTATCTAGTCTAACTAATTGATACAATTAGTAGAGTGGTGTGAATTAATTATTAATTAATTCACTAATTATAAAATCATTAATCATCCAAGTAAAGGTCAACAATGGCTAATTTCACAGATGGACAAGCCAAGTGATACTAGCAGAGATAGTGAAAGAGCAAAGCTGACTATCAACAGGATTACATCGTTGCATATTTGCAACTTACCGTTGATTGGAAGAGCTCATGAGATTAAAAGAAGATAAGCCGTGTTTATGTTATTTAATGAGCCATCCTACGCATCATTTCATTGATTATGCAACAGAGGCTTGCCATCAAGTGGCAAAAGATTGGAGCATGTAAGCTTCACAGATCTAGCTGACAGTGGCACCGAGTAGCCGAGGAGCTTGTGAGGAGGTTTGTACTATGACTTTGTGCAATGATGGTTACATGATCTCTATAACATATAATATACAGATAGTTGGGGGTTTTCTGCTTTAAGCTTTCCCATTAAATAATGTGTTCATATGTGTGATTGTTTATGGTTTTAATGTGCGCATGCGATTGTTTTTATTTCTGCAATTAATGATCAATGGTAGAAGAGATTCTGTATTGTGCATGAAGTTAAAATAGTGTGTAATCAGGAGAATCTCGGTGAATAATATATCAGTTATTCAAATTTCTACATTGTATCGAAGCCGTGTTAAAGATTTTTCTACATGGTATCAGATCGATATTGATCATTGGAGAAATTGCAAAGCATTGAAGTGGTTGAGTTTTAGGATAAAACTCCAGAAAATAAAATGGAGAAGAATGACACTATTCTCGGGGTATACTTGAAAAAGTTTTTCCACGTGTGGTGGATGAGCTTGGGAGTGTAGGAGTTAGTGTGGATGAGGAAGGAAAAGTCAAGAAGGTTGGGATTCGGAAAGCAAAGAATCTCTGCTGCATTTGAAGTAGATGGGATTTCTATGGAGCTTCCTATTGTTGGGAAGTGCAAGAAAGACATGCAATCGAAGCTTGAGAGGCAGCAAGATTTGCATGCAGGTAAGAGTGAACCTCGAGATGTGGAGCAACGACAAGATGAGGATCATGGAGTGGGAGCAACCACTCATGCAGAGAAATTTCGTGCCAGATGGGAAGAGGGAGTGCATGCAGCTATACCACCAGGTGAGAGGTGGGGTGACATGCATGAGTAATCCCAAGAGGAAATTTATGGGCAGGATTCATTGAGATGGTGTGGATCTCATGAATTGAACCTGGCTACGAGGTGCCCATAGAGCAGCAGTAGCATGATCAGTTGGATTGATGCAAGCAGATCAAAGTGACAGTGTTGGATACTGGAGCGCAGTTCAGAGTTGACAGCAAGTGCAGAGTGCATGGGTGTAGAGTTCAACAGCATAGTGGTTCCTAAAGACATGTGCAGTAGCTAAGCAGAAGTCGAAGACTTTGATGATAGATGCATCAGATTGATTGAGTTGTTTGGAGCCTATTCAGTTTCGGAAGAGTTTTGCAGAGCATATGCATGGAGTTGCATGGCGCTTGCAAAGGTTGCAGGGCGAATGCATGGAGTTGCATGTCGCATGCAAAGACAGTCCTTTCTTGTTTAGAGGGAGTGTTGAATATTGCAACAAGAAACAGTGAAGGAGGCATCCTGAAACATCATTCCTGATCCTAGTTGGAAAGTGATCACCAAAACTAGGTGGGGGCCACATAGGTGATTTTTGTCGCAAAGTCTATGTTACACAGTAATTTGTCACCATCCTTGCAATTCCCCATCCCGCACATTGGAGGGCTCATTCCGTGACCTGTGTGCAGTGACAAGACTTGAAAACACTTTAATGACATCCCTCTAAACATGAGCTTTCATTGCCCTGAAGACATCTCAGAAAAACCCTAAAACACCCCTGCACTGGCGTGCCCGCTTCCAAGCACTGCCAATGGGGGAAATCCTTCAAAGAGGGCGTGCCAATTGGCGCTCTGTCCCAGAGTCGCACTCGCGCCAGCCATTTTAAGGAGTGTTTTTTAAAAATAAATGGCGGAATTTTCGTCCTAACTGATCCATAAACTGGTATCTAATTTGAGTTGGGGGGTTTGGCTCCGGATCTCCATGTAGAGGAAGTGGTTTTCCACCTCTCAAGGAAGCTTCCTTGAGGATAGGGCCAATCCCATGATTATAGGGATCCCAACTCCCCTTCCTCCATCTATAAAAGCTTGCTCATTCCCTTTGCAAGCTAGTCTCCAAGTTCCCAAGAGCCATCAGAGCCTTATGCTGCAAGAGCCTTGATTCATCCCCTTAAGGCCAAATCCAAGCAAGGATATTATTGTCGAGACATCCGAAGAGAGAGGTTTGTCCCATCCCCGACAGGCTTTTTCGAGATATGTTCCGCTGGCGACCCTCCAAAGGAGAATTCAGCATCAGGGCTATGGTTGTATTCTTCTTTGATTGATTAATGATAAGCGACTATTGGTTATGGTTCCACTCCTATTTTTGATTATGATGATGAGCTATGTCTTCTCTGACTGACATATAGTTGCATATACTGGATTTTACGCTTGCGTTTGTTTGTTTCTTACATGTGCAGGTGTCTGATCACGGAGATCGTGAGGATTGTGATTTGCCGGGGCTAAGGAACGAGAGCGCTACTTTCTCTACGAGCAACAGCGTTGGATTCCAGGTAAGCCTTCATCGCTAGTTGGTTTATTTGCAATTAGGAACCTGCACTATAGCATGAACGATTGTTGCTAGACCCGGTCTGGGCTAGTAGGGATCGCCTCTGTCCGCAAAGGGGATTTACCTCCACAACAAATTGGTGACTCCACTGGGGATCGTCTAGCTTGTTGTTGTTTGTTTTATAAGCTATAGACGGAGCCTGAAGTTAGCCAGATAGCCTTCGAAACGCTCTTGCTATGCAATTGCGAACTAGATCAACGCTGCTTCAGTCAATCTCCAGTTTAGTTTATGAACTGAACACTTGGAGTATTGTCTTGTCTTTTCGGTTGTTTCTCGATTTTTCTTGCTTGTTCGGCTCTTTTGGCTGGCTATTTTTGTGATTTTGGCTTTTTGTTAGCTTGATCATCACTGGTCTGCTTGTTGGATTGTCTATTTTTATTTTTCCTTAGCAAACTTGACTGGCGCGCTTTACAGCCTGATAGTCGCGCCCATTGGCGCAGGTTGCTTGTGTATTACTCGTGCCAATTCCTTTCTGGCGCTAGTTTCAGCCTCACAGTCGCGCCAATCCTGTGAGGTACTAGGGTTTGCTCTGTTTTGACCTTCTTGAGCTTGATCAGTGTGTTTGGTTTTGTTTTTTCAACTGCTTGAGTGTTCTGGAGCTTTGTTTGACTGGATATGACCTTCATCCTTTGGTTGTTTTCCCGTTTCCATCGATTTCACATTCTAGCCCTAGGGCATCTAGGTGCTCCTGTGTGTCGAGCCTCCCTTGGGAATTTTTCGTTTTTATCGGTTCAGTCGACCTTGTGATTGCTTCTTTACATTTTTTTGGTGGTTTTCTATCGTTTCATTGCGTTGTTTGAGTGATTGATTTCTTCTTCATTCAAATTTCGCTTTGTCTCTCTTTGGGCCTAGATTACATGGTCCATTTGAGTCTTTGGGATTCTCTTGGTTTTGAGGGACTGTTTTGTCAATTTGGAGATCTAATTGTGTGTTTGCATTGAGTGAAATTTGTGTGTTTTTCTCTTTCCTCATCACTTCTCAAATTGCTCTTCATTAGTTTTCATTTTGTTTAGTGCACTTTTCTATTAAACGTTGAAAATACAAAAAATCTCTTTTGCTTTTGATTAGTTAGTGCAAATTAAAATCTTTTTAGTGTTATTAGTGATTAGTAACTTTGAGAGAAAATTTTTTGGTTTACATTAGCTGCATTAGAGACTTTGTTGGTTGTTTTCTGTTCATTTTGTTCGTGTGAAAAAGCTCTCAACTCTCTCATAATTAGCTTTCATCGAACGAAATGATATATTGTGGCATATAGTGTGCATTTAGGAGATTTTGAGACATCACACTCGCTAGGGCCTGAAAACTGAAACGTAATTGAAGATAAACATTAAAATTTACTCAATTTACACTAAGGCAGCATTGAAACATTAGCGCAACATTTAGTGGTCTAGGCTAGAGACGTGTTCCGGCGTCTTTAAACCTAGTAGCTGTCGTTCGCCTCTTGGCTTTAGACAGCACTAGTACGGACTTGTGCTGCCCGTACCGTCGAGTATATAAAGGGAGACCCCACTAGGTTTCTATCCTTTATCCATAGGAAGCCGAGTCTGCTGCCCTATATCCGTGATACACCGGACACAGCATTCGGGGAGATTGCCTGCATGTACGTCAAGTCCTTGGTTGATTTCTCTTTCATTTTTGAAACCAAGGTGTATATTGCAGTTCACGGTTATTTGGTACACCCTTTGCCTAGTATTCCTGAGTAGTCATTTGATATTTTCTGACTCTTTAAATTTGAAAGGATCACCAAGCGCTTGTCCTTTCACGCTTGCTTCAAAACTGAAAGAGATAGAGTCACCTTTCATCCGTTTCTCGACTCTTAAAACATGAAACGGTGAAGTTTCTAAGTTTCAATGTGGTAAAATAAATCACCCACGATCACATGCCCTGTTAGATTTTGCTTGTTTGCCGTTTGATTTTGTGTCTTGACTCTTTTTCAGCCCATGTGTGTTGTGCTTGATCTTTTTTCATTGTTGTCACAGTGGTGGAACCTTCTATTTCATCTACTGGTAGTCCATATATGGACAATTCATCAGAGGCTTCTCAGTCCTCTACTGAACCCCAGCAGCCCATCGTTTCCGAGTTTCCCGATGGGGGACCGGTTCTGTCTGAGCAGCCCTTTGGAGGACCAGTTGAGTTCAATTGGCCCTTTTCCGACCCTTGGTCTAGATTGTGAGTAGGGGAAGATTTCCCTCCTCTTACAACGGGTTCGCCTTTTATAGCTGTTGTTATTCCTCCTAGTCCTTGCCGCTTGTTACGAGATTTAACGACGGGTTTTAATATGAGTGATTCTGCTAGCGAGGAAATCCCCACGTCTCGTGAAGATTACCAGTTATTCCTTGGACAGTTATTTCTAGAAGACAACCCTGAACCATTTGCTATGTCATCACCCGGTCCCTCATTACCAGCTGGGTATAGATCCTTGGGTCAGATTATTGTCGCCGCTGCCTCTATGGGGGTATCAGCTCCTTCTACGAGGCCGGTTGTTCCTTCATTGGTGATGTCTCCACAGACACCCATTACGTCATCCCCTCAGGTCACTTCTATACCCGCCAGGCCCACTGTTTGTGTGGCTATATCTACACCTGCTGTTACCACCTAGTCCATAAGGACCACATCGTCCCCCGAAGACGTCTACATAGCATCTGCTATGCCGGAGAACATCTCTTCGGAGGAGTATCGATTGTCCCTGCAACAATCGAACCCTGAGGTTGGACAGTCCTCTCAAGATCCCAACAGCCCGTATTTTTCTCACTATGCACAGGATGGTACACCCGTGTACGTCTTTCTATACCAGTACGATGAGCATGGGAACCCTTTACATTTACCTGCTCCTGAGGCTTAGCTTCATGCTCAGGGTTTACCGTATAACCAGGCTCGACAACCTTATAACCCGCAAGGACAACCTTTTCAAGGCCAACCTGGCTATCCTTATGACCCGCAGGGACAGCCCATAAAGGGCTACCCTCTAGGCTAGCAAGAGCCATTGTACGGTCCGCAAGGACAGTATTATAACCCTTCAGGTCAACTCGTGCAGCCTCTCCCTGGAGTCCCACCTGGGCAACCTCAAGGACTCACAGGTCAACCGGGGTACCAACTGGGACCGGTATATGGTCCTGGGGGGCAAGTCCAACCCTCTCAACCCATGCAACCTCAGTATCCTCTTGGTCCCAACGTTTCACATCAGCCAGGACCATCTTATGGTCCTATTGCGGGTCAAACCGGTTATCAACAACCACCTGGCTCCATTCCACTACCAGGCCAACTTGCCCATCCGGCACAACCTGGTATCCTGCCACCAGGCCAACCGTCCCATCCGGCACAACCTGGTGTCCCTCCACCAGGCCAACCAGCCCATCCGGCACAACCTGGTGTCCCTCCACCAGGCCAACTGGCCCATCCGGCACAACCTGGTGCTCATCAATAGCCAGGTCAACTTACGCGACTAGCACAACCTGTTTATCTGGGTCAACCTCTTCAACCAGGATAGCCCGCTCAGCCAGGTCAGCCTGTTCAGCCAGGCCAGCCTGCACATCCTATCAACCCTGCCCAACAACCACCTTATTCAATGCCGCAGCCAAATCAACCGTTGCACCCTAATTATCAGGCTCAGCAGGGTCCCACCTATCAGCAGCCCACTCAACCTCAAGGCGGTTACTATTCTCATGGTCAATACCGACCGAATTATAGCCAGCCCCAAGGTTCTAACTATTGCTCTCAACAACTCGGCTACACCTATGCTCAGCAGCCAAATCGACATGCTGCTCACACGGGGCTGACATATAATCAAGGTCCATACTCTGGTTATCAAACCCCGTACACTGGTTACCAGCAACCGAATCAGACTGGTTATACGACCTATACCCCTACAGTCAGAATCCTACGGGACAGAACCCCTGGGGGCAAGGATATTCTCAACCAGCGTGGAGTACAGGTACTGGTCCTTATCAAGGGCCAGGCATGCCGTCCAATCTGCCATTGTTGTTCCTGGCTACCTTGGAATTACCGGATGTTTTGAAATTAACTAATGATCCAATTCTGCACAATCCTTATTGGCCTCCGGTTCCTACCAAGGTACCCGGTGATTGCCCCAAGTTTGAGGGTAAAGCTGGGGAGGACCCCCAAGCTCATGTGATGACTTACCATCTTTGGTGTTCATCCAACTCTTGGGTGGATGATTCAATTCGTCTACGCCTCTTCCAGCGCACTTTGACTGGTGCTGCCGCTAAGTGGTATATTGAATTATCCCGTGGCATCTTTCAAGATTTCAATACGTTAGCCATGGCTTTTCTAACTCACTTTCAGTTACCGGTTCGCTACGAAGCCGGGACGCACCTCCTGACTTCTTTGAAGCAGGACAAAGCCACCCACATTTCTGATCACATTCATGAGTGGCGACGTCGTCGTAGACTGATCAAGTTCCATATACCTGATCAGATACTAACTCATTGGTTCACCACCTCCTTCGTTAACAAAATCGCCCAAGATATTGCTATGGGAGCGTCTGTGACTGAAGAACAAGCCATAGCATGTGCCCAATATCTAGATCTGGTATATTCTCATTCCGGCATGCTTTATGATATTTTTCCTGATGCTCCACGGTCTGGAACCTCTAAAGCTCCACCTACCCTGGCGGTGGATGGTGTTATTGGTTCTGTGTCTCAGAATTCGAAGAAATCTTCAAATGGGAAGCAGAAGTCCAACTCATCCAATAATTCTGCCCTCCCACCCCTCCCGATTCTGGCAAAACTACGGAGGTTAACGCCGTTCAGGCTAATCCTATGGAAAAAGCCTCCAAAGGGAAGAACAAGGGCAAAGGAAAATCTAAATCCGACGCCCCAAAGCCAAAGTCCAAACCTCGTACCGAGGACGGTTCCCAACGTAAACCGAAGTACCCCTGCCTCATTTGTGAAGGAGAACATTATACAAAATATTGTCCATGACGATCTGAAGTTAGTCAAATTCTAAAAGGTTCCAAAGGGACTCCGACAGTTCTTAAAGAACCGTTCCCGTCTCAGCAGACCCAGATGGTTGAACAGCCTTCACCATCTGCACCGTTTGGGTCTCAAGTCTTTATGATGAATGGTGCTACACCTATCTCTATTGCTACGTGTTCAAAGGATTACAACGAATTGCGTCAGGCACCTGGGAAGGCAGTTGTGGATGGTCCACCTCCCCCACCTGTCTCTGGTTCGTTGGAGATTGCGAAGCCTACTGTTGAACCTGTTGTGAGGCCACCTTCTAAAGGTGTTCTACGAAGGTCTTCCTACAACCCAAACACCTGTGGCTCTCAGCACTACAGTATTGTTGAGGATCTAGCACAGGCGCCTTCTGCCATGTCTGCATTGGAAGTTCTTCAAAGTTTCCCATCACAACGGAAAGCTTTGTTGTCTGCAATCGGTGGGATCGATCCCACTAATTCTAATCTTCTCACCTTCGACTTAGAGAACTTTACCCCCAACTTCCACATCAGATCGCTCTTGTTATTCAAGTCAGGATCAAAAGTATTAACATCCATAGGGCCGTTGTGGATGAAGGTGCTTCTACCTGTGTCATGTCATTCGCTTGCTGGAAGGCCATTGGCTCTCCGACCCTTTCATCGTCTCCTAATGCCTTAGAGGCATTCGATGGTCAGGAATCAAAACCCTTGGGTGTTTTCTAGAGTTTAGCGATTACCTTACAGGGGAAGACAGTCAACGTAGAAGTAGAAGTAGTTGACGCCAAGCTTAACTACAATATACTTCTCGGCCGCAGTTGGACTCACGCCATGTTATGCGTGCTGTCCACCCTCTTTCGACTTCTTAAGTTCCCTCACGAGGGAAAAATCATTACTGTGGATCAGTTGTCTTTCTTCACCTCCACCTCTGAGAACAACATTCCTTACGTAGATCAAATTCCAAATCCCCCTGACAGTGTAGGACTCGGTCTCTTCAAAGACCCCGTCCTCATGGGTATTTTTCCCGCACCACCACCGCACACCACTCAAGTTAATATGATCTCTAGGTATGACGACCCATGGCTCATCCCTACACCTGAGCAGGTGACTAAGTTTGGAGAATCGATGCCCTTAACTCCGGTAGAGATTAACTACTGTGAAATCGTTGTCGCATCTGATCCTCCCCCTCCTCAGCATGCTCCTTCGAGCATGGCTTTAGACATATATTCTCAATCCCCCTGGCTCGGCGAGGCCGAATCGCCTGATCCTCTTAAAGAGATTTTCCCTTCTGATGAAGCCATTGTTGAAACAATGTCTCTTGAGGAGCTGCCTTGGAGCGATGGACATCATCGTTCCTCATTCATGCCTAGCTTGGGGGCAATGTCAGATTGTCTAGAGCGTTTTGCATCTCAGGTTCCCACTCCACCTCTCTAGATGCCCATATTGACACATGAGGTTCTTTCAGAGGGAAACCTAAGCAACATTACTCAAATCATTCCGATCAACATCTCCGTTAAACCGGGGATAGTTGAGAACATGCACGTGGGAGTAACTTGCTCTCCTGATGAGATATGAGTTTATACTGATCTTTTTCGAGAATTCAGAGATGTGTTCACCTGGTCCTATGAGGAAATGCCTGGGATTGATCCTAGCATAATAGTGCATGAGATTCCTACCTATCCTGGTGCGAAACCCGTGCACCAACGCCTACGCCCGAAGCATCCTGGCAAAGCCGCTGCCATTAAAGTAGATGTTGAAAAACTTCTGAACGTGGGCTTCATTTACCCGATTCCCCTCAATAAATGGGTCTCCAACATTGTCCCTGTAGATAAGAAACAAGGTACTATCAGAGTTTGTGTTGATTACCGAGATATTAATCGGGCCTATCCAAAGGACAATTACCCCACTCCCTTCATAGATCAAATCATTGAAGAATGTGCTGGGAGTGAGATCTATTCCCTGATGGACGGATTTTCTGGGTATAATCAGATAAATATTCTACCTACTGATCAACACAAGACTGCATTCATCTGTCCGTGGGGTACTTTTGCTTATAAAAAGCTCCCGTTCGGCTTAAAGAATGGTGGAGCTACTTTCCAGCGTGCTATGTCTTATGCGTTCCATGACATACGCCATATCATTCAGCCTTATCTGGACGATTTTCCAGCTCACTCAACTCGGCGAGAGGACCATCTCGAACACCTCCGCCAGATTTTCCTTCACTGTCGACGCTATAATATCTGGCTCAACCCTCATAAATGCGTCTTTTGCGTGGATTCTAGCCGTATTTTGGGGTTCATAGTCTCCAAGGATGGGATTCGCCTCGATCCCCTAAAGGTTGAGGCCATTGTCAATCTCCCATCACCATCTTCGTTATATCAATTGTAGAGTCTGCAGCGAAAAGCTAATTTCCTCCGACGTTTTATACCAAACTACGCGGAAGTAGCCAAAGGATTAACGCGTCTTTTAAAGCAGAACGTTCCCTTTCATTGGGACGACATTGCTCAACAATCCTTTGAGAAGCTTAAGACATTACTTGTTAATGCTCCGTTGCTTTGGCCTCCAAACTATCACCGTGATTTCACTCTATACTTGGTCGCCGCCTTTAGCACCATAGCTATGGTTCTGGTGCAGGATGATGATGATGGCAACGAACACGTTGTTTACTATCTATCACGAAATCTTCTCGACACGGAAACGCGTTACGCTCAAGTCGAGAAGCTAGCTTTAGCAGCTGTACAAGCTGTGCAACGTTTCCACCACTACATCCTGCTGTGTACCGTAACCGTGGTTTCGGATTGCAACCCAATGACATATATTATTTCCCGACAATTACTGGGGGGCAAATACTCCAAATGGATCGTTATCCTTCAGGAGTTCGACCTAGAGTTTACTACTGCTAAGTCGACCAAATCACTGGTTTTCGCGGATCTTATTTGCTCCCTCCCGACAGACTCCCCCCCATCTCATTCTGAAGAACATATTCCAGACGAAACCATCTTCCTTATCAGCACCCATGACCCATGGTATGGCGATATTATTGTGTATCTTCAGACGTCAACCTTCCTCTTTGAGTTGACCAAAGATGCCCGACGTCGGATTTGGCATCAGTCTCAACCCTACCGCATTGTAGGAGATACATTATACTGGGTTGGAGTAGTTTAGGTGCTTTTTCGGTGCTTGACTCTGGAAGAGGCCGAAAGAGTATTAAATGACTGTCACAGTGCCACCTGTGGTGGTCACATGTCTGGATATGCCACCGCCCAGAATATTCTGCGTGTGGGTTACTTCTGGCCGTTAATCTTCAAAGACTGTATTGTTGCAGTCCGCAAATGTCATGCGTGTCAAGTTTTTCAGCGCAAGATGCGCGCGCCACCCCTCCCTCTGCACCCTGTCATTACCGTCGGCCCTTTCGAAAAATGGGGCGTAGATTTCATGACGTGTAACCCTCATTCGGCTAGGGGGCATGCATATATAATCGTCGCTGTCGACTACTTTACTAAGTGGGCCGAAGCGATGCCTACACTAGCCGCCGATGGTAAGACAGCTACCAATTTTATCTTCAACCATATTATTGCACGTTTCATGGTCCCTCAGGCCATTGTTACCGATCATGGTACTCACTTTCGAGATTACATGATGGCCGAGCTGACATCAAGATTGGGCTTACGACACGATAGCTCAACGCCATATTACCCTCAGGAAAATGGTCAGGTTGAGGCTGTGAACAAGGTTTTGGTCACAATGCTTCAACGAACAGTTGGAATTCATAAGTCCAATTGGCACCTCCAATTGTTCTCAGCTCTATGGGCATACCGGACATCAGCAAAGAGTGCGACCGGATTCACACCATTGAAATTGGTGTATGGTCTGGAATCAACTCTTCCGGTTGAGTGCGGAATTCCTTCCTTAAAGTTGGATGTGGAAATTTTGCCCAATACTTCTCCTGAAGAAGAGCATCTCTTGTATTTGGAATGGTTGGATGAAACCTGCCGCTTGGCTGCTTTAGTTATTGAGGCACAGAAAAAGCGGGTCAAAGTGCACTTTGATCAATCAGTCTCTCCACGTTCCTTTGTCGAAGGGGACCTTGTCCTCCTATACGACCAAGCGCACGACAAAATCGGGGCAGGAAAGCTCCAACCCATGTGGCACGGGCCCTACATAGTAAAATGAGTATTGAAGAATGGGGCTTATGAGCTCATTGATTATGAAGGAGTTCCGTTGGCGCAGCCTAGAAATGGGTTGTACCTTAAGAAATACTACGCTTGAAGTTATTTTTAGTGTGGTGTGTGTACATAGATGTGTATATTCATTTGTGTGCATGTGTGGTGTGGTGTGCGATGTAAACATCTTTCTACTGATCGGGTCTTCCTGATTGTGCAAATGTCCATTACTCCGTTTGTGGGTTTCACGGATGGTGCCTCCCGTAGTACCAGGAATCTATCTTCGGCAGCCTGGGTAATCTATGATCCTGCTGGTGAGTTGGTTAACCTGCAAGGTGTGTGTCTGGGTCCTGCTACAAATAATATCGCAGAATATAGTGCCGTATTTGAATTATTAACCGAGGCTGTAAACCTTGGCATTCGTGAATTACTTGTGTATCTGGACTCACAACTTGTAGTATTACAACTTAACGGGCATTATTCAGTAATAAATCCATCCATTTTACGTATGTATTTGCGTATTCGTCTACTGGAGAGAAATTTTGATTATATTACATATCAACACATACCCAAACATATGAATACATTAACAGATGCAGTAGCTAATTTGGTTTCAGATAGACATTAGCGCAATTTATAAACAAAACATCATCATATGTAAGAAGATCCATCCAGAAATAGGTATGTATATATATATGTGTGTCGAAATGTTTACATAGTGTGCATCATATAAAATAAAAAAATATACATGTTCGTCTTAATGCATCCGGAGACGAAATGTCTCTCAAAAAATATGCATGAAAGAAGCCCTGGGTGTCTAATCCGCATGGTGCTCGTGGTAACATGCTACCGCGCGCACTAAGCATCTCAGTAGTCGGTGGAGGCGACTAGGCACTCCCACCGTATGTCTCTGATACGCCATCGGGACATCTGCCAGCCGGGCATAGTCTGGAATCCCTCGGGCAATCCCCTCAAGGTTCTAGACCAACTCTCCTCCCTCGGCACCCTCTGCCTGAAGGTCAGTTGCGGGCTGAGTTCTCCGTGCAATGGGAGACATATCGGCAGGTCTCTCTGGACCGACATCTACATACATATAAAACTAGTGTTAGAACGGACATGTATTACCAAAAAATCATAAAACATAAAAATCAAAAAGAGAGGTCATACCAAACTCCTTGTCCCAGTCATCCCCCTCCGTAAGTGGGAGATCTGGGTCTCCAGTGAAATCGGTCCCGGCATAGGGCCAATCCTCGACCACGATCATATGTCGCCATAACCATCCAAAAAACTCTGGCCTCCAAGACATCTGTTGGCCTCCTCCTGACCTGGGCATAAGTGCTGCCCAACGAGCCATCCTTGGCTCTCTTGGTATCGGCTCAGCAACTATGGCCCCTTGGCCCTGAAAGATAGGTAGTCGTTCCAGGATGAACGATACCAAAATGGAACCGTAGCCAAACTGCTTCAGTTTGACTTGCTTGCACTTTGTGAGTTGCCTATTTATATTTGTTGTCACTGCAGTAGCCCAATCAAACAGTGTTGGACTCATACACTCAGCGACTAGCAGGAGTTGGGCCTTGGTTGCCTCATGTGGAGCTTGCGATCCCGCAGCTCGTGTGATGGTGTGTAGCACTACTCTCAGTGCTAGATCCTGGACAGTGTGGATGTCCACTTTCCCGCTTCCTGGTCCGGTTCGTGCCCCTGGGCACACTCTCGCCATTATATGCTCCATCCTTTCCCCAGATGGTCTGCTGCCTATCAGGATGGGCACCGGACCTCTGCACGATAGTCCGGTTATGAAATATACGTCAAAAACCTCCAGTTCCAGCACTTGGTCCCGAAGTTTAAATACCTCTTCGTTTTCATCCCATATACTGACCAAGTATTGTAGTAGCTCCGGTTGAGCTCGTAAACAGGGCGTCAGGAAGAACTTTTTAAGACCACAGTTCTTAAGTGCAGTCATGCAGGCTTCATTCTCGATAGCCATTTCATCTTCCTCTCCATGTTCCCTTTCCTCCCATTCAATAACCATTTTTGCCTTTATATCTGCATCAACACGATAAAAAATGCATTGTTAGATCTCTGGAACATTTGAAAATCCACATAGATAGCTCACATTTTCAAATTTTTGAGCGGAAAATTGCATTACGCCATTGGCATGACTGTTTTCCTGTCAGTCGCGCCAGTTGGCGCGACCTCTTTGTGAAGAAATGTCCATTGGCGCGGGTCTGTGCCCGATACCTGCGCCAATGGAGCGAACCCTAAAAATTCAAAATGGTTCGCCCAGAAGTCTAATACATAATAAAAACATATAAAAAATGGATTGGAATGGAGCTTAAGGAAGCGCCTATTACCTGGAACAAACGCAGAACCGGATAACATCCTGGATCAGTCGTATTCTCCATCAGAAGTTTGCACACAAAATGGACCATTGTTGCTCTCCAATGAGGTAAATAGTAAAAGTAATTTTGTTTTTACCATTTGAGACTTATTTATAACTTTTTGAAATCTAATTAGGTTTTAAAAGTCATTTTTTATTAATATTTTAATATATTTTGTCAAAAATGGATTTTACATTTGCCTTTATGTGCAACGACAGGTCTTTATGCGACTTAAACGGTGACATGAGTTGTATTTTATACTTTTTCGGACTCGATAAATACACGAAAAAGTCATTTCGAAGTCATCTTTCAGCTCTTTTCTGACTCTCTAAACATGAAAAGATTGCCGAGGCCCTTGTCGTTTCGATCTCGTTAAAGTGGTCAAGAAACGACATATACCCAGTATACGTTTACCCCTTTTTCGGGCTGGGATATATTATTTACGAAAAAGGAATACCCTAGCCTATTGCGACTAGGAGGTTTTCTCAGATATTGTTTTCTACCTTTTCGGGTCTGAGGAACTATTTATGAAAAGGGACTGTGGGAGTTTACTTTTCTGCTATATTTTCAGACTCTCTAAATATGAAAAGACGCCGAGTTCTTCCTTTGTCAGACTCGTTAAACCCTGATGACATTGGATTTAGTCGTAATGACGGTATTCGAGTCTCTCCTTCCTAGGGCTCGTTAAATGTACTAGGATGGGCTTATACAGCAAGCACATGGTATCCTCTTCAAGCTTGTGTAAAAATAAAGAGGTACTCGCCAGAAATGGTGGGGAAAATGGAACCAGAATCATTTTCGTGTCGGCAGTATGTCGCTCTTGAACATGGCACTTGTCTGCATTCGTGTCGCGTTGGGGATATCTCATCTCGTTTGTTCACTTACCTCCATGGGTTTGGGTAATCCTTTTTGACCTCTCATCTGCTCTTTGCCTCGTCGCCATAACCTCTGATCTGTTGATGTCAAATACTGCCAAACTCACTGTCGTGTCGCCATATGTTCAAGAGAAGTTGACCTCTGCAAATTTCAACCTTCCTCTGATTCTCATATGATCGTGATTCACAAAAACATTATGTTCCTCTGTCTCATGTCGATGATGTGGGAAAAACTATGCCCCGCCTTCGATCAAGGTCACTTCCTGTCGACTTCAGCTCATTATCCAGGAAGTTGATCTAGAGACTCCCTTCTGGTACCTTGGAGCCTGCATGCCTCAATGGCAGGTTCTTCGCATTCGACGTGAGGTTTTCATCCTTGGCCTCCGATCGAGTGATTCTGCGGGTGTTTGACGTCAGCTCATTGTTCACATGTCGTAGATTGTACCTGGAGTACCTTGAGGACCATTGGCATTAATGGTGGTACCTCTCACGTCTGTTAACAGCTTTCATCATTGGCTGGTAATCAGACGATGTTCTTGCATGTTCGACTTCAGCTCACTTATTCGCATGCTTGAACTTGTACTTTTTTCGGGTCGAGATGGAGCGCAAGACCCTGGATTCTGCCTATTATAATCCAGGCTACGATTTTGTGGATTATTATGATTAGTTACATGACTCACTGATTGGATGGTTGCGACCATACCTGAGTCTATTTACCGATCCTCACTGGATGGCTGCGTCCATGCCTCGGATCTGGAATATTACATACTCTGTTATGGATGGTTGTGCCCATACCACGTATATATCATGTATTTGAGATATCATTTGTACTTCTCTACGCAGGTTTTCTAACGGTGGTGTTTTCAGTTGGACACGTTCTCGTAAAGCATTTCACCCCTCTCTCTCTCTCGGGCCTCATGCTTTAGGGGGCATCTGTTACACAGTAATTTTTCACCATCCCTGAAATCCCCGTCCCACACATTGGAGGGCTCATGCCATGACCTGTGAGCAGTGACATGACTTGAAACCACTTTCATAACATTCCTCTGAACATGAGCTTTCATTGCCCTGAAGACACCTCCTTGTGAAAAACCCTAAAAACACCCCTTTTTGCATTGGCGCGGGCAGCCAGTTCAGTACCCACGCCAATGGGGGAAATCCTTCAAATAAGGCGCGCCAATTGGTGCTCTGTCTCAGAGTCTCACTCGCGCCAGCCATTTTAAGGAGTGTTTTTTAAAAATAAATGGTGGAAGTTTCATCCTAACTGATCCATAAACTGGTATCTAATTTGAGTTGGGAGGTTTGGCTCCATATCTTTATGTAGAGGAAGTGGTTTGCCACCTCTCATGGATAGGGCCAATCCCATGATTATAGGGATCCCAACTCCCCTTCCTCCATCTATAAAAGCTTGCTCATTCCCTTTGCAAGCTAGTCTCCAAGTTCCCAAGAGCCATCGGAGCCTTATGCTGCAAGAGCCTTGATTCATCCCCTTAAGGCCAAATCCAAGAAAGGATATTATTGTCAAGACATCCGAAGAGAGAGGTTTGTCCCATCCCCGACAAGATTTTTTGAGACGTGTTCCGCTGGCGACCCTCCGAAGGAGAATTCAGTGTCAGGGCTATGGTTGTATTCTTCTTTGATTGATTAATGATAAGCGACTATTGGTTATGGTTCCACTCCTATTGTTGATTATGATGATGAGTTATGTCTTGTCTAACTGACATATAGTTGCATATATTGGATTTTACACTTGCGTTTGTTTGTTTCTTGCGTGTGCAGGTGTCCGATCATGGAGATCGTGAGGATTGTGATCTGCCGGGGTTAAGGAACGGGAGCGCTACTTTCTCTACGAGCGACAGCGTTGGATTCCAGGTAAGCCTTCATTGCTAGTTGGTTTATTTTCAATTAGGAACCTACACTATAGCATGAACGATTGTTGCTAGACCCGGTCTGGGCTAGTAGGGATCGCCTCTGTCCGCAGAGGGGATTTACCTCCACAACAGTCTATTTTTAGACATATGGATCATGTTCTATGAGTTGCGAGATGCTATTTGTGGATGGTTGGTCAAGTTGGAAAATAGATGGATTTCTATTTTTAGACATACGGGGCGGAATCTATTTTTATATTGCCAGTCTAAAAATAGATATGTCAAATATTATTAGCTCTTAATAATATTTAGACTCTAAACATTATCTTATTCTCTTGGAGCACTTCAGTTAAGTGCACAGATGTGGCACAGGAGCTGACAGAAGGAATTACGCTATTCCTGAGGGTTAAGTGGAGCTATTGCATGGATACTTCAGTTAGAACTCATGTGACGGAGTTTGGTGGAGTTGATTGAGGAAGTTAGTGGAGTTGTATTCAGTTTAACTAATCTAAACATAGTTGAGCTATTTGTATTCAGTTTAACTAATTGATACAATTAGTGAGAGGGGTGTGAATTAATTATTAATTAATTCACTAATTATAAACTCATTAATCAACTAAAGAATGCATCAGTTAACTTCAGTGCATGGACAGTTTCAGTGGAGACCAGTGCAGAAATAGGTGAAAGATCAGGTTAACTATCAGTTGTGACTATATAGTTGCTATTTGCAACATACATATAGGTGGAGAAGCCCATGAGGATTGTGCAGTACAAGCCAGGTGGTTTATCTATTTAATGAAGCCATCCCATAGCATTGATTACGCAATAGAGGTTGGCTATCAAGTGGAAAAAGATTGGAGCATGTGTTTTGCTAGATCTAGCTTGATAGTGTGTAGCAATTGAGGGTGTGCATGAGAGCTTGTGAGGAGCTTTTGTACTATGATTGTTACATGATCTCCATGACATATAATATACAGATAGTTGGGGTTTTCAGCTTTAAGCTTTCCCATTAAATACTGTGTTCATATGTGTGATTGTTTGTGGTTTTAATGTGTGCATGCAATTGATTTTATTTCCGCATGTGATGATCAATGGTAGAAGAGATTTTGTATTGTGCATGAAGTTAAAATAGTGTGTGATCAGGAGAATATCGGTGAATAATATATCATTTATTCAAATTTATACACACTATTGAGTTAAATTTTGACACTGTGGAGTTAACGACTACTACAAAATCCTCTTTCTCCTCTACTATGCTCCCAAAATACCTGTAACAACCCCTACCAGAATTTACCCGATTTTACAAGATCTCAGGGTAAATGTGAGGTTGAGTGCTACTATGGCATGACCTGACCTCCAATTTCCAATTAAGGGAGTGAGGCCTACAAACTGAACACTTATTGACATCATGCAGGGACTACATATCACTTAGGAGATGAACAACCACTCCAGGTGATTAATCCCTAAGCTAAAACCCTTTTTCACTAACCTAACACCCCAAATACACGCACAACAGGGAAAGAGTTTGGCTATGAGGCCCCAACCTCATGCACAATGTTGATCAACGGTTGTCATTGATGTCAACCCAAGTAGCACCAGGGGATAACCCAATATTGCATGGGAATTTTGACCTACAAAATTAATATATTCTAGGTTAATAATTCTATTGATGGTTTCTACTTGTCGAGACGTTTCCGTTGATATATGGCACGCCATGTAATTCTTCACGGTTTGAGAGATATTCATGTTTGAAGTTTGTACCCCCAGTTAGTGGGCTAAAACCCCATGGGGTTGGGGCATGGGTCATTGAAAAGTCATAATTACTATTTTTTAAGCTCCTAAAATCCCTCCCACGTTCACTTGTTGAAGCCCCTCTCAACTTAAGAATTCATATAAATTGTGATCTTCATTTCCTCCTTATGCAAGGGATTCGGCCATCTGAAACATGTCATCGTGGAATTTTCGCTCCAAATTTTTTTGTACGAAGGTTCAGAAACTAAAATTTTTATAAGGCAAAGCCAAAATCCCGAGGAATATTCTCGAAAAATTTCGTATCAAGGTGCGCAATATTTTTGGAGATATGATCCGTGGAAGTCGTGCTGGTGCTCTGAAATCTCATCTCAAAGAAGTGACCTTGGCAAATCACATAACTCTCTCCGAGTATCGCATTGGAATTCAGAAAATTGGCAATAGTCTACAATTACCGCTTTTTGCTCTATCAATTTTAGAGGCAAATGAAGAAACATGGACACGTGTCACGCCGTAAAATGTGCTCACAAACAAGCCCATAATTAGGGCATTGGCAGAGATTGGGTATAAATCTCTCTTGAAGAATCCAAATTCTGGGTCGAATCGTGGGTATTGGAAAGACAACTCAGAGGTGACTAACATGTAGACTGTGTAACCGATATTGAGGATCTGAAATAATAGAGATACACCAGATTCAATATCGAGCTCCTAGAAGGCAAAGAAAAAGCTAGATCATGTGTTGTCAAGGGTTGCAAAGGACCAGAATTTCTAGGGAAGCAAAGCAAAGAAAGGTGCAACAGAGGGTAGCGTGAAAAGAGCATCAACCAAGGTGCATAATAGCAGCAAGAATTTCATCCTATGAAGTCTTCAAGTAGGTAGCACTGCATATAATCATTTTACTAAGTCATTGTAAATACATTATTGTAAAAATTGTACTAGTGTCTATCTGCCAAGGGTTGAAGAGGCAATATTGGGAGGTCTAGGATCATCATTAGGTGGTTGTGTTAAAGTTGGTGTTATGGTCTAGTATATATTATTCTTCTACATCATTCTATATCATTTTAAAGTGGACCATTTTCCCTGGTACGAGAGTCCATTCTTATTTTATTCTTCTATAGGGTGGTAGGGTGGTGTTAGGGTGAGTTGTAGCTCATTGGGTGTTGGGGCATCTGTTCATTTGACTACTGAAGAATCTCTCGGTGTTGGAGCATCCATCCAAAGGGGGAGTTGGAGAAGAATTATTTTCTAGATTCTAAGAAGTTGGAGCTTTATTTTCAATTGGAGTTGAATATTAAAGAATTACTAGAAAAGCAATAGGTGGTTTGTTTAATCCCGAGTGGGTTTCTCCTAAAAAAATTGTGTGCATTTTTGTTCCTCTTGTTTGCTGCTATCATTGTACAAACACTGATAATAATTGAATATTAACTAATTCTCTAATTGAAAGGAATAATGATTCACCCCCCCCCCCCTCTAAGTATTTCCAACAATTGGTATCGGAGCTTGGTTCCTTCAATAGCAGTTTAACAGCTGGAAGGAGGTCATGGAGCATACCAAGAATGGTGTACCTCTATTCAATGAAAATAATTATGCACTTTGGAAAGGAAGAATGGAGGTCTATCTCTTGGCGCAAGTTTACGAAGTATGGGACACTGTTCAAAATGGATTTACATCAACTGCGGATGAACAAGGTAAGAAGAATTTGGTAAATGATGCAAAAGCAAAGAATATTATTATCAGTGGACTTATTGAATCTGCTTATCATAAGGTGTTGGGTTGTAAAACTGCCAAAAATATATGGGACAAGCTTGAGAATATATATGCAGGTGACTCAAATGTCAAAGAAGCAAAGCTTCAAATCTATAGAGCAAAATTTGAGCAACTCAGAATGAAAGAATATTGCAACATTGCTACATACTTCCAATACGTTGATGAAATAACCAATACTCTGGAAGGATTGGGAGAGCCAGTTGACGAGAAGACTATTATACAAAAGATTCTTAGAACGTTACCAGGGAGATTCAACCCAAAGGTATCGGTCTTAGAATACAGTGAAAATCTGGACAAACTCAGCAAAGAGGAATTACATGGAGTTCTCATAGCATATGAAATGAGACTTGATGAAGAAGAGGGTACTTCACATCTAGAAACTGCATTCGTTGCATCTAAGAAAACCAATAAGGATAAACAACCTTCAATTGAAAAGACATGCACGTGCAAGTGTGAAGAAAAGGGAGATGATGAAGAAGGTCTTTCAGATGAAGAATATGCTTACTTCACGAGAAAACTACAAATTGGTAAGGGACAATTCAAAGGTAAAATTCCATTGATATGTTTCAGCTGTAATGAGGTTGGGAATTTTGCAGAAAAATGTCCAAACAAAAGTAATGGAAACTCAAAAAGAAAGAAAGGCTTTAAGAAATTCAACAAGCAAGGATCCAAAAAGAACTTTCTCTCTAAAGAAGATAGCTCATCATCCAATGAAGACAATGATAGTGAAGAAGAAGCCAATGAGAGAGTATTGTTTATGGCCAAGCACAATAAACCCAAGCACAATAAACAAGAGGTATCAAACAACAAAGAAGAAGGATGGACCATAGAAGAATTTTATGAGGAAGCAATCAAGCTTATAAAAGATCTCAAGGCGGAGAAGATCCGTTCCAATACTCTTGAAGAACAAGTTCAAGGTCTCAAAATTGAAGTTGAAGAACACAAATGCATTGAAGAGTCACTTCAAAAGAAGTTGGAAGAAAGCAACCAAGAAAGGGAAGAATTAGAAGCCGAAGTACTCTCACTACGTGAGGAAGTGAAGAATGGAAAAACTATCCAAAACTATGACAACAGCTCAAGGGCATTGGAAGAAATCATCAACAATCAACGATCTTATAACGAAAAAACTGGCATCGGTTACAAAGAAGAAGAAGTAGGACCTTCTACAACAAAATACAATGAACCTATGAGATCTGACATGCATGTAGACTTCATTGGACAAGATTTGCAAGAAAAGCCTTGGAAGAAAATTCCTCAACGAAAATTTCCATCCAGGTACCAACATATTTTTTATGGCTACTATTATTCATGTGGAAAATTTGGTCATAAAGTTGTAGAGTGTCGCATGTACCCTAGGAACGAATAAAATTCTAGGAGATCTGTCAAATATGAACCTCCCAGAGCTCAGCGAAACGTCAATAGATTTTAACATTTAAGAAATAATATTGTATGTTACAAATGTCGAAACTTTGGACACATAGCCAAAGACTGCAGACTTGAAAATCCTCCAGAAGAATCTTCAAAGCCACAGAACGAATGAACATGGAAGAAGAAGAAGAATGATAATTGTGCTCTCGCTTTCAAGGCTCAAAAGAAAAAATATGTGTGGTATGTTGATAGCGGTTGCTCAACGCATATGACTGGAGATAGAAATAAATTTGTATCTCTGAAAGAGAAGAAGGATGGAACCGTGTCCTTTGGAAATGATGGATCTTCAAATGTTATAGGATCAGGTACTGTCACTCTCGGGAGAAAATATGCTCTAGCCAAGAATGTTCTATTGGTTGAAAACATGAATCACAATCTCCTCAGTGTTGGACAAATGTGTGATCAAGGACACACAATACTATTCAACTCCACAAAATGTGAAATCAAGAAAGGCATGTTTGGTGAAATTGTGGCTATAGCAAGTCGAGCTCCAAACGACATATATGTTCTGGATGAAGCAACTAAAGCATGTCTAATAGCTAAAGAGGATGATACAATAATTGGTAGCAATGATGATCGACTAAGTAAGAAGTTTGCTACAAAGGTGTAAAGTGATTTCGAGATGTCTTTACTTGGTGAGCTGACATACTTCTTAGGGCTTAAAATATCTCAGCAAGAGAAAGGAATATTTATATGTCAAGCCAAGTACATCAAGGAAATGCTCAAGAAATTTAAAATGGAAGATTGCAAACCCATCCTTACTCCAATGGTAATAGGTTTCAAATTGAGCATAGATGACTCATCTAAGGATGTGGATCAAAGGTTGTACAGATCTATGATTAGTAGTCTTCTATATGTAACAGCCTCCTGACCAGATGTTATGCAAGCAGTTGGACAAGTAGAAAGATTCCAAGCAGCACCAAAAGAATCACATATTAAATATTTTCCAGCATTGGAATATCTTCGTCAAAAGCTTGGGATTCTCCCAAGTTCTCATTAGATTACAGGTCTGCAGGATGGTTGTGTGTCAGAGGGAGTGGAAGTGTGTATAGGCCTTTAGGACGGTTGTGTGTTAGCGGAACTGGAAGTGTGTACAGGTCCGCATGATGGTTGTGTTTCAGGGGGAGTTACCCTTTGCCATTGATGTCAAAGGGGGAGAGAATGTTGTAGGAAGAGGTGCCATGATCGTAGGGGGAGTACTTGTGTTGCCATCAATGCCAAAGGGGGAGATTGTTGATCAGCGGTTGTCATTGATGTCAACCCAAGCAGCACCAGGGGTTAACCCAATATTGCATGGGAATTTTGACCTACCAAATTAATATATTCTGGGTCAATAATGCTTTTGATGGTTTCTACTTGTCGAGATGTTTCCGTTGATATATGGCACGCCATGTAATTCTTCACGGTTTGAGAGATATTCATGTTTGAAGTTTGTACCCCCAGTTAGTGGGCTAAAACCCCATGGGTTGGGGCATGGGTCATTGAAAAGTCATAATTAATATTTTTTAAGCTCCTAAAATCCCTCCCACGTTCACTTGTTGAAGCCCCTCTCAACTTAAGCATTTATATAAATTGTGATCTTCATTTCCTCCTTAGGCAAGGGATTCGGCCATGTGAAACAGGTAATTGTGGAATTTTCGCTCTAAAATTTATTCTACGAAGGTTCAGAAGCTAAAATTTTTATGAGGTGAATCAGAAATCCTGAGGAAGTTGTTGTAAAAATTTCAGATCAAGGTGCGCAATATTTTTGGAGATATGATCTGAGGAAGTCAAGGTTTTTGCAGGCTCCTGAAATTCATCTCAAAGAAGTGACCTTGGTAAAACCGTCATAACTCTCTCTCTGAGTATCGGATTGAAATTATGTAAAACTTGGTAGATAGCTCATAGCCTATAGTTTTCTCTCTATCAATTTCAGAGCCAAATGAAGAAAAAGTGACACGTGGCACGCCGTACAAGTGCGCTCTGCTGAAACAGTCCATAATTAGGGCATTGTGAGAGATTGGGTATAACTCTCTCTTGAAGAATCCAAATTGGGTCAGACCTATGGCATTGGAAAGATGACTCAAAGGACTATTACAGGACCAAAAATAAGATATTAAGGATTTGAAATAACAAATATACACCATATTCAATATCGAGCTCCTAGAAGGCAAAGAAAAAGCTAGATCATGTGTTGTCAAGGGTTGCAAAGGACTAGACTTTCTAGGGCAGCAAAGCAAAGTAAGGTGCAACAGAGGGTAGCATGAGAAGAGCATCAACCAAGGTGCATAACAGAAGCAAGAAGTTCATCCTATGAAGTCTTCAAGTGTGCAGCACTGCATACAATCATTGTAAAGGTATCATTGTACTAAGTCATTGTAAATACATTATTGTAAAAATTGTACTAGTGTCTATCTACCAAGGGTTGAAGAGGCAGTGTTGGGAGGTCTAGGATCATCATTAGGTGGTTGTGTCAAAGTTGGGGTTATGTTCTAGTATATATTCTTCTTCTACATCATTCTATATCATTGTAAAGTGGACCATTTTCCCTGGTACGGGAGTCCATTCTTATTTTATTCTTCTATAGGGTGGTAGGGTGGTGCTAGGGTGAGTTGTAGCTCATTGGATGTTGGGGCATCCATTTAGTTGACTACTGAAGAATCTCGGGCGTTGGAGCGTCCATCCAGTGGGAGCTGGAGAAGAATTATTTTCTAGATTCTAAGAAGTTGGAGCTTTATTTTCAATTGGAGTTGAATATTAAAGGATTGTTAGAAAAGCATTAGGTGGTTTTTGTCCTGGAGTGGGTTTCCACCTTAAAAACTGTGTGAAAACACTGATATGATTGTTTGCTAATATGATTGTACAAACACTGATAATAATTGAATATTAAGTAATGCTCTAATTGAAAGGAATACTAATTCACCCCCCCCCCCCCCTCTCTCTCAGTATTTCCAACACACAAGACTTCTTCCAAGAGGTTATGACTTAAATCCTCTAGTTATGTGACAGTCGTTCCGATATCTGAGCCACTTTTTCAGGCTAGCCTCCAGACCACTGCCTATAATTTCTTGTAACTTTCCAAAATCAAAATTAACATGATGACAATGTCAAACATTAAAACTTCAAGCAATAACTTGACCTAGAATTCCTAGAACATGATATTAGGAATTTTGTTAAACATATGGTAAACATGTAAGTTCCAGGTCATGAATGTATATTTGATCTTGAATCTCTAAACTTCATCTTAGAATCACCAAGAAGGTCTAATGCTCCCTCAAGTAGTAGCAACAACACTTGTTAGCATGCATTTTGTAACATTCATGGTTAAAAATCCATGTAATAAAGTTAATAAAGGAAAAATATAAGATCAAGGTCATGGGACATGTATTCAAGGCTGAATATTGGAAAAAAACATAGTGATGGGGATCATTGGTGATTAATTAATGGCTATCGAAGTTGAAAAAGGCATTGGAAAAGGAAAAGAGGAATTTATTGGCATTTTATTTATGAAATAAAGGAAAATAGGAAAAATAGAGATGAATGGTCACAGATTTGTATGTGAGGAAAATTGAAGGAAAAATAGAGGAAAATGAAGAAAATAGAGGCCTCAATGATAAAAATGCTTCTGATGATCAGTTCATGGATTTTTGTCAGTTTTATCTTGGATCTATCTCTCTATTCTCTCTCTCTCTCTCTCTCATTCTTGCACACAAATTTTTCTTGGAGCATTCTTGGAGCACATTGGCTTTGGAGAAGGAAGGAAAGGAAAACAGGAAAGTGTAAGGGGAAAACGGGATCTATAGCTACAACTATATTGTTTTGCATGTAAAGAGTTGCATGTATGATTTACTTGCTAGTTTTGGAATGCATGGTGTATGCATGTGGTTATTTGGTTATGATCTTCCATTGGCATAGAGGATTTCCTGGATTGACAGTGGTTTTTCCTAGCCTTTCCATTTCCTGGATAGTCATGGTGTTGTGGTTTTTTACCTTTTTTTTCTGGTTGGTGCTCATGTTCTTCATGGTTTTGGATTGATTTATTAGTCCTGAAGCCTTGGCTGGACAAAAGCTCTGGAATCCCTGGGAAAATTTGGGTTTAGTTACTAATCCTGGAAGCCTTGGTTGGAAAAACACTTTGGAGCCCTTGGTGGGTTGAGTTACTATGCCTGGAGCCTTGGCTGTACAAACGCTTTGGAGCCCTGCGGAATTTGTGGGTTGAGTTACTAGTCATGGAGTCGAGTTGGAGGAAATGCTCTAGATCCCTAGAAATCTTGGGTAGAGATCGATCTGGTGGTTGTTAGTGATGTCCGACCATGAGGTGGAATCACTGGTTGAGGGTTGAGGCGGTTTGGCCTCTGGAAGCCTTGGTTTGGTTCTATTTGGTTATTCCATGAGATCCCACATTCATTCTTGGAGTATGGCGCGAGGGTGATTGGTTAAAGATAGATTTGGTTCAACCCAATCTATAGTCGGGTGGTACGTGGAAGTCCCGGACTTGGTTGGATTTTGCATATGTTAATAAGAGCCCTTTTCCTCTTGTATTTTATGAGTAAATTTACTTGTTATATGTGTCTTCGATGGTTTTTCTATTAGTGTTATTATTTTGGTTATATGTTGGTTATAAGCATTGTTTTATGACAGATTTTAATTATGTCTCTCATCATGTTTTCATTGGAAAATGAATGGTTATTGAATGAATTACCTAAGATGTTATTACAACTATTATGAGAGGGAAAAAAGCCTTCTTGATGGTTTTCATATAAGTATGAGGCCCCTATATTCAAATATGCATTTATAACCTGCAGCTTACATGTTTTCCATGTGTTTAACGAAATTCATAGTATGTTTAGGTCAGTATAGGTCAAGTTTGAGTTGAGGTTGAATGTTTATATTTGTCATTGTGTTAAATATGATTCTCTGGTGAGCTTATTGAATTATTGAACATATATGTACTTATAACCTACAGGTACTATGTACACAAAGTGTTTGTATAAATGAGTAATTCAGATCTCCAACTTCCCAGGGTCATAACTTTGACGTATTCTCTCTGTTTGACTATCAAAATACCTCGTTTTGAAGATCTCCATGAGGAGGTTGAAAACAAACAAAAAATTGATATTATACTTTTTTGTTCTCTCCATTTTCCCTGAAATTATCGTTTAGACCCTCAAAACAGACTCATAAGTTTAGAACCTGAAAAAAACTTCCAAAAATAGAATTTTTTGTTAAATTTAAGGAGACAAAACTGAAAATAAATAGTGTTAGGTCAAATTAGGATGACAACAATGTGATCGTGTGTCACTAGGTGTTGCAATCAGTTCTGGACACGTGGACCCCATTTTCCATAAGTGCATCTTGGAAATTGGTCTCGCACAGTACCTCTCATCTCATGTTTACCTTGACGAGCTCGTGGATTTAGGTAAATGCGGGAGGGGTGATTACAGAGTGGTATCAGAGCTCGCACTTTCAACACTTCGACTAGATGGGAAGAATGTGTTGTCATGCATGCATGTATACTGTATATGTGTTTGTTATGTATCTATAGTGTTGGTCATTGCTGCAGTTGTGTCGCCATGTAGAAGTGATGATGTTGATGTTTGATATGTTGATTTCATTATATGTATATATATACATGCACTATACCAATCCGGATTGATCTTGCAGATGAGATAGCCTCCCCTGAACTTCACTTAGGTACATTTTATTTTGTTCATATTTGGCTATCTGACATGGTATGCTTGTAAGAATAAGGTCAAAGATGACAAGAAAAATGGTGGACTAATTTTCACGTGATTATCCTTACATATCAGATGAGCAACATGGTGATGAGTACTCCCCTCACATAGTAGACACACTGAGATGTTTTAAAGCGGAGATAAGGAGTTGTAAGGTGGATAATGAAAAAATAATTCAGTCACATGAATGGCTTGCAAGGGACCAGGAGAAACAAGTAGAGGTTAATGCAGTATTCCTTCATAGTTTTTCAGACTTGCAGAGACAGGGACCACTTAGGATTAGTCATGGATAGGATGAAATAAAAAATGGCACATATGATAGTAGGTATCAATCATGATACAGGTTTGACAGGGATGATATAGTTAGAGATGGTAGGTTCATGGATACACCTAACGGGAGGGGTAATGACTATGGAATTCATTCTAGTTCTAGTTCAGAGAGACAACATCATCATCACCATCTGTATAGGAGGAGTGAAAAGTAGTATTTTCCATAATATTTTAAAATCAAAGCCACCTACCTTCAATGAAGAAATGAAGAAGTCATAGGATGTAGAATCTTCGTTATTTGGGATGAATAAGTTCTTCAGATTGCATGAGTACTCATCGAATATGAAAGCCAGGATAGATACTTTCAGTCTAAAAGGTAAAGAAAACATTTGGTGGGAAGATGTAAAAAATTTCATAGGTATTCAGGAAGAGGAGTTGACTTGCAGTGAGTTTGAATTTTTAGGAAGAAGTATATATTTGAGAGATATTATGTTGACAAGGCAAAGGAATTCTAAGATTTGAAAATGGGATCTATGACCAATGAGGAGTATACTAGTAGGTTCTTGGAGTTGTTGAGATATATGCATTATCTTGAGGATAATTCCAAGATTCAGATATTCATCAGTGGGTTGTCGGTAGAATTCAAGGATGGGATCAAGTTTGACGAGCCTAGATCGTTGTAGGAAGCCATCAGGAAGTTGAAGCATTGTTATGAGTAATCGAAGCATAATAATGAGTCTAAGAAATATTAGAAAGGTAATAAGAAGAATAAGGGAAAGTGGGATAAGAAGCGAGGAAGATTACTGGATACATGTAACAAAGAGAATGCAACACCACACGAGAAGTTCAATATTGCTGATAGAGGACATGGATTTCAGTTTGAGGAGAAGAACAAGGCTTATGGTAGGAAGCCTTTACAGTGTTGGACTTGTGGAAAGGATCTTCGCAGGAGGGATTGTCCACAAAATCAAGGTGGCAGACCACAAATTTATAATTCTCAGGAGGCATAGATAGTGGGGGATGTTGGACAAATTATTCCATGGATTTATGCAGCTTTGGATAATAGGTAGGTTGATCATCATGCATTTATTATCAAGATGGACGATAAGCTTTGTGATCAAGTTGTTTCTATTTTGATTGACCCTGGATCTAATTATAGTTATGTTAATCCTAACCTGGTGGACAAGTGCGGTTTGAATAAATAAGTACATGCAAAATCTTGGTTAGTGCAATTGGCTACAGGTACAAAGAAAAGAGTTCATCATTGGGTGAGATCTTGTGCATTTGAACTGAATGGTATGCCTACATCAGCACATCTAAATGTGCTACCGTTGGGAGCGTACAATATAGTTTTGGGTATGAAATGGTTGTATCTTCACAGGGCTAAGGTGGGCTGCTATGATAAGGCTATTGAGTGCTTGGATTAAAATGGGGAACAAAGAATCTTGAAGGGTAAGAAGAAGGAAACATCAGTTAGGATGGTTACAACTATGCAGGAAAAGTGCAGTCATAGGAAATGGAGTGTCTTATTTTCAATGCATACTTTTAGCGACATAGGTAAGGATGTTAAGGATGCTGAAGTCTTGACTAGGTACCCGTTTTTGCATCAGTTTTAGGATGTATTCCCAGTAGAGATCTTAGAGTTACTGCCTCAAAGGGAAGTGAAATTTTCTATTGAGTTGGTACTAGGAGAAGCACCAACATCAAATGCAACATACAATATGATCACTTCAGAGTTAGTGGAACTGAAGTTGCATTTAAAGGAAAAGCTTGACAAGGGGTGTATTAGGAAAAGTGTGTCGCCTTGGGGGTGCACCAATATTGTTTGTGGATAAGAAGGATGGTACTCTTAGGTTGTGCATTGATTACAGGGAGTTGAAGAAGGTGACTATTGAGAACAAGTATATGTTGTCGAGGATTGATGGCTTGTTTGATCAGCTGAAGGGAGAAATAATGTTATTGAAGATTGATTTGAGATCAAGATACCATCATGTACTTATAAAAGAAGAGGATATCTACAAGATGTATGTCTGGACCAGGTATGGGAATTATGAGTTTGTTGTATTTCCTTTTGGTTTAACTAATGCTCCAACTACTTTTATGCACTTGATGAATAGTGTGTTATGTCCTTATCTGGACAAGTTTGTTATTGTATTCATTGATGATATTTTGATATACTCTAATAATGAGGAAGAACGCGTCGAACACTTAGCAGTAGTGTTGAGATTTCTTAGGGAACATTAGTTGTATCCCAAGTTAAGCAAATGCAGTTTCTTTCAGACAAAGGTCCATTACCCGGGGCATGTGGTTTCCAAGGAGGGTATAATAGTGGATCCAGAAAATATTAGAGCTATTATGGAATGGGCAGATCCTAGGAATGTGGATGAGGTTAGATCATTCATGGGGTTAGCAGGTTATTACAAGAGGTTCATCAGTAACTTCTCATGAATTTTCTATCCTATTACATAATTATAGAGAAAAGGAAATAAATTTGAATGGACAGATGAATGTGTGGCTAGTTTTGAGTAGTTGAAGCAGTTACTTACCAACACTCCAATTTTAAAGATTGCATATCTGAATAAAGAGTTCATGGTGTGTAAATATTCTTGTGTTAGTGTCATTATTTGCATCCTTCCACCGGTGATCAAATTAACTCTTTTATGTCATGTTAGGGGTCCCATTCTGAAATTTTTGTCAGTCCACGAGGTCATGCAAAATTTTGATCACTTGGTGTAGATTTAAATCAAGTTTCACTCTTTTCAAAAAATTTCATCTCATCACTTACTGGCTCATTTCATCACTATGCTGAGTGTCCATCATTCATGAGTCTTTATCACCTTTTCAGTCATGTCATCATGAATTCCATTCAGTTAGGTGTCCATTAGGTCTTAGGGTGTTCAAGTTCCATTAAAACATCATTTCCATTGCATAAAAGACTAGCAAGTAAAAGGGTGACCAATAAATTCACTTTACCATGTAAATTTAAAATGTAATATGTAATTTTTATTCCATTATGTAATTTTATGTTTTCTCAATATGTAATAAGTTCATGGTTCTAAGATAGCTGCCAACTAAAAGTTCCATATGCCAAGAAAGCTCAAATTTCCAAAGTATAAGTGTTCTCAAATCTATAAAATGATCAAACTCCAAAGATCAAAAGCAAAAGTGAAAGGTAAAGGATCCAAGGTTTAAATTGAATGTGAAGAGAAGTGGGTCCCAAAAGAAAATTCATCCAAAACACCAAGCATAAATCCCATAACAAGACAAAGAAGGCACTCATTTTCCCTCAAAACCATCGATCTCCCACTCCCTCAGCTTGAAAATCAAGTTTGTAGTGTCAAAAACCAAGTTTTTGGGTGGCGCTACGCTCTTGGAGGCAAGGCGTTGCGCTCCTGGAAAAGGCGTTGTGCTCTGGGCAGACCAGCGTTACACTCCTGCCCAATTTCACTTCAAGCTTCCAAAATTCATGCAAGTAGTCCAAATCATTAGTAAAGGGTTCCTTCACCTCCTAGCAAGTAAGCAACACCTCTTTATGCCCTCCTTGCATTTCCCAATTGCAAAATTTAAGTTGTTTAACTTATCATTCAAATTTGTAAGTTTTTAAGCTAGTGAACCCTCTCACAACCCTAAATTTGTTCCCTAGACATCACATTCCCTTCCCCGTATCACATTAAACCTTATCCGTATCCCTACATCACTAAATCCCTGTACCCAAGTTACATTTCCAAAAACCCTAGTTCCTAGGATGCTAATTCCTAGGTAGCTCTGTTATCATACCTGTCATAAAATTATAAATCTAATTTACCTAAGTATTTTGATCCCGCATCACTCCCCTAAGTTCCCTAACACCCTTCCCTACTTCCCTAATTTTTCCTACACCCATCCCCACTCCCCTTTCCCTTCCCTAGGGTTTTCATAAACAAAACAAGCATCATGGAGGAGGAATATAGAGATTTCATGGAGGAGGACAGAGAGGAAAGAAGACCTCAAAAGGGAGGGATGATTTTGAGGATTGAGCGAACTAACACCAAAGATTTGATGGCCTCACCCATGGAAGTCACTTGCTTCAGACATGTGGCCCATCCCACTCCATTGAAGGAAAATGACTCAAACAAGGTATATAAGACAAATTCATTTCATTTACCCATCCATACAAATGAAATATATCTCTCACTCACTTACCAATGCATCTGCAACACTTCAGCATCGAAGAAAGACCCTCAACAAGTCAACACAAGCTCTTACACTGTGTTTTTGGCCATTTTAAGGTTTGGCAGTGTGTTTTAATTCCCCTACACTAATTCATATACATTTTTTATAATTTTCCACCTCCCTAAGCCTCTTAACACCCTCACATACACTCCATATACCTCCCCTAACCTTTTCCCATGCCCATTTATCTCATTTCCCTCACTTTCCTACAAACCCTAGCCTATTGCTACACTTTTGACACCTTCCTAGGTTAGGGTTGTGTTTTTCCCTTTCAAACCCCTTCCCATCACTCATTTCTAGAAATTCCACATCCCTACACTCTCTAACATCTATCCTTATCCCCAAAAACTTCCCCAAAAATTTATACATCCCCTAACCCCTCCATTCCCCTCCCTCTACAAGAGAGTCCTAAATCCCCTGTTTTCCCTACATTTCCGGAGTGACCTTGGGAAACTCAAATTTTATCCTAGCTGGAGTGTCCAAATTACTTGCTTGATAAGTCAAATTACAACTAGAACTAAATATATTTTTCATGAGCTATCATGATCTTAATTTTGAGTTCATGAAGGCCTCCGAAAGTGGCCTGCAAGAGAATGTTGTGTTTTTTGTACCCCCATTCTGCACTTTTTTACCAGTATTGGTAGAATTGATTTTTGAGGGGCTATACTTGATCATTTTCGGTTCTTGATAGGTCTATTGTATATAAGACAGAATTATCTTTCCAACAAGCTATCATTAGCTTAATTTGGAGTTTAGGAAGGCCTCCAAAAGTGGCTTGTAAGGAGGCGATGCGCTCCGAGGCTTGGCGCTATGCTCCTAAATTTTTGGCGTTGCGCTTCTTATAGAGGCCTCCAAATGAAAAAATAATACCACCATTGGATTCATAAGGTAGAAAATATAAATTTTTTACACTTTTCAAAGAAAATTTGGACAATTTGGCAGGAAGAAAGGCCAAAAAACACCTCAAAAATCATGTTTCTGCCTTCATTTTCAGCTAGGCGCTACACTCCTGACCAGTCTTGGGATATTGACCTTTTGTAGGGCCAAAATTCATCATTTTTGGAAACCAATCACGTTTCTGGAAACTAGATAGGACATGATTTCCAATGAGCTATTCTGAGCTCAATTTTGACATCAGAAACCCCCTCAAAAGTTGAGATGAAGATGGTGTTGCGCTCCTGACCAGTGACTGATATTTCTGATTTTTTCTAATTTTTTTTAGTTTCACATTGGAAAATCATGATTTTAATGATTTAAATCATGGATGTAAATGTAATTAAATTTCTTTTTAGTTAACTAAGGGTAAATACATTAGGTAAAAGTCTTTTTGATGATGAATGAATCAGTTTCACTAAATTTAGGGATAAGTCAGTTTGACCTCCCTACACTTTAGGTTTGCAGTTTAGACTTTTGTGGATTAGCTCCACAACTCAGGGATTCGACCATTGAGATTGGAAGAAGTTCTTTCATGTCTGTATATTTCACCTCTTCACTCATTTAAGAGGTTGTATGTTGTTGTATGGATCAGAGACACTAGTGTATTCAGATTTTGGCAGGAATATACTGGATGAGTTGCAACTATTCTTTTGGGATTCATGTGGTATTGTACTTTGGCATAGTTTCTTTTTCTGTTGTTGTTGGGTCTCGTAATTGTCACATTTTCATCATGTTTATCCTCGCCATTCCTCACATTCCATCACCTCATTTAACCACTCATCATACCATTTTGATGTGTTCACCTCACTATTTTCCAATTTATTTGTTTTTAATAGTATAAGAGAATGTATGATTAATTATTGTAAAATTAGCATATTTCATTAATATCTCAAATTCGAATGAGCTTTGTAATGTGTAGGATTATTTTGAAGGATTAATAAAAAAGCTTCTCAAATATTTCCTCCATCATTTCAAGAATTCAAAGGATAATTGTTCAAGCTTATTCAAGGAGAAGATCATGGAGAATCCAAGGAGAAGATCATGGAGATTTGATAACATATCTCATCCAAGATTTGTGAGAGATGAGTGAGGATTTGAAGGGATCATATTTTTTAATTATAGGGATATTGGTTGAGAGAAAAGTGGATTTGTATTTATGAGTTGTTCATCTTGTTTTCAAAGAACTCATGTATAAATAGGAGTGCTCTTTCTCCAAGTGGAGGAGGAGAAGAGAGGAGAAGGTGTTAGGAAAAACTTGAAACTTTGAGATTCTTTTTTTCTCAAGTTAAATGAAGACATAATTTATCATTTTCTTGTGCATGAAAGTTGAATAAGTTTCAGTAGTTGAAAGTACTCTCAGTGTACGAGGCAAGGGTGAAGGGCCCCCACACTAAGCTAAGTACACTTCTTAATTTATTTGTAGTTGCAATTTCTGAATTATCTTGATTTTGTTTAATTTTTTTATGCTGATTATTTCTGAGTATTGATGAATATAATGATCATTCTTAACTTTCATATGAAAGAAAAAACAAATGTTTAAGTTAAACATTATTTCTATCTAATCAAGATCTTCAGTTAGAATTCATCTTTACATGCTTTTACATGATTTTATATGGTTGTTGATGGATCTTAATATTGTTTCTATTTTTCATATGAAGATTCAACCCAGTTTTTAAGTTAAATACTTCTTCTATCTGATCAAGAGACTAGAAACTAGAATTCATCTTTCCCGCTTTTTTTGAATTCTTGTTTTCTAACAATAGCATTACTGATAAATGAACCTAAGATGAAGGACAACCAAGACCTCTTCAGTGAAGAACCTCTTCAATTATTGCTTCATGTATCTTAATCTATTGTTCAATTAGTAGTTTTTTATTTCTAATTCATGAGGTAATATTGTTAGAGAAGAACAAACAAATCTCTTATGTTAGGAGATTCTTCTGCTTTTGATTGCACACTTGAATTTAGAAATTGTTTAAGTTAGATTTATATTATGCATTTCCTTTATCATTAATAATTCATCTTCTAAACTTGACTGTAGTTGAAATCCACATATTTTGGAGATGCTTCTAAGTTCTACAAACTCGAAATGATAATTAAATTCTCGTGTTAATTTACCCAGTAAATTGACCCAACATTTTGGCGTCGTTGCCGGGGAAGCATATTTCAACATAGTCAATTAGGAAGATTGTTTAGAAAACACATTAAAAAAACTACAAAAACCTAGTATTTCTTTTGGTTAAGTTTTCTTATGCCTAGAGATAGAGATTAGAAGGGTAGATTCATTAAACAAAACCCCCATCAAAATATATATTAAAAAAAAAAAAAACAATAACTGCAAAATCCATTTGCCCAACAAGATCTAAAAAAAACATGATGTTAAAGAAGCAATTTACAGAAGGAGGGTATGCCATGACAAGGATCTTCTTAAATCCTTGTCCACAATTTAGAGTGATCACTAGGGATGAATCTTCAATTTAGAAGTTGGAAGAGGAACAAAGCATCCATGAAAAGGGTCCACCAGAAGAAAACCTAGAATCTTCTTCTAGTAAGGAGATGAATGAGTCATGGATCACATACGATGAAGATCAAACATTAGAACTTGAAATTGAAGAATTTCTAGCATGTATATCACAAGATCCCCTGTGCATTCCAGATTTTGAACAAGTGACACTCAAAGAATTTTGTGACATGACAACTAAGGAGAGCCAAGCAAACAAAGATCATCTTAAAACTTGGTTTCAATTAGCCATTAGGTCACAATACCACTCAATTTTTCAATGTTCTTTCTCATCAAATCTTTATGATCAGATAAATTTTCATGTCCAAGCATTTATTAAAGTATATTTTTCAAACTTGGATGTGAGTTTGCTTCTCATCTTGTTTCGCAAATGGATGCATTGGAAATTTTCCTATACTTTAAAGAAAAAAATATTTTTTCTATAATAGAGTAGGTAGGATATTATTTTCTTTAGTTTTGAATAAGTATATGCTCTTCTCCTGTGTTTTTACATGATCTCGAGGATCAGAAAGTAAGATGTTTATAAACATTTTCAAGAATGAAAGATTTGCAATATGCTTAATGAATGTCATCATTAGATCCGCAAATTAGTTTGTGTCCATCTGCTAAAAGAAATTCATTAATATCAATAAAAATTTTCTAAGTTTAAAAATATAATAAAATTTAGTTTATTTCTAAATTTTAGTTTTTAATTAATTTAAAAAAACATCTCATATATATATATATATAAGAGCCAACCACCATACTCATATATATTAAAAAAAACACAAAACAAAACAAAACAAAATGTTAACAAAATAATTTAAAAAAATAAAAATAAAATGCAAAACAAATCAACACATTAAAAAAAAAAAATTGAAACAAACAAAACAAAACCAAATAAAACAAATGCATATTTAATAATAATTAAAACAAAAACTTCTTTTGAAAAAAAAAAATTAAATAAAACAAAAACATAAAACAAAGAAAACTATAAAGAACACACAAAAATACTAATAAATCCATGACCACAGTCATAAAAGATTGCAACGAAGCATTGAAAAAAAAACCACGGCCAAGACCATTTTGAATCAATGAGGATTAAGAAAATCAAGATCATATAAAACCAACATTTCATTAAAAATTAAGGTAAAGGGTTTCAATTGTAGCACACAACCAATTCAAATGCACTCAGATTCAAACCACTGCTTCGGCCTTCGCCTTATTTTAAGCCTGCAAAATCTTTAAACCAAATTCTTTCAATACGTTGGCTAAAGACTTGAAAGAAATTTGAAATCGAAATTTATTTAGTCGAAATGTTTTGTTTGGGTATTTGCACGGTCCTCTAGTAACGCGATAGCGTGCTTATCTATTCGAGTTCCAATGGTGAGTTGTGGTGGAGTTGCAGTTACGGTGGAGTTCTCATAGACTCCGGATTTTGTCCTTCACGGGGAAATCAGTTCTCAACGCGCTGCTGTGGTTGTGAGGGGAAGTGGAATGCTGGGACGAGGGGAGCCTCTGCCTAAAATCGATAATGCCCACAGCAGGTTGCAATGGACGCCCGATTCTGTGAAAACCCAGATCTAGCAGCACTTGGAGTCGACGTCGCAGCTGGCGGACGAGTTTCTCATTAAAAACTTTGCTGAGTTGGAGCCGAGATGCGTTCCACATCTAGAGAGCTGAGATGTCAAGGAGGAGAGAGCTATCTTCCACAACATGCGGCCAACCACATTCGTGTGAAACCCATGCCATATGACATAGTGATCCTCTGTCCATCTGAAACATAGTCATACATATCCAAAATTTCAACCTGCGCTGACACTGAGGAGGGGAATCATTATCATCGAATGAATCGAGAAAGAACCTTAAAGATGGATTCCTTCTTGGACAGAGTATTCATGCTGGAAAATCTTCTTCAACAACAACGGCTTTGAAGCATCGGTTGCTCCTTATCTTAGGTTCGATTGTGAATACATGATTTGCCTTTTTAATGGATTTTTAATGCAGCAATGGGATCCTTTTAATTTATGCCATAGGGCATTAAGTTAAATTAAATAATAATAATAATAATATGTTTCCTAAAAAATAAATAAATCAAAAATAAAAAAATAAAAAATATAACATATAAAACAATTATATATGTACGAAAAAAATTAAAATTAAATGTTTTGTTTCATATTTGATAATAATTTTTGTTGTTAACCCAGATGCGGGTGGCCAACATGCATGATAGGTGGCAAGGGTGGTGGGCGGGCGCGTGGGGTTCTACCACCACCAACTTTCTTTGTGTCCTCTGCGTCATTGATGGCATTAACATTCTTCTGTCCGGGACATTTATGCAGCACACTCATCCATACTTGCGCTCAATCCACAGAGATATGGCTTCTCCGGGACGCTACAGACCTCATTTGTTTCCCCTTCGTTCCTGCTGTGCTTCTGTCGCCTCTGCGCCGAGCTTTCGGACTAACACTGGGCGCAGGTGTTCGCTCTCCTGTTGTGTTGACCTTGCTCATGGATTGCACTATTCGCACAACTCCTTCTGCTCTCAGAGTCTTGAAATCCACTCTGTCTCTCTCCCAGTGGAGATTGATACTGGCCAATCTTCTACCCTCAGTTTGGGCACTTCCTGCTCTTTCAATTTTAGAACTTTGCATCTGAATTCAATGCCTCGTTTGCGACATAGGCTGAGAAGCAGGAGGGGCTCGTGCCGTGGCGGTCCCTCTCGTCGCCCTTCTCCCTCCTCGCCTAGCTCCTCCTCTCCGCCTTTTGATTCCTTGAGAGGAAGATATCCTGAGACTCGTAGCGGCAAAAGCATTTTGGCGGGGCGTGGGAGTGCTATGCAGGCTCGAAACCTCTCCAGTTTTCTCCCGGGTCAGCAACACAGAGCTCAATTCTGCTTCCCCTGCCTGCTCAACATGCCCACTGTCACGGCCACTATCACTATTGATTTCAAAGAAGAGCCGCCTGATTCGATTGCCAAACTTTCCGACTCACCTCCGGTGCATTTGGCGTCCGAAAGGCCCTGTTCTCCTCCTAAAGCTGGTCAGAAGCGTAAGATGGATGAAGGCGGTTCCTCGCAAGACCCCTTCGTGGATTCTGTTGCGGGCGTTCTCAAGGGAGGCTGCTCTACTGCTCTGGTTGTCGAGACTCTGGCGAACACTTCCAAATAGGTTGCTCTGGATGATATTGTTGCTGGGCAGGACGAGGATGACCCCGACGCTCACGCTTGCCCTGTGGTCGAGTCGCCTCCTTCTTCACAAGGTAATTAATGGCCTTTATTCATTCAGGCCTGTTTTTTGGCTGCTCTTTGTGCTCGGCTCTGGTTTTCGTATGAGGACGTTGTTCAGCTGGCTCTACTTCTACTGCTCTTTTGATTGCCGGTTTCCTCTTCGGGGACAGCGAATCATTTTGTATAAGAATGTTCATGTTCACATCTCTGAAGCTATATGCTGTAGGTTGATATTCTGTTTGGATTCTCTGGCCGATTTCCCCTATGAGGGCGGCTTTTTTGTGCTTACATGTCTATCTGTGTTTTACTGCTGTATCTGTCAATCGGCATTGTATGTCGTTATTATGGCAAACCATCATGGCTGCACTAGAATGCCCATCTCTCGGGCCAGAACCTCTGAGGTCTCGGCCTCCATGTAATTCTTTTTTTTGTATATTAATAGATTAAACTTACTCAGAAAAAAAAATTAAAAAAACAAAAATAAAAATATAAATATAAATAAATAAATAAAAATTGTTGTTATATAATATATATAATAAAATAAAACATTTCACACATGGACATTTCTTGAAAATAATTTTTCGAGTCACTTCAAAAAAATTTGCATGCAAAAACAATAGGTAAGAAAAATGCATTTCATTTTATTAAGTTGCTGCATTTATGATCTACAAAATATTTCACAGTTTTCATCCAGGAATTGTATTGAGCTTTAACAAGTATGGAGACGATCATGAAAACGAGATCTCCAGAGATCACATACATCATCGAAGCAAGGAGGCATTAAAACTTCATTACAAATGTTGTAACATTTTCCATTATACAAAAACCTTTTTGCGCCACAATATGTTTTATCCATATTCCTCCTTCAAAGTTCATTAGTCATCCATGTTGGAGTCCACTCATTCATTGCCTTATCCATCCTGACTTCACACAAATACTTTTCTGAGTCGCATACATTTTCACCTTCATTTCAGTTCATCTTTTTGTCTTACGAATAAGCCATCCACCTCTCTACATTGCCTTGTTTTCCTTACTATAACAACTGTTTGATAGTGAGATCTTTTATCTATATTCCTACCAATCATTTTGTACAAACTTGCGTTGACTTATGTGGGATTCCATAAGGCCCACCTTTCAACAAGTCTCAACCCATTGATCTCAACACCTTATTTGGGATAAAGATTGGAGTCATAATTAGTACCTGGAGGCTTGTATGCCCTAATGACAAGTTCTCTCGCTGACAATCATGGGAATACATCAATGTCCCTTGATCGTTGGATCTTGCAAGTGGCTCGACATCAGATCATTTATTCGCACTTCGCAAGATGTACTTGAGTACTTTGGCACTCATTGACATCAATGGTGAGTTTGCCTCACATTGGTTAACGACATCTATTAATGGTCGGTAATCCAATGACTTATTTTCATGCTCGACACCGACACATTCATTCGCATGACTAGAATTATACCATCGAATTTTTGAAGCAGCTGAAGATTATATATTTTTCATGACTCCATCAACAGTTGTAACAACATTCCTTCAGCCATATGAGAGTACGACAGTTCCACTTTCAGACATCATCGTCAGATTCATACAACCAAGGAGCAATTTAGATTCCTTCACTTCATCTAGCAGCAGCGATTCAGATTCCTTCACTTCATCCAACATCATGATATTCACATGATATTTTCCTGATCTAGCAGCACAATATATTCTCTCATGCAAATCAGCATGACATTTTCCAGATCCAGAATCAGCAACAACTACATTTTTATTACATAGTTCATCAACTGTTTGGGTAAGTGAAGGTATGCTATTTTCTAATTTTTAATCAAACAAGTTCTTACATGTTAAAAATAAATGAACTTGGAAAATTCCCTTACCATATTACATCATCTTTCACCTTTTTGTAAACATAACACATCTTCAGTTTGGGGGGGGGAATATTCATTATCATTTCATTCCATTCATCACCTCACATATTGTCGACCAACATGACTCTTTCAAACTACACTTTGTTGCAATTGATACATTGATATCTATTTTGGCATGATTCAAAAATATGAGAAAAGGTTTTCTTATGCATATTAATGACTTATCATTTTCAGTACATGTGTTAAAAAAGAGGAGAAAGAAAAGAAAAAAAAATTGTTAACACAATAACCAACATTTGTTATATTCATGGTTGTTAACACAAGAACCAACCATAGAAAATATCATTTGCAGTACATGTATTTCACATCTTGGAATGATACATTGTTAGAAACCATAATCAAGCAAAGCCAAAAAAATTAATCCATGCAAGGTTGCATGAGGACATGCAACAAGTTCAGTTGGGGCGTATGTTGGGTCTCGTAATTGTCGCATTTTCATCATGTTTATCCTCGCCATTCCTCACATTCCATCACCTCATTTAACCACTCATCATACCATTTTGATGGGTTCACCTCACTATTTTCCAATTTATTTATTTTTAATATTATAAGAGAATGTATGATTAATTATTGGAAAATTAACATATTTCATTAATATCTCAAATTTGGATGAGCTTTGTAATGTGTAGGATTATTTTGAAGGATTAATAAAAAATCTTCTCAAATATTTCCTCCACCATTTCAAGAATTCAAAGGATAATTGTTCTTTGGATCATTAGGGGAATTTTCAGGTCTAAAATGGGCCTCCTAAGAAAAATGTACCAACAAAATAAACTTTATAAGAACCAATAGGATTCAAGATGATGATGTCAACCATGGGGATGATTCACCATTTTTTAAGTAAAGGGGTAAAAAGATTAAAAAACAATAAAATAATAAAACTACTTTTTCAACTCATATTTTCAACGTATCTCCCAAAGTGTTTACTCAAATTTCGAGCAAGAGTACTCGTTGGATGCAAAATTTAATTCCTCATCCAAGGAGTACCCATGTTGCATATTTTTGATAGACCCCAGTACACGAAAAATGAGAAATACATGAAAAAATGTGATTGTAATCATGTTTTTCATATATTTCTCAATTTTCGTGTAATAAAGTCCATAGAAAGTATGCAACATGGGTACTCCTTGGATGCAGAATTAAATTTTTCATCCAACGAGTACTCCCGCTCGAAATTTGAAAAAAAAATTTGGGAAATAGGTTGCAAATACGAGTTGAAAAAGAGTTTTATCTTTTTCCCCTCTAAAATTTGATGATGTCATCAAATCTTATTTTATTATTTCCACTATTATTTTATAATTTCCTTAGGAGGCCCATTTTAGACCTCAAAATTCCCCTAATGAACATATCTCATCCAAGATTTGTGAGAGATGAGTGAGGATTTGACGGGATCATATTTTGTAATTATAGGGGTATTGGTTCAGAGAAAAGTGGATTTGTAATTATGAGTTTCTTATCTTGTTTTCAAAGCACTCATGTATAAATAGGAGTGCTCTTTCTTCAAGTGGAGGAGGAGAAGAGAGGAGAAGGTAGTAGGAAAAACTTGAGACTTTGAGATTCTTATTTTCTCAAGTTAATTGAAGACATAATTTATCATTTTCTTGTGCATGAGAGTTGAATAAGTTTCAGTAGCTGAAAGTACTCTTAGTGTACGAAGCAAGGGTGGAGGGCCCCCACACCAACCTAAGTACACTTCTTAGTTTATTTGTAGTTGCAATTTCTGAATTAGCTTGCTTATGTTTAATTTGTTTATGTTGATTATTTCTGAGTATTGATGAATCTAATGATCATTCTTAACTTGCATATGAAAGGACAAACAAATGTTTAAGTTAAACATTCTTTTTATCTAATCAAGATCTTCAATTAGAATTGATCTTTACATGATTTTACATGCTTTTATATGGTTTTTGATGGATCTTAATCTTGTTTCTATTCTGCATATGAAGAGTCAACCCAATATTTAAGTTAAATAATTCTTCTATATGATTAAGAGACTAGAAACTAGAATTCATCTTTCCCACTTTTTCTGAATTCCTATTTTCTAACAATAGCATTACTGATAAATGAATATATGATGAAGGACAACCAGGACCTCTTCAGTGAAGAGCCTCTTCAATTATTGCTTCATGTATCTTAATCTATTGTTCAATTAGTAGTTTTTTATTTCTAATTTATGAGGTAATCTTGTTAGATAATGACAAACAAATCTCTTAAGTTAGGAGATTCTTCTGCTTCTGATTGCACACTTGAATTTAAAAATTGTTTAAGATAGATTTATATTATGCATTTCCTTTATCATTAATAATTCATCTTCTAAACTTGACTATAGTTGAAATCTATATATTTTGGAGATGCTTCTAAGTTCTACAAACCCATAATGATAATTAAATGCTCGTGTTAATTTACCCAGTTAATTGACCCAACAATTGCATATGTATTATTTTTTTTATACTTTCCATGTTCATTCCAATTCTATGATATGTTTGATTCTCAAGTTTGATAAGAAGAATGCATCTTTTATGCTCTGTTTTGGGAGAATCACCATAATTTGTTTCAGTTTCTTCAGTTTAAAAAGAAATCATGTGTATTGTCATGCTCTTTTTATCACCTCACCAATCTGATCCATCTCACCTAAGAACCCTAAAGTGTTAGAGTGCTTACCTACCTTGCCCCATTAGATGTCTGCAATTTTGATCTTATTTTCCCTGACCTGGTTACCTCTTTTACCTAATTCACTCATCCAACACCCAAACCAATCAATCAAAACCCCTGTGCTACTATACCTAGCATAAAACCTAATTGATCTAGCCCTCTTGGCTGTGATACCTTGGAGAGATCCCTCTCATGCCTAGTAGGGCTAGCTACTTGGTGAAAGCTTGGTATGTAGTTACCTTTGCTTGTCTCTTCTCAACCTCGGAGATGCAGTGGAGTGTTGACGACTTGAAAAAGAGGACTTGGTGGGGTTCTGATGCATGAAGGATAGGTGGTATGCTATGAGTCAAGGAAACTAAATGATCATGAGCATAACTATGTGGCGCATGATCTTCATTTGGCAACGATAGTCCATGCGTTAAATATGTGGAGACACTATCTTCTTGGAAATAATTTCATCTTGACGAGTGATCACAGTGGATTGAGATACTTATTTGACCAACCAAATCTAAATTATAGGAAATCTAGGTGGTTGGCTATGATTAGTGAATTCGACTCTGATATCAAGTACATTAAGGGTAAAGAGAATAGGGTTGTAGATTCTATTGGAAGAAGGATACATGTAAATCATATAGCAGTTATGAGTTCTTATGGGACAGATTTACATGATCAAATCTTGCAAGTGGGACAACAAGATGACAGGTACCAATATCTTAAGAAAAGGTTACAACAGTAGGGTATATGTGAACAGGATGATGATTATCATCTCATAGCAGATGGTTTGGTGAGATTTAGGGACAGGATCTCTGTGTCAGATAAAAATGAGCTCAAGAAAATTATCTTACGGGAATTTCATGTTAATCCATATTCGGGTCATCCGGGATATCAAAAGACATTGAAAGTGGTTAATAAATTCTACCATTGGCAAAAATTGAGGAAAAAGGTGGAAGAGTTTTGTAGAAATTATATAACTGATCTGTTATATGTCTAAGATTCTCCTGATCATACACTATTTGACTTCATGCACAATACAGAATCTATTCTACCATTGATCATCATATGCAGAAATTAAATCAATTGCATGCACACATTAAAACCATAAAAAAATCACAAACATTAACACAGTGATTTATGGGAAAGCTTAAAGCTGAAAACCCCCAACTATCTGTATAATATATGTCATAGAGATCACGTAACAATCATAATACAAAGCTTATCACAAGCTCTCAGTATCTCCAATCGCTACACACTAATCAGGTCCTGATCTAGCAAATCCATGCACCAATCCACTACCACCTGCTAGCCTGCCTCTACTGCGCAATCCCTGTTGAATATGGGCTCTGAATGAACTCGAATCCACCTGGCTTGCACTGCGCAATCCTCATCGGCATCTCCATCAATGTGTGGTGCAAACTCATGCACCACTATAGTCACACTACTCTTTCACCTATCTCTCCACTGGTCTCCACTGAAACTGTCCATGCACTGTAGTTAACTAACGTATTCTTCAGTTGATTAATGAGTTAATAATTAGTGAATTAATTATTAATCAATTCACACCACTCTCACTAGTGTATCAATCAGTTAGACTAGATACAACTAGCTCAACTGTGTCTAACTGAGTTAAACTGAACACCACAACCACCCAAACTCTATCACATGAGTTCTATGAAGTCTCCATGCAATAGCTCCACTTAACCCTCAGGAATAGCGTAATTCCTTCTTTCAGCTCCTGTGCCACATCTGTGCACTTAACTGAAATGCTCCAAGAGAATAAGATAATGTTTATAGTCCAAATATTATTAAGAGTTAATAATATTCGCCATATCTATTTTTAGACTGGCAATCTAAAAATAGATTCCGCTCCGTATGTCTAAAAATAGAAGTCCGTCTATTTTTCCAACTTGACCAACCATCCACAAATAGCATCCTGCAACTCATAGAATATGATCGACATAGTCTAAAAATAGACTTGCGCCAAAAATAGCCTGCGGGCCCACTTAGTGAAGGCGACTCTTTTCAATAAGCTCATCATCTTGTTGCAATATCAACACTCCCTCTCAACAAGATCGGGATTATACGCCACCCGATCCACCTTTCATGGTATTCAGAATTTTCTCTCCTGGTGGCGCCTTCGTCAGAATATGGCGTACGGTCCTCATGATAGGAATGTAGAAAGTAACATGATCTTCCGCTACACACAATCTACGATATGATGATACCGGATGTCAATGTGTTTAGATCTATCATGAAATACTGGATTAACCGAGAGTTTGATGCAACTCTGATTATCACAATATATCACAGTAGGATCTAAGTGTGAACCGAACAACCCGACCGGGATCTTCCTCATCCATATAGCCTCGCATGCAGCCAAAATTGCTACCATATGCACTGTTCTCAGCAAGGCCCAGGTGCCACGGATCTCTGTTTCCTGCTGTACCAAGAAACTACTGTAGACCCGATACTAAAAATCCCTCCATATGTGCTCTTTCTGTCCGTTGGGCTCCCTGCCAAATCTGCATCCATGAAGCCATGCAGCCTCAACTCATCCTCCTATCTGTACCAAAGTCCATATCCCGATGTGCCTCTAAGATACCTCAGAACATGATTGCCTGCCTTCCAAAAGAGCTTGGTAGGCTTAACCATAGCTTGTGAAAGCTGGTTAACAGTGTAGCATATGTCAGGTTGTGTATTGACTAGATACATAAACAACCCCACCAACTGTCGGTAAACAGTGGCATCCACTACATCTGCCGATGTAGCATCCTTTTTCCTCCAACCACCAGGAAGAGGAGTGTTGATAGGCTTGCAGCCTTGCATGTTAAACTTATCCAGTATCTCCTGGGCATACTTTCCTTGAGACACAAACAATCCATCACTGCACTGCCAAATTTCCAATCCCAGGAAATAATGAAGGAGGCCCAAGTCCTTCATCTCAAAATCTTTTGCAAGATCAGCCTTGCATGAGAGTATCAACTTTTCATCATCGGTCAGTATCAAATCATCTACATAAAGTACAATGATCATCAACTTACCCTCAACCACTATCTAGTACAGGTTGGGATCCGCCTCGCTCTTGGTAAAACCAAGTCTGGTAAAATAACTGTCGATCCATGTGTACCAAGCACGAGGTGCTTGTTTCAGCCCATACAACACTCTTTTGAGCCTGCACACATGCGACTCGCTGCTGAAGATCTCGAAACCTTCGGGCTGCTCTATGTACACCTCCTCCTCAATGACTCCGTTGAGGAACGCAGTATTCACATCCATCTGATGAATGTGCCAACCCATCTACGCTAAGAGAGCAAGGATGCTCCGTATGGAAGAATACCTTGCGACAGGTGAAAAGGTTTCTTCATAGTCGATCCCCTCAATCTGTGAGAAGCCTCGGGCAACAAATCTTGCCTTGTACTTCTCGACGCTCCCGTCAGCAGCTTGCTTCACTTTGTAGATCCATCTCGAACCTACCACTGATTTCCATACCAGCCTTGGGACAATCTCCCATGCACTGTTTCTGACAATCGAATCATACTCTTCCACCATGGCATCTACCCATGCAGGGTCCTCCACAGCTTCCTCGAAAGAGGATGGCTCTGTCACGATACACTTTTCATCAGAGCCATGTATCCAGTATATCGGTCAGGTGACTGTCTCTGTCTGCGTTGTGATGTAGGTGCTCCTACAATCTTCTCTGCATCTTGATTCAGTCGCTCAGCTTCTGTAGTGCGCTTCTGCCCTCTGATGGTTAGCACTGCATGAGTGGTTTCTTCTACTCCATGAACCTCCTCTTATGGTTGATCCACATCCTGAGGCTTATCCTTAGGAACTAATAGCTCCTCATCTGCATGTAAGTGTGGCTCCCTCTCAAGCGAACACTTCATGGCTTTCTCCTCATGAAATTTGATATCCCATCGCACAACAGTCTTCTGACTGTCTGGAAAATACACACGATAGTTGTGAGGTGTTTCTGTGTACCCCAAAAATATCCCAACCTCTGCAGTCAACTCCAGCTTCTTCCTAGCATCCTTCATCACATGAATGTAAACATGTGAGCCAAAAATCTTCAAATAAGAAATATCACGCCTCTTACCAGAAAACGCCTCCTCGGGTTTACTCATGCCAAGTATCCTATGAGGACAACGGTTTTTCACATAAACCGCAGTGTTGCATGCCTCAGCCCACAAGTGTATGGGAAGGCCCTGATCATGCAACATCGCCCATGCACCACCCACGATCGTTACGTTCTTTCGCTTCGCGACCCCATTCTGTTGTGGGTTATGAGGCGCTATGAGCTCGCTTCAAATTCCTTCTGCGCTGCAAAAGTCCTTGAATTCACCAGAGATGAATTCACCACCATTGTCGCTCCTTAGAGCCTTCACCTGCTTCCCCGACTCTTTCTCCACCAGTGCCTTGAACTCATAGAACTTTGAGAATGTCTCGCTCTTCTTCTGCATGAAGAAGATCCAGCACTTCCGAGAAAAGTCATCAAAAAATATCACATAGTACTTGTGCTTTGCTGTCGAAGCTAATGAGAAAGGTCCACACACGTCTGTGTGAATTCTATTAAGGATCGTCGTGGCGCGACTATCCTTCTCGTGAAAGGTGGCTTTCACAAATTTTCCCAAAGTACATCCCTTGCACTGATCTGACTGCGCAAGTGTACCTTTGGTAAGCCCGGTAGAAATCTGCTGCAAAATTTTCAAAGCACCATGGTAAAGATGGCCCAATCTCCTGTGCCATAGCTTGCCCTCATCTTGGCTCACCACTCCTTCTGCCTTGCCTGCCATTGTTGCGCAGCCATCTACCTACAATTGATAAAGGTTCTTAACTCGAACCCCTATCCTTCGGGTTTCACCATTTTTTTTACTGCACAGGAAAGCCTTTCTTTCGCTAAAGACAACATCATATCCCTTGTCTTCCAACATAGCCACAGAGATCAGATTCTTCTTCAATCCTGGAACATGCATGACATCCTTTAATATGAAAGGTTTACTAGTATTCTCTCAAAGGAAATGGTCCCGATACCAGTCGCACTGTATCTACCATCATCGCCCATCTCGATGTGGACTCCAAGATCCTTCTCATCCAGATCAGTAAACAAATATTTGTCTCCTGTCATATGGAAAGACGCACCACTGTCAAGAAACCACACTGATCCCATCATACTTGAGACCAAGCATGCAATCAGCGAAAAATCTAGCTCAAACAGCGAGGCTAAGGCCTCTCCAGCTGCAGATCCAGCAGCCTGCTTATTTTTCTTCTTCTGTGGACAATTAGTGGCGTAATGTCCATGTTGGTGATAGTGAAAGCACTTCACCTTGGACATGCCTTGCTTCATGCCTTTCACACCGGATTGAGAAGTATTCTTCTTGCTCTTCCCCTTCCTTGCTTTGGCAGCCAAAGCGCAATTTTATTCATCTTCATTCTTTGATGAAGATCTGTCCCTGGTACTCCGCCTTATCTCTTCCTGCACAAGATCTGACCACAGTCGCTCCCTTCCTAGCAGTTTCTCCCGACCATTGACAGAGTCCTCATAGGAATGCCAACTCTTCAGAAGCCCAAGGAGAGCCAAGCTCACCAAGTCCTCTTCATCTACAGTAACCCCCACACTTCTGCAAATTTCATCCCCGCATTGGACAAACTTCGCGAGGTATCAGCAGCTTTGCCTCTTCTCCATTTTTATTTCCGAGCTGTCCGAGCGCCCAAATTTTCCTCTCGTCGCTCTTGCTTTGAACATGTCTCACAAAGCTTTTCACATCAAGAATGGAGAAGCCACTATGAAGGCCGGACCCTGTGATCCTTCACACCTTCCAACAGAATCCTTCGACACTTTGTTGTCTTCTTTTTCCATGCATCAAGTGCGGCAACATCGCTAGAAGCAGGTTTTGGAATTTCTGCATCTATGAACTCCTTCAACCCATTATCCTCTAGCACCGCCTCCATCCTATCCTTCCATGAAATATAATTTGAGCTGCCCTCAAGGGCATACTCCAATCGCAATCCGTTGAAAGACATCTCAACTTCGACACCAAGAAAACACTACTGCAAATTCGAATTCCACCAGCACAAAACTCAACCGCTTCAATGCTTTGCAATTGCTCCGATGATCAATTATCGCTCTGATACCATGTAGAAATTATATAACTGATATGTTATATGTCTAAGATTCTCCTGATCATACACTATTTGACTTCATGCACAATACAGAATCTATTCCACCATTGATCATCATATGCGGAAATTAAATCAATTGCATGCACACATTAAAACCATAAAAAATTCACACACATTAACACAGTGATTTATGGGAAAGCTTAAAGCTGAAAACCCCCAACTATCTGTATAATATATGTCATAGAGATCATGTAACAATCATAATACAAAGCTTATCACAAGCTCTCAGTATCTCCAATCGCTACACACTAATCAGGTCCTGATCTAGCAAATCCATGCACCGATCCACTGCCACCTGCTAGCCTGCCTCTACTGCACAATCCCTGCTGAATATGGGCTCTGAATGAACTCAAAACCACCTGGCTTGCACTGCGCAATCCTCATTGGCATCTCCATTAATTTGTGGTGCAAACTCATGCACCACTATAGTCACAACTGATAGTCACACTGCTCTTTCACCTACCTCTCCACTGGTCTCCACTGAAACTGTCCATGCACTGTAGTTAACTGATGTATTCTTCAGTTGATTAATGAGTTAATAATTAGTGAATTAATTATTAATTAATTCACACCACTCTCACTAGTGTATCAATCAGCTAGACTAGATACAACTAGCTCAACTGTGTCTAACTGAGTTAAACTGAACACAACTCCACCAACTACCTCAATAACTCCACCAAACTCTGTCACATGAGTTCTAACTGAAGTCTCCATGCAATAGCTCCACTTAACCCTCATGAATAGCGTAATTCCTTCTGTCAGCTCCTGTGCCACATCTGTGCACTTAACTGAAGTGCTCCAAAAGAATAAGATAATGTTTAGAGTCCAAATATTATTAAGAGCTAATAATATTCGACATATCTATTTTTAGACTGGCAATCTAAAAATAGATTCCGCCCAATATGCCTAAAAATAGAAGTCCATCTATTTTTCCAACTTGACCAACCATCCACAAATAGCATCCTGCAACTCATAGAATATGATCGACATGTCTAAAAATAGACATAGTCTAAAAATAGACTTTGCGCCAAAAATAGCCTGCGGGCCCACTTAGTGAAGGCGACTTCTTTTCACTAAGCTCATCATCATGTTGCAATCTCAACAATTTTGTGGCGATATGTTTGGATTTTCAATAGGTAAAAGTAGAGTTTAAACATCCAGGTGGTTTACTACAGCCGATTCTGATTCTAGAGTGGAAATGGAAGGTCATTTCTATGGAGTTCATTACAGGTTTACCGAGGACATCTAGACAACATGATTATATCATGGTTGTGGTTGACAGGTTTACTAAAGTAACTCACTTCATTCCAATGAATTCTACTCATTCAGCTAGTGAGGCAACACAAGTCTTCATCAGGGAGATAGTGAGGTTACATGGTATTCCTAGGAAGGTTGTGTTAGACAGAGATGTCAAGTTCACTTCCAGGTTCTTGAAAGAGTTATTTGCAGGTTTGGGTATAGAGTTGGCCTTCACTGCAGATTACCATCCACGGAAATATGGACAGAAAAACAAGGTCAAAAGGATTTTGGAGGACATGTTAAGGATGTATGTTATGTATCAGCGACAAAAGTGGAAATATTATCTTCCACTAGTAGAGTTTGCTTACAACAATGTATATCATGAATATTTGAGGATGAGTTTGTTTGAGGCACTTTATGGGTGAAGTTGTAATAATCCTATCAATTGGAGTGATCCAATTAACAGGGTATTGTTTGGACCAAACATGTTGGAAGAGATGGAACATGAAATGCAAGTTATCAAGAAGAATTTAAAAGTATCACAGGACAGGAAGAATAGTTATGTATATCAAAATAGCATGTTTAAGTGGTTTTAGGTTGGGTAACATGTGTATTTGTGTATCAAGCCAAAGAAGAGCTCAGGGAACACTCCCAATGTGCTTCTGATTCCATCTGGAAATGTTATTCACCATAAAAAAAGGCATTCGGTCGCTCTTGTTCTCCCCCTGCAATGTGCTATTGTGGCTGTGAGGGGAATTGGAATGCTGGGACAAGGGGGGGCCTCTGCCTAAAATCAACAATGCCCACAGCAGGTTGCAACGAACGCCCGATTTTGTGAAAACCTAGATCTGGCAGCACTTGGAGTCGACGTCACGGCCGGTGAACGAGGTTCTCATTAAAATCTTTACTGAGTTGGAGCCGAGATGAGTTCGACATCTAGACATCCGAGATGTTGAGGAGGAGAGAGTTGTCTTCCACAACATGCGGCCAACCACATTCGTGTGACACTCATGCCATATGACTTAGTGACCCTCTGTCCATATGAAACGTAGTCATACATATCCAAAATTGCAACCTGCGCTGAGACTGAGGAGGGGAATCATTATCATTGAATGAATCGAGAAAGAACCTTGTGGATGGATTCCTTCTTGGACAGAGTATTCATGCAGGAAAATCCTCTTCAACAACAACGGCTTTGAAGCATCAGTTTCTCCTTATCTTCAGGTTCGATTGTGAATACATGATTTGGCTTTTTAATGGATTTTTAATGCAGCAATGGGATCCTTTTTAATTTATGCCATAGGGCATTAAGTTAAATTAAAAAAAATAATAATAAAAACAAAATGTTTCGTATTTGATTTAATTTTCTTTGTTAAAAAATTAAAAAAAAATATAAAACAATTATATATATATATATATATATATATATATATAATTAAAAAAATTAAAAAAATTGTTTCATATTTGATGATAACTTTTGTTGTTATAAAAAATATAAACAATAAAAATAAAAATAAAAACATTTCACAAATGGGCATTTTGTGAAAACAATTTTTCGAGTCACTTCAAAGGAACTTGAACGCAAAAGCGATAGGAAATAAAAATGCATTTCATTTTATTAAGTTGTTGCATTTATGATCTTCAAAATATCTCACAGTTTTCATGCAGGAATTGTATTGAGCTTTAACAAGTATGGAGACGATCATGAAGATGAGATCTCCATAGATCACATATATCATTGAAGCAAGGAGGCATTAGAACTTCATTACAAATGTCGTAACATTTGCCATTATACAAAAACCTTTTTGTGCCACGATATGTTTTATCCATATTCCTCCTTCAAAGTTCATTAGTCATCCATGTTGGAGTCCACTCATTCATTGCCTTATCCATCCTGACTTCACACATAGCTACTTTTCTGAGTCGCATACATTTTCACCTTCATTTCAGTTCATCTTTTTGTCTTACAAATAAACCATCCACCTCTCTACATTGCCTTGCTTTCCTTGCCATAAAAACTGTTTGATAGTGAGATCTTTTATCTATAGTCCTACCAATCATTTTGTACAAAATCGCGTTGACTGATGTGGGATTCCATAAGGCCCACCTTTCAACAAGTCTCGACCCATCGACCTCAACACCTTATCTGGGATAAATACTAGAGTCATCATTAGTACCTAGAGGCTTCTATGCCCTAATGACAAGTTCTCTTGCCGAAAATCATGGGAATACATAAATTTCCCTTGATCGTTGGATCTTGCAAGTGGCTCAACATCAGATCATTTATTCGCACTTCACAAGATGTACTTGGGTACCTTGGCACTCATTGACATCAATAGTGAGTTTGTCTTGCGTTGGTTAATGAAATTCATTAATGGTCAGTAATCTATTGACTTCTTTTCATGCTCGACACCGACACATTCATTCGCATGACTAGAATTGTACCATCGGATTTTTGAAGCAATTGAAGATTATATATTTTTCATGACTCCATCAACAGTTGTAACAAAATTCTTTCAGCCATATGAGAGTACGACAATTCTACTTTCAGACATCATCTTCAGATTCATACAACCAAGCAGCAGTTCAGATTCCTTCACTTCATCTAGCAGCATGATATTCACATGATATTTTCCTGATCTAGCAGCACGATATATTCTCTCATGCAAACCAGCATGACATTTTCCAGATCCAGAATCAACAGCAGCTACATTTATATTGCATAGTTCATCAACTGTTTCGGTACGTGAAGGTATGTTATTTGATAATTTTAATCAAATAATTTCTTACATGTTGAAAATAAATGAACTTGGAAAATTCCCTCACCATATTACATCATCTTTCACCTTTTCGTAAACATAACACATCTTCAGTTTGGGGGGAGGGGGGCGGGGAGAATATTCATTATCATTTCATTCCATTCATTACCTCACATATTGTTGACCAACATGACTCTTCCAAACTACACTTCGTTGCAATTGATACATTGATATCTATTTTGGCATGATTCAAAAATATGAGAAAAGGTTTTCTTATGCCTATTAGTGACTTATCATTTCCATTATATGACTTATCATTTTCGGTACATGTGTTAAAAAAGAGAAGAAAGAAAATAAATAAATGTTGTTAACACAAGAACGAACATTTGTTATATTCATGGTTGTTAACACAAGAACCAACCATAGAAAATATTAGTTGCAGTACATGTATTTCACATGCTGGAATGATACATTGTTAGAAACCATAATCAAGCAAAGCCAAAAGTTTGTAATCCATGCAAGATTGCATGAGGACATGCAACAAGTTCAATTGGGGGTTATGTTGGGTCTCGTAATTGTCGCATTTTCATCATGTTTATCCTCGCCATTCCTCACATTCCATCACCTCATTTAACCACTCATTGTACCATTTTGATGGGTTCACCTCACTATTTTCCAATTTATTTATTTTTAATATTATAAGAGAATGTATGATTAATTATTGGAAAATTAACATATTTCATTAATATCTCAAATGTGGATGAGCTTTTTAATGTGTAGGATTATTTTGAAGGATTAATAAAAAATCTTCTCAAATATTTCCTCCACCATTTCAAGAATTCAAATGATAGTTGTTCAAGCTTATTCCAAGGAGAAGATCATGGAGGTTTGGATAACATGTCATCCAAGATTTGTGAGAGATGAGTGAGGATTTGAAGGGATCATATTTTGTAATTATAGGGATATTGGTTGAGAGAAAAGTGGATTTGTAATTATGAGTTGCTTATCTTGTTTTCAAAGCACTCATGTATAAATAGGAGTGTTCTTTCTCCAAGTGGAGGAGGAGAAGAGAGGAGAAGGTAGTAGGAAAAACTTGAGACTTTGATATTCTTATTTTCTGAAGTTAATTGAAGATAGAATTTATCATTTTCTTGTGCATGAGATCTGAGTAAGTTTTAGTAGTTGAAATTACTCTCAGTGTACGAGGAAAGGGTGGAGGGCCCCCACACCGAGCTAAGTACACTTCTTAGTTTATTTTTCGTTACAATTTTTGAATTAGCTTGCTTATGTTTAATTTTTTACGCTGATTATTTCTGAGTATTGATGAATCTAATGATCATTCTTAACTTGCATATGAAAGGACAAAAAAATGTTTAAATTAAAAATTCTTTCTATCGAATCGAGATCTTCAGTTAGAATTCATCTTTACATGCTTTTATATGGTTGCTAATGGATCTTAATCTTGTTTCTATTCTTGATGAAATACATGTACATGTACTGCAATTGGTTCTAGTCTCTTGCAGTACATATACTAAGAATTAAGAATTAAGATTGCAGTACATGTACATGTATTTCAACCCAGTGTTTTATTCTTAACATGTATTGATTAGATAGAAAAAATGTTTAACTTAAACATTTGCTTGTCCTTTAATATGCGGTACATGTTGTTTCTAGTCTCTTGCAATACATGTATTGCATTTGCTGTACATGTATTTCATCTTGATGAGTGATCACAGTGGATTGAGATACTTATTTGACCAACCAAATATAAATTATAAGAAAGCTAGGTGGTTGGCTACGATTAGTGAATTCGACTCTAATATCAAGTACATTAAGGGTAAAGAGAATAGGGTTGTAGATTCTCTTAGAATAAGGATACATGTAAATCATATAGCAGCTATGATTTCTTATGGGATAGATTTACATGATCAAATATTGCAAGTGGGACAACAAGATGACAGGTACCTGTATCCTAAGAAAAGGTTACAACAGTAGGGTATATGTGAACAGGATGGGGATTATCATCTCATAGCAGATGTTTTGGTGAGATTTAGAGACATGATCTATGTGTCAAATAAAAATGAGCTCAAGAAAATTATCTTACGGGAATTTCATGTTAAGCCATATTCGGGTCACCCGGGATATCAAAAGACATTGAAAGTGGTTAATAAATTCTACCATTGGAAAAATTTGAGGAAAAAGGTGGAAGAGTTTGTGGTGAGATGTTTGGATTGTCAACAGGTAAAAGCAGAGTGTAAACATCTAGGTGGTTTACTATAGATGATTCTGATTCTAGAGTGGAAATGGAAAGTCATTTCTATGGAGTTCGTTACAGGTTTACCAAGGACATCTAGAAAACATGATTATATCATGGTTGTGGTTGACAGGTTGACTAAAGTAACTCACTTCATTCCAGTGCAGTCTACTCATTCAGCTAGTGAGGCAGCACAAGTCTTCATCAGGGAGATAGTGAGGTTACATGGTATTCCTAGGAAGATTGTGTTAGCCAGAGATTTCAAGTTCACTTCCAGCTTCTTTAAAGAGTTATTTGCAGGTTTGGGTATAGATTTGGCCTTCAGTGCAGATTATCATCCACAGAAAGATGGACAGAAAAACAAGGTCAACAGGATTTTGGAGGACATGTTAAGGATGTATGTTATGTATCAGCAACGAAAGTGGAAAGATTATCTTCCACTAGTGGAGTTTGCTTACAACAATGTATATCATGAATATTTAAGGATGAGTCTCTTTGAGGCACTGTATGGGCAAAGTTGTAATACTCCTATCAATTGGAGTGATCCAATTAACATGGTATTGTTTGGACCAGACATGTTGGACAAGATGGAAATTGAAATGCAAGTTATCAAGAAGAATTTAAAAGTATCACAGGACCGGAAGAATAGTTATGTAGATCAAAATAAGATGTTTAAGGGTTTTTAGGTTGGGGAACATATGTATTTGTGTATCAAGACAAAGAAGAGCTCAGGGAACACTCCCAATGTGCTTTTGATTCCATCTGGAAATGTTATTTACCAAAAAAAAATCATCCCCCAACCTTCCCTTCTCTATTACATAGTCCCTCAGGCAATCTGGTCACTCCCTTCAATGCAATCATTCACCTTCCAAGTTCCCCAAAGTCCACCTCTCTGCTACACAATCCCTCGGGTGATCCATCCCTTGGCAAGGTTTCCTCGCATCAAAAGGTCCAAAAACCAAGGGATATCCTTGCCTCAAAACTATCATACCGATTATAGCATGCTCATGGAAATCAATGGACACTATTGGGTACCATTGTCCCACAACAACCTTTCTCCCGAATTCTTTGCCAGCATATTGCTGCATGTTCCAATTCCTTTTGTTGTTGCTGCTAATTCTTCCAGCCAATTTCAACCACCCAACTAGGCATTTCCCTGCTTTCCTGTACCAAGAACATAATTTCCATTAGAATAAAAAGGAATTGACATAAATTTAAATCATACCTCATTGATGGCTCATCAATAACGTACACCTAAAATTACATTTACTTCTTGTCATAACAAGTTAAACTAGCTCTTTAATCAAATCATCATGTATAAACATATCACATCTGGTTAGCTAAAAACGCAGCATCATAAATCATAATCATAAACTATGTGCATAATTAAAAACTGAAATAAAATATTTTTACTTATATTTCAAATGGCTCTTTACTTCTGCCTTTGTTCTTTGTCCTTTTCGTACACACACTGAATCGTTTTCCAAACCCGAAAAGCACCCAATGCCTTTTCTTCTCTTCAATCACGTACACACAATGGATCGGTACCCAAACCTGCAAAGCACCCAGTGCCTTCTCTTCTCTTCAAAGCAACAAGGGAATCTAGAGACTAGATAGTACCTCCTCCCTCAATATCAGCAACAAGAGCATCCATATAATAAATCGTCTCTACCCTTAATATCAACAACAAGGGAATCCAAAGACTAAACCACCTATACCTTGAATATCAACAACAAGGGAATCCAAAGACTAAACTGCCTCTACCCTCAATACCAACAACTCAAGAATGGTCTCATTCCAAGTTGTCCAGGGCTCTAGGAAATAATAAATCAACCCACAACCTTCCAGGGCTCTAAGCGTTTATTTGAAATCGCGGCTCTAGGGACTAGTAACTCAACCCACAAGGCACCAGAGCATTTGTCTCAACCTACAGGCTCCAAGAACTAGTAACTCAAACCAAGTTGTTCTAGGGCTCCAGAGTGTTTGTTCCAACCCACAACCATAGGGAACCCAAGAACCAATCCCCTTCACAACACATACACCTACACCCGGTGTACAACACCACACACACCTACACCCGATGTACAACAAAACACATATGCATACACACAGTACAATACAACGAATACACAAGTCACGATACAACGACTACACAATACTCATGACAGTACCACATGTACACAACACAACATGTACAACATATACACAACAATAATATTTCACATCCAGAGACCACATTGTCTCTACCAGGAAACCTTTCCTATAGTGTCTTTCCCATGCCTTACCGTGTGCATCCACAACCCAAGTCCCGAGTTTGTGTCTCTTTCCACTATCCATGCTTTTCCCAAATGTCGTAGATCACATTGCTTTCATTTCGTTGATGTATCCTTCAACATCGCATGTCCACAACATAAACATAGGCATAATTATAAGCACATAATATCAAATCATGTCCGCATGATACTAATCTCATAAGTCATCTAGGGCTACTCTTCCCACTTGATTCCTCATAAACCAAGAACATTTTCATGTCATTCACCTGCATAAACAATCATTATTCCACAAGAATGATCCCTAACGACCCTGTTAGACAATGACACACACACACACACACACACACACACACAAACACACACACATATATATAAATTAGCATAATCGTGATCACAACACAATTACCAATGTTCATAAGATCAAGGTTAAGAGAACTCCCTTTATCCATTCACAACATGAAAAACATTGAGAAAAATAGTTCCCAACATAGCCAAGGAATTTGATGCCTCAAATACATTCAACTTACCTTTCTTGTTACATTTCTCATGATTGTCTTTCCACTATCCATTTACCCTAATGGACCTAACCAACCAAACTAGTTATCATATTCTTTCTTTCAATTTCCCTTTACTCATGCACTGGGCTTCATCTGGGTCTTACATTACTTGTTGGGTCTCATTCAACCCTCCCTGAACTCCATTAACTTTCCTTTCCCAACCAATTCCCAAGACCCTCAAAACATAGAAGGCAAGAATAAGAAGAAAAAAAGAAGAAACCGAACAACAATACAACACCACAAACAAAGTGGCATGGCCATGCACTAGACACAATCAAAACCGAAAATCAAGCACAAACGAATCACAAAATATTGAAAGCACAAAACTAGCAACAAACACCGTTAATCAACCCCATGGTTCCTAGTGCTTCCAAGGGAAATCTCAACCCAAGCCTTCTTCAAGATTTCATGGCAGTCTCTTTGGCCATGTAATTCCCTGCATCATAGTGTCATAAACACAAAACTGTGAGTGGATAATAAATATAATAATATTCCAGCTACCTTACCTGTTGCCCCCAACACATTTCTCTGCAACTGAACACATCCATACCATCTCTCAAGGGATTCCAATTCCCTTGAAAAATCAAATCATAACTAGAAACCAGTTGTTATTCTTGGATCTGATCAACCATATACCATGTAGCTTCATCAACCCCAAAGTGCTTCAATGCACTTTAAAGTGCTCATAACTCGGTCCCAAAGCATGATCTCCTTCTGCTGCAAGATGCATTGAAGCTCTACATGGAACTCTCCCTCTCGTTCCACCTTCCATCTCGAGAATGGATGTCTGATGACCTGCTTGCCTATTATCAACTGCTGCATAGATCGAGGGAATTCTCTGACCTACATCCCTAATTGTTAGTTACTCCTACGCACTGGAGATCTGAGGCCTACCATGCATCCATTGTGCACCTTGATACAAAAGGAAATCCTTCTTGCGATGATATCCCAGTAGGGGAATTTTGAGGTCTAAAATGGGCCTCCTAAGGAAATAATAAAATAATATTTATGAATTTGCATTTTACTTTTTTCACCACAATCCATGTAACCATGGTTAAATTCAATTGAAAAGGTGTACCAAAATAAAATTAATAAAAAATTTGTTTTGATGTGACTATAAATAAGAATGATTTCTTCAATAAAATGTCATTATCATTGAACAACTAATGCATTTGTCCTTTGTACTTAAATAAGTTAAAATAAATTATAATTAATTTGAAATTATAATATTAAATAAAATGAGATGAATATATAATTCAAAAATAAATATATGAAAATATACAAATATAATATTTATTGAAAAATGTATAAAGACATGAAGATTATGTAAGGATATGCATTGTTTCTTTCAAAAAATATGAAATGACAATAATAATATTTTATTCAAAAAATGTGAAATGACATTTATTATTAGTACTTTACTTTGACTTTAAAAGTACTTAAAGCACTACCATGGTTAACCATGAATTTTTATCCACCATTGATAATGTAACAAGTAAGTACCTTTAACTCAAGCAATGCCACCTCAACTATTTGGGATGATGTCATCCCCTAAAATGTGATTGGTTCTCATAAAGTGAATTTTTATTGTAAATTTTCCTTAGGAGGCCTATTTTAGACCTCAAAATTCCCCTAATGCATCACAGGTTAAACACTGGAATGGTTTTGCATCTTCATACATCAAACTCATCTCAAATCAACTCCTCGTCTTAGATGCCTCTGACACACTTAACACCTTCCCACCAAATGTTTTACATTCTCTTGAGACTGAAGGTAGCTATCTTGGCTTTCTTGAAATCTTCTAGCAAGTAATACTTCTCACTCAACCTAAAAGGATGCTGGCAGTAATGGTGATGATGTCTCTCGAAACCATAGCTAGAATGAAATCTATAAGAACTACCCCTCCTGTTAGGTGTATAAAAATATCTGCCGCCTCTGACTGTATCATCTTTGTCCAACTTGTGTCTTCTAAGAGACATGTTTCCATAAGCCCCATTAGTCTCTTCTTCTTGTCAATATTTGATCCCCATCTGTCCCTGTCTCTGCAAATATGAAAAGCTCTAAAGGATTAGTGCATTAACTTCTGCTTTCTTTTCTTGTGTCTTAATCAACTTGTCATGGTCTGTCTTGCAAATTCCAATCTTTGCCTCCATAATCCTCAATGTATCAACCAGATCAGGAGAATACTCTTCCCCTTACTACTCAACTGACCTTTCTGATTCCATAGATTTCATGTTGGGCCTATAAGGAAAGTCATCTGAATTGTATTCCTCTACTCTTCTCTTCATCCCTGATCTTATATTTCGGGCAAACATACCATGTTAGATAAACCAAATAGACAACATAATCAAACTCATACCTCAATCTATCTCAGGGGAGGCTATCACATTCAAGTCCAGATTAGTATAACATGATATCACAATTATATCGATTCATACATGAATATCATAACCATAGCCATCAACACTGGCCAATCCATATTAGCTCGATACATATAATATCAAGATCTTGGCCGCAATGACCATAATCATCATGTATATGAATGTAATGCATATAACAACAAGTTAACTGTCATGCATGAATAGCTAATGCACGTGCATATGACTGCACTCATTAACTAGCATTTATCATGCTTGCAACCACAAAAACAATAGAATGACATGCATGCATATAACAACCATTAACCATCATATCTACATGCTAACATATAATACATGTATGACAATATGATTTTACCCTAAGGTCTAGTGCTGCAACCTCGCTCTAATACCACTTTGTAACCACCCCTCCCATCATTTACTCTCTTTTACAAGCTCCCAGGGTAAATGTGATGTTGAGTGCTACTATGACATGAACCAACCTCCTAGATCGAATTAAGGAAGTGGGGCCTACAAACTGAACACTTACTGGTATCATACAGGGACTACATATAACTCAAGAGCTAAACAACCACCCTAGGTGATCAATCCCTGAGTTGGAATCCTTTTTTATTGACCTAACACCCCATCCACATGCGCAAAAAGGGAAGAGTGCGGTTATAAGGCCCCAACCACACACACAAGTCTGCTTCCATCCGAGTATGACCTAGATCCTCTAGTTTTGTTCCAGCAGTTCTGATATCTGAGCCACTTTTTCAGGCTAGCCCCCGTACCACTACCTAGAACCTCTTGTAGCTTTTCAGTGTCACAATTAACATGATGACAATGCCAAAAATTCAAACCTGAAGCAAGAAATTAACCTAGACTGTCTAGAACATGATAGACATTTCGTCAAACATATGGTAGACATGTAAGATATAGGTCATGAATGCATATCTGACCTTTCATCTCTGAACTTCATTTGAGAATCACCACGAAGGTCTAATGCCCTCTAAAGTAGCTGCAAAAACACTTGTTATCCAATGCATTCATCAACCATTCAAATACTTATCAAATCATGAACAAGAGCCATAACTAGAGCACATCATAGAACCATGTTTATAACCAACATATAAATAGGATATTAACCATGACAAATCAACATAATAACAATACAAGTGCTCATAGATCATAATAGGACAATAACTCTTATTAACATTGACCCATAAACTACCATGGATATTCCACTTGACAGTTCGTCACAACAAATATGATAATATTATATTAAAAATATGAAATTCTACACTATTACGATTTTATTAAATTTCTAGATATGTATATTTTACTGTAATTAGTGCATGCATGCGAATGGAAATTATACATAAAATAGATAACAACAAAATAAAAGCTCTCTCACACAGACATAAGACACAAGATATGCTCTAGGAAACCCTTTTGGGAGAAAACCCAACTAGAAGGTGAGGTCGCCCTGCTCTTTTTCTCTGTCTGGAAATATGGATGCAGGTACAAAGAAGTATGGTCTGTGGCCTGTGCCACTGCTACAGTGCACAATTCCTCTCTATGTGCTCTACCTCTTATTCATCTTAGATATTTTTTCTTAGCTATGGAACAAATGCACTCGAAATAATGGAATGTTTCTTCCTCCTAGTGGCCCAGTTATAACACAACCTGATAGCCTACTAGTGGTTAAGTTTGAACACATCAACTCCTAACTACAGTTAAAATATAGACTCTTCTAAAGTATTTTACATCAAAATCACGTGGCTAGCCCATTTTTCCATGAATAACGGGGGCTGACATGACATCCTCCTGAATTATAGGTGTGAAAATAGGAAGGTCAACTTCTAAGTGGCATGAATTTTGCATACATACTTCGATTGATGCACTTCTTGCTTCATTGGAAAGATATTTGTGGGTAGAATAGCTTGAAAAAGTCGCTTGATGCCTCAAAATGCTCTGAGAAGTTTTTAGACCCTGTTTTGTCAAACTGAGTCCCGCTGGTAAAAACGGTCTCGTGAGTTGATTCCTCCACTTTTCCCACTCTGAGTATATCGAGATGGATGAAAAACAGTATAATGATCCAATCTGCATCAATCATATAAAAAAGCCAACCAAGTCAGGGACTTCCACGTACCACCCGACCATAGATTATATTAAACCAAATCTTTCATTCAAACAATCACCACTGTGTCATATTCCAAGCATGAATGTGGGATCTCATGGGATAAACCAAGACAAAATCAAACAGGGAATCTAAAGGTTAAACCACCTCCACCCTCAAGCTACTGTGATCTCACCTAAACTGGTCCTGAGATCACAAAACCAAATCAAGCTTGGATGCCTCAGAATTTCTTTACCATACCTCGAGGAATTTGTTTGTCTCCACCCAGCTGTCGAGGGATTCCTGGAGAAAATCATCTCCACCCCAACCCTTGGGAATTTTCTCGAGGCCACCACACCCAATTCCAAAACCTTCCGGAAATCCAAAGCTCAACCAAGAATGAATCCCATCACACCATGACTATCCATGAAATGAGAAGGTAAGGCTGGAACCACTGTCAAACTAGGAAAAACCCATGCCAATGACAACAAATAAACCAAATCAACATATACATGTACCATTCATTCACACCTCAGCTAGGAAATCACACATGCAACCTGTTAACTACAAAATCCTCCTGTTGAAGTTGTTGATCCAACCTTTTTATTGCGCCTCCTTGCATTCCTTTGCTTGTCCTTTTCTTTCCTTTGTTTGCTTGTCCCAGTGCTTGTTCTCTTTCCTTTGCTACACCTGCTCGAAAAATGGGCAAAAGTTGTGAATTGATTCTATGATGCCTTTTTATTATTGATGCCTCTGTTTTCATCATTTTCCTTCATTTTTCCTCTAATTTCTCTTGCATCCAAATTTGTGTCTCTTCACCTTCCTTTTCTCATATTTTCCTTTATTTTCAAAATTAATAACCAATGATTTCATCTTTTCCTTTGTCAATGCCTTTGCCTATTTTTTCAGTGTCTTTTCCAATTTCCTTAGCCATTAATAAACCGCAAGTGACCCCCAATGTGATGTTTTGCCTACCATTCAACTTGGAATACATGTTCCATGACCTTAGCCTTAATATTCATTTATTATCCTTTATTACATGAAATTTAACCCAGGGATGTTATAATACCACTCCTAGATGTTTTTAATTAGCTATAGAAAAATATACAATGCTAAAAAATGGACCCCCTCTTCTCCTAGTGGCCTAGTATTTAACACAACACGATAATCATATACAGTTAGGGTTTTGACTTCCTCAACCCTTAATTAGTGATATGGTTTTGGAGCTTATAGAATATTCTTGAAAGTCCACACGTGTATAGCCCCACATGTTTAAGTAATTGGGGATGATGTGGCATCCACTTGTACTAGGGTTTTCAACTAGGCAGGTCAACTTGCGAGAGGCATAACTATTGCATATGATTTCTGATTAAGGCAATTCTTGTACCCTTGGAAAGGTCTTAGTGTGTATAATACTATAAATAACCTCAAGAGAGTTTTTTGACCAATAAATGTCATTTGAGGCCTCAAAATGGATCCAAAAGATTATATACAATTTTCAACTCCATTTTTTCCAAATTGGGACTTGCTGCTAAAATAGCCTTGCAAGCTAATTTTTCCTATTTTTTCCATCCCAAAAGTATTGAGATAAAAAACAAATTATATAATGATTCACTCCATATCAATGAATATTTTCAAAACTATTGAAAGATAAGTTTAAATAACCTCATTGAAACATTAGTATGCTCTAAAACAAAGCTTACTAGATCATATGAACTACAAGAGAGAATAGCCTTTATACTCAACTTGCTTATATACTTGTGCATGCAACATTTTTTTTCAATATTGAGTTACTTAAGCCTTATGCTTCATCTTTACTTTCTTTAACATTATCAAATTTGAGAATTCATATTCATTATTGTCTTTCTCCCCCTTATCAATGCCATCCTTCCCTATAAGTGAAACACATAATATAAACTAACATATTCACAAAAATGAATATTACACAGTGAGATATTCCTAATCAAATGAATTGAGGAGATGACAAAATAAAATTTAAAACTTGTATATTAGAGTTATTCCTTCTCTAATCAACTCGATCAATATTATTAAACTTAGCACCAATCACATTGATTAATTTTAAGATTAACAATACTTCCGATTTTTTTCACCAATTTTCTACCTGGCCATTGAAAACAAAACCTCAATCAACTCAGAAATGGCACATTTGGCAATGGTAGATGTCCCCTTCAATAGTGATAAAATATGCTTCTATATGCAAACCTCAACCAACTAAAAGCTTTGTGATATATCAATGATAAAAAACATTTGGGCACTCTTTGGAACACAATCCTTTTGCATTTCAATTTGTAAGTGTTGCATAACTACACCTCTTCCCGTGGAGCGCCTGTGTGAAGTGTACCTCACTTCACTTGGGATGTTTAGATGTTGTTCTTTCATGTAGAATGATCAAGGCTACTTCCATTGAAACACTACGTTCTGCTCTTAACCATGTCAGGGAATTCTGTAAATTGGGGTTTTTGGAGAGACCTCAACACATGAGGGACAAGCCTGTAGACTACCTTGAACTCTTGCACGCCTGTGTTGTGAATAGAGCCTTACCATATGGTAAACTGGTCCACGCTCATATCAACCAGACGGGATTTCGGAGAAGCACACGCTTACAAAATGCGCTTGTCAATATGTACGTCAAATGCGGGAGCGTGGTGGACGCTCGCAGAGTTTTCGACCAAATGACTGAACGGGACGCATGCTCATGGACTGTCATGATTGCAGCGTACTCAAGACATGGTTTTCCAGAGGACGCAATTGTACTCTTTCATCAAATGCAAACAAGTCTACAAGCTGATGAATTCACCCTTGCCACTGTGCTTGCAGCATGTGCCAACTTGGCTTCTCTACAACACGGTATGGAAGTGCATGAGAAAATAATTACAAGTGGGTTTCAGTCTGATGGTGTTGTGGTGAATGCCCTGATAGATATGTATGCAAAATCTCGGAGTATGGAGCAAGCATGCAAAGTGTTTGACAGAATGCATCCACGAGATGTCGTCTCCTGGACAGCAATCGTCGCAGGATATCTACAGAATGGGTTTCTTGATGAAGCCCATAAACTGTTTAGGGAGATGCCGCAGAGAAATGTAATCTCATGGAATGCAATGATTGCAGGATTTGCGCAAAATGGGCATGGCGAGAGCGCCTTCAATCTCTTTCGACAGATGCAATTAGCAGGTGTGAGACCAGACTCCAAAACATTTGCCAGTATTCTCACAGCGTGTGCTGACATTGCGACTATGGAACAGGGCATGGAGATTCACCAGAAAGTTATTGTAAGTGCACTTCAGGGTGATGTCTTCGTCATGACTGCCGTTTTAAGTATGTATGCACAATGTGGAAGGATAGAAATGGCACGTGAATTGTTTGACAAAATACATCAACGAGACCATGCGTCATGGAATGCAATGATTACAGGATATGCCCGGAATGGTCTTCTAGATGAGTCCTTGAAAATCTTCAATGAAATGCCTCAACGAAATGTGGTTTCATGGAATGCGATGATTTCTGGATTTGCACATAATGGGCAGGGTGTCGAGGCCTTAGAACTTTTTCAGCAAATGGAGATGGCAGGTGTGAGGCCAGACTCAAAAACCTTCATCACCATTCTCCCAGTGTGCGCCGACTTGGCAGCTTTGGAACAGGGCATGGAGATCCATAAAAAAATAATTAGAAGTGGACTTCTATCTGATGTGGTGGTTCTGACTACTCTTATAGACATGTATGCAAAATGTGGAAGCATAGAGAAGGCTCGTCAATTATTTGACAAAATGCATCACCAAGACATGGTCTCATGGAATACAATGATTGCAGCGTATGCAATGCATGGCAGTGGCAATGAAGCTCTCAAACTCTTTGAACAAATGAGACAATTTGGCATAAAACCAGACCATGTGACCTTTGTTAGCGTTTTGTCTGCTTGCAACCATGCAGGTTTAGTGGATGAGGGCTATAGATACTTCAATTGCATGAGTCAAGATTATTACATCACACCCACACTGGAACACTATATATGCATGGTTGACCTTCTAGGCCGAGTTGGCCATCTTGATGAAGCACAAGACTTCATCAACAAAATGCCAATAAAACCTGATGCTGTCGTGTGGGGTTGTTTGCTTGGTGCCTGTAGAATGCATAACAATATAGAGCTGGCAGAAAGTGTGGCAGAACGCCTTTTCGATTTGGATCCCCAGAGTGCTGCACCTTATGTGCTTCTCTCTAACATCTATGCTGCAGTTAGCAGGTGGGGTGAGATTGAGAAGGTACGGAAATTGTTGAAAGGCAGAGGCATTAAAAAAACCCCTGGATGCAGTTGGATCGAGGTCAATAAACAAGTGCATGCTTTTATCACAGGAGACATATCATACCTACAAACATAGAAAATCTATGAAGATGATGGGATATTTTCCTAAGTCACTTGTTTCCTTAAAATGATGTGAAGGATAAGGAACATATTCTTGACCACCAGACCAAGAGTCTGTTAATTTTACTTAGCCTATTGAATATTTACTAGAACTGCTCTGAGATGGATCAGAAATAAGCCCCCCTCCAAACTTTGTCAAAAGGATAATTCACAGCAAATTTTGAAGTCAATGATCCATTGGTGATCACCTTGCAGACCAAAGGCCAAAGGTTTCTTCTTGGCCATCATCTTGGCCTACAAGAAGGTAGATTAATCGGCATTCCAAGGAGCCTTTTTGCAAGAGGTATGGCTGGCTTGATGGGGAGAGAAACACAGGAGATGAAAAAAAAATTGAAATTTGGGAAGAAGGGTGGAGTAGCAGAAAGATTGAGGACTCAGAATGAAGCAATCTGTTCATGGATTGGAGGATGAAAAGGGTTTTGATCTTCTCCAGATTCCACAGATAGCAAAAATTTTCTTAAAGTCAAAACAACAATCTGCAAAATACTGCCAAGGAGTAAGAATATTCAAATTCTCTGATAGAGTGTATAGCTCCAGTTTGCAATAATTACTGAGCATAAACAGAAGACATTCTTTGCTGGTTTTCCCATTTGGGTTTCCAGGGTAATCTCTGTTGTTCATTGTGTTGAATGCTCGTGTGATTGAGTTGTTTTGGTTATTTGCTTCATACTGGTTTATTGTGGAGCAAATTCCAGTCCATAGAAGTGCCTTATGCTGCCTAAAGTCGATTTTCCATGCTGCTTTATTGGCCACAACAGCTGACCACCTTAGATCGTTCATCTCCGAGGAAGAGTAAATCGATGGCCTACAGTAATAGAGCTGCTGGCCATGTTTGCCAATTTCAGACTGAGTTTCTAAATCTGATTTGTTTAAAATTAGCGTTTCTCCATATATTTACTGGCTGGTGGGTGATTGGGGAAGGTCCTATGCACTCCCATCACTTGCAATCTACTCAGTATGTAACCTACAGAAGTTTTTATCCATCTGTATGCCCCATCTATCCCCACAGCACGTAACTCAAATTGTTTGGCTCATAGGATTGAGAGTATAGCATTAACTTCCAGCTTGGATTGGTTGCTGGTCCAAAACCACTGCACGTGCTTTCATGAAACGTTTGTAATAGCCAGGAATTGATAGCCACACTTCCTTGCATCCCAATCAATCTGTATAATGTATTCCTGCCTTCTACAGCCATTGTGTTGAACTGATCAAGTAGGGCATGGTAATCTGCAAGTAATAAGAGCATTCTACAATCTGTAGCTTTGTAAATTCACTACAGCCTGTAAAGATCTATGGCAGTTTTGTTCTTAGGGTTTCTTAAGGAAATTTGGTTTCCATCAGAATTCTTTCCCTTATTCAACCCTGAAATAGGTAGTAACAGTGCAATTGAGCAACATTACAGTTCTAATAATTTTGACTGAGCATTCATCAACAAGAAATATTTAATACAGTATAATATACCATACCTTATCCAGAGATTCAACAGTCCAACACGAAATTCAACTAAGTAGTATTGTTTACCACTTAATTCTGAATTCTAGGGTTTCCACTGAAATTTCTTTGTTCATTAAATGACAGGACCAACAATTCATTCAAAACACGTTAATTATCAATGCTCAGTCATCAACCACCGTAACACTGGTTATTCATCCACAATATCACTGTTAGGGTAGAGGCAATGAATCCACAAAAAGTAACCAATAATTAGTTATACATCTTGATCTACATCTCAGTGACCTAATCCTGTCTATGGACAACTAATAGACTGAATGAAATACCCTCAAATCTGAGTCTGTCGCAGGAGGGCTAATGCTTAGTTTAAGGACCTGTGAATTCCCTCTGTAACCACTTCCGCGCCTGCCTCAGGACCTTGATCAAACAAGTTCAGAACAGATCGTATCTATTGGAAGTCTCCTGCTATGTTTTCAAAGGCTTCAGACTGTTCTAGATTCAGAAGTATCTTCGCATCCCATTAAAAGTCAGCTACAGGACGTCCTCGCTAGCAGCCGCCGATACTTCTAATGCTCCGAGTCAGCTATTGTTTATCGCGCGGTGGTTACTTTGTAGTCATTTGCCCTATGGTGGTGATCTGCAAATAAATCATGGCTTGACTCCGTCAATCGCTGCCTTATCAGATCTAATTGTCCGCAGACCGACTCCTGCAATTGACCACGAATGGTATCAATCGACTGTTTCAATGAGTGCATCGATAATTAACAGATTGGATTCTTCTGTTGCCTCGTCAAGCATTAGGATTCTTCTGTAAATTATCTCCACTGTCAGACTTCCGCCTCAGGGAAATCGTTGTAGGGTTTCCGCCGTCTTAATCACTGACTGAAGCTAAAGTTGACCAGTGTTGAATCACTTGTCAACGTAACTTGTCTTACGTGTCCTCGCGTCTTTCAATAAAATTGTCTACAGTTTGCACTCCCTCAGCTGGCCAGCTTGGTGTCAAAATACACCTTGCTACCCGCAGTTCTACTCCTTTGATTGATCAGAATCATTGCCCACCAGTGACCAATATTAATCGAAACTTCCTTTACGGGCTGCAATATACACTCGTCTGGTTGGGCAAATTGATGCCCAAATTAATAATTCACAGGCTGTCTTGTAATGGACCTTGTGAATAGCTTTAAACACATGCTTCAACAAAAGTAAGCTGGACCATAACGAAGAAGAATCTTCAATTTCCTCAAACCCAAACCTGAATTGCTGCAAGGACCTGTGCCAGAACAAGGAAAGAAAAAGGAATTAACGAGGGTGGAATTTTTCACCGGTGAAATTAGTAGGGGAAAGGGGTCTTAAAGCCCTCAGAGCCTCAGGCTCAGAAAATAGAGATAAATGATCCAATCCAGTGTTGAAAATATCGGAAAAATATCAGTGAGGGTCTAGAAAACATCTTATTGGTGAAAATATCCGCAAACATAAAAAAAATGCATAATAATTCATTTTTTATTTTTATATTATTATTATTTTTCAGATGTTTAAACATATAAAGCAATAACAACAAGAAATAAACACATTGACACATAAATATGAAGAAAACACTGATATATATGATGTAGTGGATGTAAAATAAAAATGATACATCAAAGACGATATCAAATCCTACTGATCCCTGATAATTGTCCAATCAAGGACTCAAATGTGGAGAACCAATACAAAATAACATCACATATAAAAATATCTCATCATCATAAGTTATATGTAGCAAACCAAATAAAACTAGCAACTATCTATCTGAAAGCAGTTCCCTCTCCTCATTTTACAGGAAAACATGATGGGATGTTTACCAGGTTTGCCCCTAGCAGTAGAAGGCACATACACCTAATGTCAAATAATAATTGTTGGGTACGGAGTTGTGCTCTCCTATATCTATAACAGACAGTGTTAATGTTGATGCTCCCACAATCTCCTCCTCCTCCCCCTCCTCTTCCTCCTGTTGCACCTCCTCCTCGTGCTGCTCCTCTCCCGAGTCCTCCTCCTTGCTGCCTCTGTTCTAATGGTTCCTCTGGTTCTAACCATGCAGGTGACTCCTCTAAGAAAGGCGCCTCAGGCTCCACCCTCCACTGAGACAATACATCAATTTTGTCTAAGGAAATAGCATATGGATCCATTGGTGTTTCTATTTGCTTCATTTGAAGTCGGATACTATAATGCACATACACTAAATCATTGAGGCGAGAGAACTCCAACTAGTAACAGTATCAAAAAATCTGATGAGTCTTGACTCTTGACACTTGAGGGTCATAAATTAAAATTAAAATTAATGTAATTGCTCCACTGAAGGTTGAAGCTCAAAGTTATACTAGTGTTTTTTTGAATGTATTTTTTCAATTACACTCCAATTGCGCTCACACACTGAAGAGCTACATGTTTGACTTAGGATTCTTATGACCAATTTCTGCAAATTGGTGCCCTTGCACCATAGCTTTGCCACCAAATATATACAACAAAATAAAGAATTAAAATAGTCAAAAACTTAGAACATAATTAAATTTCAAATAAAAGTTACATAATTGAATTTTTAAAATCTAGAAATATAAATAAGTAAACTCTATATTGAAAATTCTAATCAGTGATGACTTGTCACTTACGTGGCATGAAGATGGTCATTTCCCTAGTAGCATCATCAAAGCCAAATAGGCCAACACAATCCCGATAAAATTGTATATCGCGATTGATTTTGCTACAAAGCTCAAGATCAGATACCATCCTCTGAATACAGGAATGGAGCCCTTCCATCACCTCGCCATCAAAATAAAAGGCACATTGGTATGAAAATGCGAGGTTGAGGAGGAGTGTTGCTGCATGAATGGGTCGATGAAGCATCCCTGTCCACCGACTATCAATCACATCCCATAACATCATATGTCTATCAAGCCCAATAGAACCCTTGTCTGCATAATAAGAACGAATTGCCTCATTGGCCCTATCGATGACCTCATACAAATAATCCATTGCAGGCTTGTCCCCATCTACCAATCTTAGAAGTTTTACTATAGGTTCACTAACTGAGCACACTTCTTCTACTCCCTACCAAAATATGTCAATGTACACCATTTTTGTAATGGCTCTCTCATCCTATCTCCTGTTGTATCTATAATCACGCCACTCATCAGAAATAAACATTTGATTCAACTCAAACTCACATCGAAGCAAAGACTGAAGAGTAATAAAGTTGGTGGCAAAATGTGTGATTGCAGGATGGGGAAACTCCTTGTTTCTGTTGATTTTTGGTAGCATCGATGTGCTCTAAGTCTCAAATTTTGCAGGGAGGTTTGGACACATGTATTCCATAATATCCAAAAACCATTTTGGGAAATTCCACCCGGATGAGATTTTATTAAAATAATTAATTATTTTTAATGGAAGCCTAAGTCTAAACTTAGGGAATTAAAATAATTGAAGTGTATTAATAGAACTGGGTGTGAATCTTCTAGAAAAAGACGAAGATCAAGTCAAGTTAATCTTAGCCCTTGATTATGTTTTAATCTGGGCTGTTGATTTCTCAACGAAAATATTATAAGAAGGACTTCGATGGGCATTTGAAAAATACATCGGGAGAGGATCTAGAGATCGATTTCTCAAGTGAGCAGCGTAGAGCAACCGAAGAGATCATCAAAGTAATTCTTGTAGTGAGGGGCAAAGATAATTTCCGGTTGGAGAGATTTTTCCTGGGTCGGGAATACATTGTAGAGCAAGCAGAGAGAGAATCAGAAGAGGCAGCATAAGGGCTACGCTGGGCAGTGCAGAGCCATGCAAAGGCAGCGCTGAGCCTTTGAGGAGATACATTATTTTGTTGAGGGTTAGATCAGATCCAGTGCCGGGAGCTGGGGTGTGAGACCGAAGGGGCAGAGGATCGAGCATCTAGCCAACAGAAATATCATCCGAAGGGAGTGACGCAGTCCCCAACAATTGTGGTGTAGAGCTGTGCAAAGGTAGTGTGGGGCTTGTCAGTTCAGGGTTGGGTTAGTGCCGAATCTCCAATGTTAGTATGAGGTAATCCTCACTATTTTTTTGGCAGTCAGATTCTCTTTTGGATAGCCAGATTTGGACATCCAAATTGTATTAAGAAATTACTGCATAATAATACAAACCCTCAGCTGTTGCACCGGTTTTCCTACATTGGGTTTTTCCGGGGACATTAGTCCAAAAATAACAGTGTCATATGTGTGTTTATTCCTTCTTTCTTAATACTTGTCTATCACGTTTTATTTATTTAGTGAGGACTACAGTTATATTTGTTTCGATATTTACTTGTAGAACGCAGTAAATAACTTGTAGAATTTAACAAGTAGGAGAAGTAATATCAGTTTGTTGCAGTAGCAATTCGGGGCATCGAATTTTCAGAGTTTCTAGTGAATCTCCTCATGAGGCTAAGAACAAAATCATGGTTATATATAAACTTGGGGACACTCCCAGCCATATCAATCACCTCCTTGATGAAGGAGAGTTTCCCCATATCCTCAAGCTGCAAATCGATACAATGCGCTACACATGGAGTTCAGAACAATGTGTGGTGCCTCTCCATAAGCATCCTGCCGACAAACACATAATTAGCTGCATTATCTGTTATGACTTGCACCACATTTTGCACACTAATCTCCCAGATGAACCCATCTAACAATTCACATATCATTGTTGCATCTTTTATATTGTGTTGATGCATCCACTGATTTAATAAACATGGTACCTTTAGGACAATGCACCAAGAAATTTAGAAGGGTACTACTACCCTTCCTATCTATCCAACCATCAGACGTCACTATTCATCTAGACACTTCCTATGTCTGTTTCAACTCTGACAATCTAGAGTTGATTTCCTACTTTTTTGCTTGAAGGATTGGCCCCCGCAACTCCTCATATGTAGCAATTTTGTACCCTGGGCCCACAACAACAATAACATCACACATTGGCTGCCAAAATGGATTGGTTTTGGTGATGACGAGAGGTAAGTCACTTCAGAAAAGACACCTCCCCATAACTCTATATGCTTCTTGCTTCTCTTTTTTTGTAACAATTGATTTTATGGAAAGTTGTGCTCCATGTCCTGTTCATGGAACAAAAAATGATGACCTCCCACTCCTAGTAACATTAGCACTAGCAGGTGACGCAGTGGAGCCCCTCCCACTACCCTCAGCCTAAAAACCAGAAGAAGATATCTCGAAATATCTACCTGCTCATTCAACCTTGTTTTTTTATGCCTCTTCCTTCTTTATGTCTTTTTCATCAATTGCTTCAAGAGCTTTTTGCATAAGCTCCACACTAGAAATCATATAAAGCCCAACATCACATCCTGGGAGTCTAGCCAGATGATATTTCAATCGTATAATCCCTCCTATCATCTTGGTCCCACACAATTTGCATGATAGATATGCCTGATTTGTCCCACCATCAGGCTCCCCATACTCTCAAAATGGGTCCAAGGTTTTTGGCATATTTGTAGTGAACTAATTCAAACCTAAGGCACCAAAAAACCAAAAAATTGGCATTAAATACCCATACACAAAAAATAATAAGGAATAACCACCTCATTTTAATTTTAATTTTTTTACTATAATTTTTGCAATGTGAATGAAAAATGGCAATAAGAGGGTGCATAAGAAAATTTAAAGAAAATGAAGTTTGTTGTCCAAATACGGAGAAAACCCTTGCATTGGCTCATGGGCATGAAAATAATAGAAAATGGAAAAAAAACAAAGAAACAAAATGTTGGTAGGCAAAGAGACAAACAAGCATAAATCTAAATCTATGAAAAAAATGATTAACATAGAGGTTTTTAAGAGCATCCCTGTTAATGGAAGAAATGATGTTTGTCTCACTGTTCTTCAATCTTTGATCCAAAAAAAATTCTTAGTTGGTGGTGATAATGGTTGTTTGATCCTCAATCCCTCCTTTACAACCACCACAAAGCTCTTCCCCTTCCTTCTCCAAGACTCAGAAACCAAATGAGCAAATGAAATGACCAAAATTTCTTTTTTTAGCTGTGGCCTAGGTTGCTCGACGATTTTTAGGGTCGTAGCACGATATTTTGCCGAAATATCGGTGATATTTCGGAAATATCGCGATATTTTCAAGCAAGGAAATATTACGATATTTTCTCAGCAAAATTTCGTCTTGCCCAAAATATCGCCATATTTTTGAATATCGCCAATATTTCAGCGATATTATCGACATTGATCTAATCCAATGATTCTCCAAAATGAATTCAACCCTCTTTTATTTATAGATTTCCTTGAGGGGATTCTCTTCTTAATAAATTGAGTAAAATTCACACAAGACCCCAACTTTGAGTTTCTTTTGCCCAGTTGCCCCAAAACTTGCCCTTTGCTGCCCAAACATTGGGTATTTTGGGGTTTTCCCCTTTATCAAGGACTATAACCTACAGGGATCGATAGGATGCTTTGTTAATTTCTCGGGAACAGTATAGTCCCCCCTTCCTGACATTGCTCGTCCTCAAGAAATGACGAGTTACGTTGTTGCCCTTGTTGTTCCCCTTATTTGAAATTAGAAATTAGATCATGTAGATGTTAAACCATATTGATGGCTTCTTGCAATTTATGTTTCTTATGTCAATCATAAGTTGCTCAATGTGTTGAAAAATGTGTAACCAGGTTCGGTCTTCATAAATGTACTTTTGATTCTTGTAAATTGTAAAATGAAAGAAAATTATTATCATTGTTTTTGAGCATGGGTTTCATGCTCAAGGTATTTTATTTTATAGGTCAAGCACCCATTGAGGGCTTCTAGGGTTTGACCTAGGTCAAGAAGTCAAAAGAGTCATTGTCATAAGTTGAAGACCCAATCGGGCACATTGTAACTTGTAAAGAAACTTATTTGTGTCTTTTAAAGTGTCAAAATACCCTCCAAGACCAAGTCGGCCTAAAAGGAAGAGCCACATCCACCTTGACGAGCATATATAAAGGATGGAACTCAACCTCCTTGAAACACATTCATCCATCACTCATTCTAGCGAATAAGGAGGAAGAATGAGACAATGAACAAGGAAGAGGATGAATAATACTTTTGTTTGGGCTATTTATCTCTCACACGTGTGAAGGAAGACTCGAGTTTCTACAATAGATTTAGGGTTTTCATCTACAAGTTCAATCTTGGAGAAAAGAAGACAAGAAGGTCAAGCGAAGGTTAACAGAGGTCATATTTAAGCTCCATAAGTGAGAGAAAGACAAATGAAGCTCTAAGGAAACCTTGGAAGGCTAAATGAGGCTCACATAGGTGGAAACAACAACTACAAGAGGGATGAAAATTCCAAGTCTGTAGTGGATGCCGAAATTTTGCAGCAGAAGGTTGAAGTTGTGCTACTGGAAGAGGTTTGACTGGGTTTTACTAGATCAAGGATAACACATCATATGACGAGGTTGGTCTTGGTGTTGGAGGGTATTGGTCTGAGTCTAATGGTCTTGGAATTTGTCAATTGAAGAATCTATAAGGAAGATAAGAGATTTGCAGGTTTTCCTCTCAAGTGGAGCAGTTTTGGTCCTGACTTGCAACCTATATTTTGTGTTCTTGTTCTTCTTGGTTTTTTGGTAGTTGTTTGATGATATACAAACATAATAACAAGTAATAAAGCTAATAATTAAAAAGACATCAGAAGCAGTTATCAAGTAACGATAAATCACTCTAATCATTGCCCTTAATATTTCTCAACATGGGTTCAAAGCTAAGATTGGTTGAAGGCATCATGAAGATCTCTACTACATTAAAGAAGTTTCTCAAGAAGTATTCAAAGGTAACAAGCCATCTCAAGCAAGGTATCAAAGAAGTATGGAATCTCCTATTTACAAAGGAATAAATGACCAAGACAAAATACAAGGGACTTTTCTCAGCACTTACAGGCACATTCCAAGATTAGAGCATTTGAGTGATCGAAAATGGAGCATCAAGAACATGAATAGTCATTACAAGCAACTAAAGACTCTATCAAAATGAAAATCCTCTTACTCGGTGGAACTTGGAGATAATAAAAGCTATCCTATAAGAGGAATTAAATCAACTTCAATAGAGGTGGAGAATGGAAGCAATATTCATCTCAACAACATCCGATTTGTTCCAGGTTTGCATAAGAATTTACTTTCCATTTCAAGTCTAGAAGATAAGGGTGATAGAGTGGCTTTCATTGATGGAAAAGTTGTAGTATGGAGTAAGAACTCAATAATATAAAATGCAAGAGCAATTGGTACCCGTGAAGGAAGAATTTACAGGTTGATATGTCCTCTTGCTTTAGATAGAGTTCACATTGAAATCGGCCCATGTGAACTCTGGCATAGAATATTTGGTCATCTTCATTTCAAAATCTTTCCAACTCTAAGTTCTATAGTAGATGGAATCCCCGAATTAAAAGAAGATCACAAAGGAGTATGCAAGGGATGTGCATTGGGTAAGAACACCAAGAGACCATTTGGAAGCAGTGCTTCAAGGTCAAAAGGAATCTCGAATCTTATTCATTCATATGTATGTGGCCCTATGAATAAATCACTTGGAGGTCATCTATATTATGTCACATTCATAGATGATCATTCAAGGAAAACTTGGGTTTACTTGATGAAATCCAAGGATGAAGTATTTATCAAATTTCAAGAATTCAAAGCTGAAGTGGAGAACTTTAGAGAAATAAGAATCAAGATATTAAGATCTGATAATGGAAGAGAATATACATATAATGAAATCGTCGCTTTCTGTAAGGAGTCGGGGATTAAGACAGAGTTGATAGTTCCATATAATCCTGAAAAATATGGAGTTGTAGAACAAAAGAACCGATCCATTGAATAAAGTGTAAAAGCAATGTTACATGATCAATATCTATCAAAATTTCTGTGGGTAGAAGCCACGTCTGTATACATTCAAAATCGAAGTCCACATGGGTCACGAGATAACAAAAATACTGAAGAAGTATTCACTGGGAAGAAACCAACTGTGGGTCATCTCTGAATCTTTGGTTGCCCTGTATATATTCATATATCGGAGGACAAAATAAAGAAGATGGACCCTTCAAGCACGAGAGGAAAATTTGCTGGCTACAACAACTCTTCTAAGGCCTATACGATCTACATAAAGGAAGGACACCAGATAGAATTCATCCGAGATTCGATATTTGACGAAAGCATTTCATTGAAGAAATCAAAGGACCTCCCTATGGACTCTGATGATGAAGAACTTCCTGTATTCGAAGAAGAAGTTACTAGGGAGGACAAGGAACCAAATCATGAAGATGAAGGTCCCAATGAACCTATACAACCTATGGATATCCCAAAATCTAGAAAATGACCTAACTAGTTGAAGTCTACACTTCTAGATGCATAAGGTCATGGATCATCTCAAGGTACATTCAGGGAAAGAAAGAATCCCAAACGATATTCTGGGTATGCAGCCTACATGACTAAACTAGTAGAGGTAAAGCCATCCACGTTTGAAGAAGTTGTCACTCACCAAGAATGGAAGGATGTAATGAATGAAGAATATCAATCTATAATGAAAAAATGGAGTTTCGGAGATCTTACCTAGGCCTGAAGACAATTTGTGGTAACTTCCAAGTGGATGGACAAGATCAAACATACGCCAGATGGAAGCATTGATAAACATAATGCAAGATTTGTGGCTAGGGGCTTCTCTCAACAAGAAGGCATCAACTATGAAGAGACATTTGCTCCAACATCAAGGTATACTACTATTCATTCGTTGGTTTCTTTGGTAGCATCGATGGGATGGAACATCCACCAAATGGATGTAAAGAGTGCATTCCTGAATGGAACAATTGATGAAGATGTCTTTATAGAACAACCCTTGGGATTCGAATTCAAGGACAAAAAGGCATATGTTTGCAGGTTAAGAAGGCATTATATGGCCTCAAGTAAGCACCAAGGGCATGGTATGCTAGGATGGATGCATACCTACAAAGATTAGGATTCGTAAAGAGTTCTTCTGATCCAAACCTCTAGATTAAGGTTGTGAAGGGAGAGTCGGTAATCATACTTATGTATGTGGATGATATTCTCTTCACCTGTGTGGAAGGTCGAATCGAAGAATGTAAGAGGAAAATAGAAGCAAAATTGGACATGAAGGATCTGGGGCTGATGCACTACTGTTTGGGATTGGAAGTCTGGAAAGGACCTGATGAAATCTATCTAGGTCAAGAGAAGTATGTGATCAAGATGTTGAAGAAGTTTGACATGATGGATTGTAAACCAGTGACAACTTCGATGATCACAAACTTGAAGAGACTGAGGAGTTCTGAACTAGGAGTTCCAAGTATAGACAATTGATTGGTTCACTGATGTACTTGGTGAACACACGACCAAACATATGTTTTGCAATAAATATCAGCCAGTTCCAAGTCGAGTTGAACAATGATCATTGGATAGTAGCAAAACATATACAGAGATATCTGCGAGGAACTATCCACTACTGCCTGAAATATGATAGGAGGAATGGTGTACACTTGATTGGATATACATATTCCGACTGGGGGGCAGTAAGCAGGATGGAAGAAGTACTATAGGAGGATGTATTACTTTGGGACCTCCATGATCTCATGGATGAGTAGAAAGCAAGACACAGTTTCTTTGTGTAGTGTTTGTTGGGGTTCCTATGTTTTGGCAGATTTGGCAACACCAAAAGATAAGACAACATCAAACCACTTTGGGATCCTAGGATCTAGCCCTCCTGGATCCAGAGAGGGATCTCTCCATAAAAGACAGAATGATATATCTTTGAAGCTCAAAAAGAGGTATTAGGCTAGGTATAAAGCACAAGGGGGGTTTAAATGATTTGGTTGGTTGTCGGGTTGGAGATCATTAACTGGGAAGGTTATAGAATGAAAGGAACAAAGCAGCAGGATGTTTCGACAAAAGAGGATAGGCCAAGAAAGTGTCATCCATTGGGCTATGTAGTCATGAAAGGGGATTAATTGCATAACAACTGAGCAAGGCTTTGCATAGGGCAAGTCATCTATACTAAAGGATATTTTAGATAGATGGTGGAATGGAACAATAAGGAGTGAAGGTGAAAGAAGGAAAGAAACCAAATTTCTGTCTAGAGATCAGGTCATATATCATTTAAATCTAGACCTGCTTTGACATACTCAGAGGCAACTCTCAATGAAGACACAAAGGTAGCTCCAGATCAGGTCAGAGGTCATCTAACTCCAGGCCTGCTTCAACATACTCTCAAGGAGAAACTGAGTTAAGATTTAACATAGAACTAGGCCTAAGATCAGAGAAGGGATTTTAACCTTCAATGCTTTGACACCAGCTCAAAAGGGATCTTGGTAAAGCCAATCTGCTGGAAAAGGACCCAGTGGATAGGGCTTGCACTAAATCCTCGGTATCCCAATTCTTCTAGCTTAAACTCAACAAGAACATCTAAGCAACAAACCCGAATTCACACATCAGTAAGCATGGGCTGGACCAACATCTTTAACTGGTTAAATCACATGAATTTGCTCTCAGATACACATTAAGTGGAAAACATCAAAGACAAGAAGAGAAGTGGGCATTAGGGTACCATGCAGGGGTATATCCTAAGCCTGATTTACTGATTCTTATCAGAGAATAATGGACAGTATGATTTAAATGAAATAAGACGATGCAGTAAGAGAAACATCACCCGTAATATAGACCAGGATCTAGTGAAATTGCTTGATTAATTGATGTGCAAAACTAGTCACATACTCTGAGCTCAATGGCTTATACAGTCCAAACTTTCTCCTTCCAGCCTACTAAATTACAAACTACTGTGTTACTTCCCCCCAATAACTGTTCTAACAGTCGAATGAATCCCTATACCAACAACAACAACAACCTTTACAATATGTTCTACGGGAGTTCTTATAGGAGAAACGAATAGTAGTAGTAGCGGAAGTACATTTAATTGGTTCATTAAGACAGAGTGGGGGCAGTGTTTCGTGCCCACTCTGCTTAATGGCACATGCGTCGCTGTAAGTACTCTTTGGTATGGTCTGGGAATCTTTGTTAGGTCGGTATTGACCTCGGATGTGTTCTTTGAAGTCTTTCTGGCTGTCTGGTACTCTATGTAGCCTTCTGAAATAAATGACTTGGATAGAAAGTCCGCAGGTCTCCATGCTTCATAACTGCTGTCTGATAGTCTAGAAGCTTCCGTCAGTGAAATGGCTTTTAAGAGCTCGAGGAGGCTTGGAGACCTCTGTAGGAATGTGTACTTTCTGAGAAAATACGTTCTGCTGTTGTTACATCACAGATATGGCTTGTTTCATGTGCTTAGGCCTTATTAGGCCTTCTTAATCTTCTTCATGATCTAACTGTGTCTTTATCCTTTGAACACGGGATTACAATCATTAATCTTCAATAAAAGGCACTAATCCTCTTAATCTGTCTCTGCTGATACTCTCTGCCGCTGCTACAATGGTCACCTCTGCGCTCTCAGTCACAGTAACCGTGATTGTGGGGACATAGTGAATTTCTTCACTCTGTAATCCCTGCATAATGCAAAAAATCGTTATAAAATCCAGGGAGTGGTGGAAGATTTTCTCTGGAGGCATGTGGAATGATGGCGTAGCAGTGGAAAACTGATGAAAATGCCGTGTAATGGAGGAAGAACAGTCTGATGAAAGTTTGGTGTGAAAATGGTTGCAGGCCGTTCGATTAGATGGACTAATGATGATCAACTGCAGTGATTAACTGATGGATTGGCCTTAGAGGGTCAAATGGAATGAATGAACTTTTTAATGTAAAACATTAAAAGTCCGCACTTTAGCGAAATACAAAGGAAATGTATGAAAAACGAATGAAATGAGGCTTCAGATGGTGGGACCGGCATGGGTGGAGGGTGATTAAATATGGATCGTTGGATCTCAGGAGGAGGTCAATGGCTGGGATCATCTGATGAAACTCTGCGAAATTCTGATGAGAAAATATGAATGAATGATGCGATGGGATGAGGACCGTTGATCTATACAGATCAACGGTCAGGATTGCATGGAAGGGCTCTCGGAGGCAGAAGGGGGGAAGTGGTTTTTTGAAGAAAACTGTTGTTTTCGCGCAGCAAAAGGGTGGTTTTGAAATTTGCCCAAAATCACGCGATATGGTCCGCCGCCCGACACATGGCAAAATGAAACCACCCATATCGCGTGATTTCAAACTGTTAAAGCCCGGACACCAAAGTTACACGATATGGATGCTGGCTATTGGATCTGGGACTGTGAGATCTGACGGTGCAGGACGGAGCGCGATGCGAAGAGATGCATGGTTGGTAAGGTGGGGACAGGTCAATGGTGGTTTTAATACGGGCCGTCGGATCAGATGGGATAGACGGCTGAGATCTAATCGCAATCGGAGAAGGCAGGGGACAAAACTCTGATGGGTTTATGAAGCGATTGCGTGTGGACCATTGGATCGGCGGAAGATCGACAGTCACGATTGGGTCGAGAATGGCCAATCGGCGACATAGGGGCGGTGAGAGGACAAATCCTGGCCGTTGGTTCTTGTGGATTCAACGACTAGGATTGAATCGGAGATCGGCCAATCAGGGAGTTGAAGAGTGGCGCAATAAAAAGTTGTGATTGGCGATTGGGGCAGTGATGTGATGGCCGTTGGATTTAAACGGGAATCAACGGTGGAGATCGCGATCAGAGGTTGACACAAGAATGTTATGGGCGCGCGGTGGGATTTGCGCTCACTGTCAGATCTTTGCAGATTGACGGCGGAGATTGCACCTATGGTCAATAGAACATTTCCTCCTCGCATCGAAAAATTTCACTCCAAAAAAGAAATGCGCTCTCGACCAAACTTCGATTGCGATTAGCCCTGTGGGGTCTAGTGCTTGGTCTCAACACCCGGTTATATGTGGAGAAGGGGCTGGGGCTTAGCCAAAAGGGGCTTAGGCCTGTCATATAGTAAAAAGTGGGTTTTCAGGCTTAAAAACAGAGTTTTTAATGCTAAACAGAGGTTTCGATAGGGGGAAAGAGGGGTTTTAAAATCAAATGAAGGGGTTCACATGATCTTTAAAGGGTAATTTAATGGTTTAGAAGACTTTAGGAAGGGGTTTGGGGGTTAAAAAGGGGAAATTTTGAAAAGGGGAAATTTTGAGAAGGGAAAAAGGGGGTCAAAATGGGAAATTTGTAGGGATAAAGAAAGCAGATGGAGGTTTTTTGAGCATAATTTTTCACAGACAGTGAGGCCTTTTTGATGGAAACAGTAGTGAAGATCTTTTCAAAGGAAAAGGGAACATAGAGGCTTCAAGAATGAGATATTTTCAGAGGAAATGTGTCTCTTGAAGGCTCAGAAAAATATTTAGCCACCTGTTTGCTTGACAAAAAATTTATAGGTGGCTAACAGTGTTGAGGCTGAGTATATTGCAGCGTGTGAAGTAAGCAGATAAGTGATCTGGTTGAGAAAGTTGCTATATGACTTGTTCGAAGGACTGATGGACCCTACCATGATACATTGTGATAACACCAGTTGTATACAATTGTTTGAAGACCCAATATTTCATGGAAAGACAAAGCATATCAACAAGAAGTATCACTATATTCAGAAACTAGTACAATACGGTGTGTTGCAGCTACAGTATATCTCCACCCATGAGCAGGTAGCTGACATATTGGAAAAATCTCTTCCTAATAAGAAGCTCGCATATTTGAGAGACAAGCTTGGTTTGGTTGTTGTATCCTCCCTAGTTGAGAGGGAGAGATAGGTTCATCATTATTGTCTTCACTTGGGAAGACATAATGGAGGATTAGGTAAACATCTGGCATCTGATACTCATTGAGGATGAGGTAGGGAATCCAAAATAAGAGTAGTCGTGAATATTATTTGAGGATTTGTTATCTAGGATAATAATAGTCCAAGAAAGTTCGTACTCAGTGAAGACCTGGGTGGGGTATGTACCTTGAGAGAGACAATGATGATGGTGTCTATAAGTCATTGGGCTCGCCAACATTGTGCGCTAATCTTGTGGAGAGATAGAGTTGTTAGTCAAGGCCTTGCAATATGAAAATGATGGATGATATGATGATAAATAGATGAGTTACCAATCCAAATCTTCTTATTAGATCACTTCAGATTGAAAATTTCCATGTACCATTTATGAATACCTCTCTAGTTAAGAGGGAGTGTTGAAAAATGTGTAACTAGGTTCGGTCTTCATTAATGTAATTTTGATTCTTGTAAATTGTAAAATGAAAGAAAATTATTATTATTGTTTTTGAGCATGGGTTCCGTGCTCAAGGTCTTTTATTTTATAGGTCAAGCACTCGTTGAGTGCTTCTAGGGTTTTTCCTGGGTCAAGAAGTCAAAAGAGTCATTGTCATAAGTTGAAGACCCCATATGGCACATTGTAAATTGTTATTTTTTCTTTAAAAGTGTCAAAATACTCTCCAAGAACAATTCATCCTAACAGCTGGCAAGTCGCCCTAAAATGAAGAGCCACATCCACCTTGAAGAGCCTATATAAAGGAGGGAACTCAACATCCTTGAAGCACATTCATCCATCACTCATTCTAGTGAAGGAGGAGGAAGAAGAAGTAAGAGAACGAAGAAGAATTTTTTTTGGGCTATTTCTCTCTCACACGTGCAAAGGAAGAATAGGGTTTCTGTAGAAGATCTAGGGTTTTCATCTACAAATTTGATCTTGGAGAAAATAAGACAAGAAGGTCAAGTGAAGGTCGCTAGAGGTCATCCTTAAGCTCCAGAAGTGAGAGAAATGAAAGAGAAGGTCTAAGGAATCTTTGGAAGGCTAAACGAGGCTCACACGTGTGGCAACAACAACTACAAGAGGGCCTAAAATTTCAGGGCTGTAGTGGAGGCAGAAATTTTGTAGCATAAGGTCGAAGTTGTGCTACTGGAAGAGATTTGACTGGGTTTGACTGGATCAATGATAGAAAATAATCTGGAGAGGTTGCTATTTGTCTTTGAGTATATTGACCAAAGTCTAAAGGTCTTGGAATTCATTTATCGAAGAATATATAAGGAAGAGAAGATATTTGTGGGTTTTCCTCTCAAGTGGAGAGGTTTTGGCCCTCGCTTGCTACCTATATTATGTGTTCTTGTTCTTATTTTTTTTTGGTAGATGTTTGACGATATAAAAACATAATAACAACTAATAAAGCTAATAAGTAAAAATATATCACAAGCAATTATCAAGTAACGTGAAATCACTCTAATAATTTCGCTTAAGATTTCTCAACACAATGTTCGTTTTCAATACCTTCAACTACAATAGTGGCCCCGAATATTGATCTCCCAACATATCGGGTAGGAATATTTGTATGTGGCTCAAGAGTAGTTATTTTTCTTAACCCAATCCATCATAAAGTTACTATTTATTTCACTGGAGCTTCTGCATATACATGGCAACCCCAAGTCTGCAAAATATTGATTCTGGAAGAAACCTCTCAAATTAGAATCATTAAGTGAAGTACCAAATTGGTCAAGTGGAGCAAGAAGGTTAATGTTGTTACTTCCAACAAAATCTCATGTCATTCCCATAATTGTGCTTGCAAGAATCTTCTCATCGTGGTGGCAAGAATAATGCTCTGAGGCATAACCTGAAAATTGAGCAACCCTTGTTGGTGTGACAAAATTTCTCTTGAAAGAACAAAACATAATTTTTCTTTTCCCTGATTTCTATCCATTGACCCTGGATCAGATGGACTTCTGTAAGTTATCCATGGAAAATAGGATCAGTACCTTTTTTACACTGTCACTCTACTTGATAAGTGTCTCCTTCTAGTCCAGATATGTTCCTGAGTCAGATTTTCTTAGCCAGTCTTTTTTAGGCTTGACCAAAATTTTGAAATACTCCTTGCCCTCTTTCAAAGTACTTATACCAATACCTTTATAATAATTTATGGTCTAGCCTAATGTTGATCCAGCCATAGATTCTCTCCATGATTCATACTTAGGCATGGTGTAAAATTATAATTTCCTTTCATCCTCAGTGGGTTTCCTTGACAATAGGAGTGATGAATTGAAAAAGAAATGAAGGAATCTTAAGTAGAGATGGCCAAAAAGAGTGTGTGAAGTTGATCAACGATCCTTTTATGTGAACCATCATGATCCTGATCCATCATAATAATAAGATGGCCATATCTCAAATATTTAACACATTCGTATTCCTTTCCATGTTGCATACCAAGGATTTTCTTAGCAATGTTTTTCCTTTGCTGATTGGACCTTAAGGTTTTCTTGGTATTTTGAATCTTAACATTTTCCATGATCTATTTATAGCTAGCTTCCCTTACATTCAATAACTTTCCTCTGAGAGGGAACACATCATAGTGGTTTTGACCAACAGAAACTAACCTTGACATAGCAAATCCCTTAGCTGAATCTCCCTCTACTAAAATTGGAGTACATTTCTCAGAATTCCTGCCACCTGCATCATTTGCATCATGAAACATGGTGATACTAGTCAACATTTGTCTCTTGGTTTCATCAATTTTATTGAGATCCTTGCTTGTTTGAATTATTCCCATGATAATATGTTCTCAACCACTCCACATTTTTCCACTTTCTTTACTAATTCTTTAGAGATTTCACACTTCAAACCGAAGTTGTTCTGGCGAGTTGTTAGTGTCTCCTTCATTTGGGAGTCAAGAGTGGGATTGTTAAATAAATAATTGACAAGGATGCACAAGAATGGTTTGTGTGTATATTGGGTATATTTTTTTTCCCTTAGGAGTTATTACTTGGATCCTGGTTCAGATTTTGGTTGGAGTTGCCCCCAGCCTGAGATCGCGGGGGGTGTTGTTGATTACTCCCCCCTGTCTAAAATTTCCCTTTTGCTTGTTTTTTGGCTTCTTCTTTGCAACGTTTGGAGGATTATTGTTATTCTCATGTTCATATTTTTTTTTTGTTGAGCCTGTGAAGGTTGCACTAGATTCACTAGTGCATTTTTTAGTGTCGGTGGTATATTCAATGTAGGGAAAGTGGAGTATTGGTTCCCTTATTCCTGCTTGGTGTATGAATGTTGGGGTGACTCTCTTGTATCAACATTCCTATCTGAGTATTGGTTCCCCCACGAGGGAGGATATTGGCCTCCTTATTGCTGATGGTATAGCATTACCCTATTTGTCAAGTTCCGCAGAGGTGTAGGTTGACTTTGATGGTACCCAGGTTGTGATACGTTCTGTGGAGAATCGTAAGAGTATCCTGGGTACTGATAACTACTGTTTGGTTGAATTTGGGCTAAGGATCCTATCAAGCCATCAACAGTGTTCGACGCTTCTGGTAACTCCCTATAGGTTTTCAAGCATGGGGCATTTGGCAGGACATTATAGATATATCCTGATTTGGTGTAAATGAGTTCAAGTTACTGGGATTTTCTAATGGCATCTTCCTCTTAGGTATTTTTTTGCGTTGCCACGTCTTTTGAAATCTTTGTAGTGAGGGTTTTAAAAAATAAGTCCAACAGAACTATGTCGTCGAGTTTGGCTTTGCACAAACTACGACGTCTTCGCCATTCATGGAGATGGCCCGATATATGAATGACTGATATTTGTCTAAAATGTGTAAGAAGCTCCATTCCCAAGCCATGGTGAATTGAGAGTTGGAAATATGTAAGGAATGCAATAGCAAGGGTGCTAAAATTTCTGTGTGATACAGATGGATGCTTGACATACCATTTATTTGCAGGTCCTATCAGGGTGTGTTGAAATATTCTCAATCGAATGGTATCATCAATGATACTATTTGGCGAACACCACAAGTGCAAAGTCATTATATGATTTCTGGGGTCTTCCGCTTGCTTCCCTTCAAATTTTGGTATATTAGAAGGGAGCTTCGTGGGCATGGGGGGCCAATTAAGGCCATGTGAAATGGGGTCATTTGTTAACTTCATTAGATCTGGAAGATTTAGTGATGCTAAGAATGGTAATTGCGAATTGACTGCCATTGTACTCTATTTTGAAATATGTATTTGAATGTGTTGGTTTAGGGTAGGTGCCTAGGGAATGCTACCCCGTGGTGTTTTGTAATATTCCAAATAGGAAAAGATAGTAATACAAAACAAAATAAATTGGAAACTACAGCCATATGGAAATAAACTGAAAACACCATAAAAAAGACAGAACATCTGAGCCATTTTATTAATATGAAGTTGAAAACAATACAACATTGCTTCAAAATAGATAGCACTCAAGCCGACAAAAGCAGGCTGGAATGGCCTCAAGCTCTCCCACTGAAAGAACTACTCTCTGTTGCGTTGCTGGAGCTCTCCCTCTGTGCTGCCCTGCTGGAAATGTTGATGCTGGGTAAATAGGACTGCGTAGATGAGGATGCTCTGATGCTCAGAAAAATATGGGATTTAGAATCCGGGATCTATGGAAAAAACCCAGAATAACCCAGAAAGGATTTTCGGATTGGCTCACCTCGGAAAATCACCCTCTTAGGATTTGCAATGCATAAATGATGGGTATGCAAATCTATGGGCTGAACTGAAAGATAGAATAGTTGCAAGTACTCACAAGCCCAGCTATTGAAGAGTTGATCCCTTCAATGAATTCCAAGCGGAAATTCCATGGAATTTCACCCTCTTCTGATGAACTATGCTACTAGACCGCGTAAGTCACTGAGTGACTACGCAACAATAGAGGGTCTGCAACCGGCCTGAATTCTAGATGATGAGATTAGCTCACGTGGATAACAAAAATACTATCCTGAGTAGGCACTCAAATTCCCCTGAGGATGAGGTTGGGATCTCCACTCGGAGACACCCGTGTGCTAAACAACACTGCAGACTCAGCTAAACAGCTCAAGTGTGCTCAAGTCATAAAAGACAAGAAAATAATAATAATCCATATTGCTCTCTATGGCCACCATCCCCTTCCTTATATGCTTTTGAGCCCTCCCCCTCTTGCCCCCACACAATTATGATGCTACACACATGGCCACTAACATCCATTATGACTGTGCTGTCCTCCATTGTCTCAACTACCTCCATGACTACGTTGTTGATTTGGTAAAATTGACCCCATCCACATGCATTGACCCACATTCACACCAAGAAGTGGTTTATTCATCTTGACCCCATCTAGATGCATTGATCGACATTCACATTATGAAGTGGTTTTATTCCTACTAAATGGATTTATGGTTCCCTCTACCCTCTTATTCATCTATTAATTAAGGAAGACAAAATTTAATTTTCCAATTAGCTAAAAGCTAAATTAGGAATATTACAGTACTCCCTGCCAAAATGTTGCTTGTCCTCAAGAAAATGCAATTATGTGGGCCACCCTGTTGACCCGATGCAACTGAGACCAATGCCCGGATCACATACAAACCCCTCGTTGCAGCTATGCCCTTGTGTCAGGTTACTTGGAACAGACCCCTCAATGCCGGGATCCCAAATGGATCTCTCACCATACCTATCATCCATCAATATTCCTGGATCCCAACGCTGCCATGGCCAATCATCGCCTAAGTCCCCTAGCTCAGACTGCACACTGCATCTGGCTATATCCACTACCTCATGAGGTGAAGACCGCCAACATGCATAAATTATCCATGGCCCCTGCTGTGCCGTAGATCTGACTGTATAAGCTGACCAACCAACTGCATACCAACTCATCACCTCTCTCCCCTGACTCAATCCAATGTTGATCCTGCTCTCCCGAAGTCGAGATGGAATGATAAAGAGTTGCTGACATGTGCCCCACTACCAACTGTAAACCATAGTACTTGTCATGTCTATGGGTCCCTTCTATGTTATGCACCTAACTAAGAAGATCATACCATCCATAGGATACCAACTCATGATCTCCCGCCAGTCTATCCTGGTCAAAGAATCCAATGTGGTGATGTCCTCATATGGAACATATCTTGAGTGAGGTTGCCAACTCACACTCAACTCGTGATGTTGTGTCCCGCCTGTCAACGAGAATTGTGTGAAAGGGAAGGCCCCTCTCTCTATAATAGGCTCAAGTGGGCAAGATTTACTGCAAGCCCCATAGATGTACTCCTAAAGAGTGTTTCTCCCTGAAAGTACTGCAATCCTGCTAACTGTATATGCATTTATCGACACCTCATCAATGGGTCGGCCCAAAGATGGATGCACCACCATATCCAACAACTCCTCCTCAATGCCTGACCCCAAGGTTAGCTACATATCTAGCACTGGCTCACTGTGAGCCTCCATCTAGCTCTCCCCCAAAGGATTATCATGCATGATGTGCATAGCCTCCCTCTCAGCTGCCCCATGATCCACCATATGCTGCTCAGACTAAATCATCACAAGTGACTCATCATCCTGAATATCTCTCATCGAGTCCTCTGACTGCTCACCATGCACGCTGGAAGACAAACCTGACCTATTTTCATCAACACCACATGACTGCTCATGCTCCCCAGAAGCATCCTCATATGACCCCATGGACTCATCTGAAGAAGAGTCCTCATCTTGGCATACAGAAGGAATGTCCATCTACTATACTTTTACCACATCATCTGCATCACTCAAGCATGAGTGATTAGGCCTCCAAGGTTCTTTGCAGACGAAGCAAAGTCCCTTCCCGATCAACTCATTCTTGCTGCCTGAATGCTCAAGAGTAATGCTCTGGAAGACATTCCTTCTGCCTCGGATCTGCCGATAACACCCTCGTAGCCCTGTATCTACTAAGCGTGGTGTCTCCAGATGCTCAATAATGTCCTCATCAATCCTAGGTGAGCTACATCACAGGGTACACTTAATGCCCCTGTCCATAAGTCCCCTTGGAGGAAATGCTCCAAGTGCCTGCTGCATGGTATCATGGGCCACTACATACCACCAAGTGTCTCTGCACTCCTTATCATGCCACTGTATGCTGCAACATACCCCTGTACACCACCAGATATTTCCAGCTATAGCTATACCATCATGTACTGTATAGTATCTTGCATGGGCAAAAATATCCACCACTCTACTAGTAAACCCCCCATGAGGTGGGCTACATCTCCCCATCTGCTCTAAAGGATTGGAGTGGCCCGAATCCTCACATGATAATGACATCATTGCTCCTATCCTCCATAGCTCAAGTGTACCATATACCCATGAGAGAGCACCGCCTCTACGTACTTCCATGTCTGGTGGCCTCCTGATGCCACCTCCTCCCACTAGCTCATGCCAAAGTAGTCTAATCACCCTGTGACTCCATGCATGATCATTATGTTGAGATAGCTCTTGAAAATGGTGTAACCTCCTATCGAACCATCCTTTCACTAGGGATGTCCGTGGCTCTGATATAGATCTAAAAATATGTGCGCGCCTAAACATCAAACCCATCGCACAATGACTACCATCACCTACTAACTCTATCATGTGATGGTAAATCCCAACTGGATCCCAACAATAATCTGGTCCTCGTGTCCCTATGGTAATCCATGGACTCCATTGAAATGTGGCCACAGAAGTATCTAGCTGCCTAGCCTGCTCCATGGGGTACCAGCTCAGTACCTTTTTCCATCCAAATGAAAGAATGTCCGCACATAGAATTGTCCCTCCATCGTGCGAGTGTTGCACCCTGTCGATGTATGCTTGAAGGGGGGTGCTCTAACACTCTAATGTGCCCTCTAACTGCACCATTAGGGAATCCAACTGTTCCTCAATGTGGAAATTTTTTTCCGCTAACTCGGCACAAACCACTCTCATGCCCTCCAGCTCCTCATTTTGTCGTAGGATAGCCTCTCGTATTGATGTGGCCTTCACCTTCAAAGCTAGAAGGTCGTCCTGAAACTGATGGCACTACTGTGGGCGACCATTGTCCAATACCTATGTATATCCTAGCACCTTTTCAAGGGATAGCCCAAAGGATGGCTGCAAACCCTCCTCCATAGATACTCCAATATGCAAGGCATGCTCACTATTTAGCTGCATGTGATTGTCATCCGACAATTCTACGATAAACCTATAGGCCTCTGTACCTATCGACTCCTCAACAATGGTGGAGTTGTCTCCCAACACCTCATCAACCTGTGATGCACTTCTATTATCAGAGAACTCGGTCACAACCCCAGATACCCCATCAATGGATACCTCAACAATGAGTGGTGTCTCATCAATGCGTCTATGCTTAGTTGTATCCTCCCAAGTCTTTCTCGTACTCTATGATGACCCATCAAAATTAGGTAGAAAAATTGTACCCACAGTACGCTATAGGTCATTGCCCTGCGTGTACCATCTTCCTCTGTTATAGCTGCGAGGTCTTCGATTTTCCTTAATCTGGAAAAATTCCTGGAAAGTCGGATGTTCTTTGAATCTTTGAGGCTGAGATTCATATTCCTGAAAATAATCACTGAGAGCCTCCTCTTGTGGTCCTCCAACCCCATTTCCTACTGCTAGGAAGGTAGGCATAGTGGAGCACTGTGAAGCTTGCTGCATTGCCAGTTTCTCATACCAATGATGTGAAGTACCAAAACCTTATCCATTTTGAAACACTCTTGGGGTTTCCGTTTGTCTCTCCACTCTCATCTCCTTGATCTCTCTGGAGAGATCTTGCATAGTTCTGAGGAGGAGATTGCAAAACTCCTTCCCATAACCTTCTTCTACCATTGGAGACTCCCTTTATCCTCCTCCACTAGAACACATTTTTCTTTTCCGGATGTGAACTCTGAAACAAGTTGAATCTGATATTGCAATTGGAAGAATTTGAAAAATGGCCACGACAACAAATATGAGAAAATCGTCTTCAGAGAACCTTCTGTTTCTCACAATCCAAACCGAATTTGGAGAAAATTCTCAAAATAACATAGAATTGGTTTGTTCTGCACAAAACCCATGTCTCAGATTTTCTAGATTCACCTTCATTTTCCCGAAACATCCAATGCAAACTGTCACTTTTTATCCCAACAAATTTCTATGTTTCTAGTTTTTGTATCTCTCAGAGAACCTTCCATGTCTCTCAATCCAAACCGAAGTTGGAAAAATTGCTTATACAGAAATAGAATTGGTCTGTTATGCACAAAACCCATGTCTCATATTTTCGAGATTCATCTTCATTTACCCGAAACATCTAACACAAAACCGTCACTTTTTATTCTAGCGAATTTCTGCGTTCTTTGTTTTTGTATCTCCTTGTCCGGTCCGTAATGTATTCTCTATCTTCGGGTGTCATAGATCGTTTGTTCCACAGGATGAGCCAAGTCTATGTGCTCTGATACCACTGTAATATTACAAATATGAAAATACAGTAATACAAAACACAATAAACTCGAAACTACAACAATATGAAAATAAAATGAAAACACCATAAAAATAGATAGAACAACTGAGCCATTTTATTAATACGAAGGTGAAAAAAATACAAAAGTGCTTCAAAATAGATAGCCAGAAAAAGCGGGCTGGAATGGCCTCAAGATCTCCTAATGAAAACACTGCTCCCTACTGCGCTATTGGAGCTCTCCCTCTACACTGCCTTGATGGAAATGCTGTTGTTGGGTGAACAGGATTGCATAGATGAGGATGCTTTGATGCTCAGAAAAATATGGGATTTAGAATTCAGACTCTATGGCAATAACCCAAAATAACCCAGAAAGGATTTCCAAATTGGCTCAACTTAGAAAATCACCCTCTTAGGGTTTGTAATGCATAACTGCTGGGTATGTAGATCTATGGGTTGAACTGAAAGATATAATAGATGCAAGTACTCCCAAGCCCAACTATTGAAAGGATGATCCCTTCAATGAATTCCAAACAGAAATGCTATGGAATTTCACCCTCTTCTGATGAACTCTGCTACTGGATTGCGTAAGTCACTGAGTGACTGCGCAACACTAGAGGGTCTGTTACTGGCCTAAATTCCAGATGGTGAGATCAGTTCACGTGGATAGCAAAAATACTCTCCTGAGTAGGCACTCGAAGTCCCCCGAGGATGAGGTTGGTATCTCCGCTTGGAGACACTCGTGTGCTAAACAACATTGTAGACTCAGCTAAACAACTCAAGCGTGCTCAAGTAATAAATGACAAGAAAATAATAATAATCTAGAATGCTCTCTATGGCTGCCATCCCCTTCCTTATATGCTTGTGAGCCGTCCCCCTCTTGGCCCCACATAATAATGATGCTACACACATGGCCACTAACCTCCATTATGACTGCGTTGTCCTACATTGTCTCCACTACCTCCATGACTGCGTTGTTGATTTGGTCAAATTGACCCCATCTACATGCATTGACCCACATTCACACCAAGAAGTGGTTTAATCATCTTGACCCCATCTAGATGCATTGATCCACATTCACATTAAGAAGTGTTTTTATTCCTACTAAAGGGATTTATGGGTCTCTCTACCCTCTTATTTATCTATTAATTAAGGAAGAAAAAATTTAATATTGTAATTAGCTAAAAGCTAAATTAGGAATATCACACGTTCCTTGATGGATTTTCTGTTGACTCCCAGGAGTAGTAGCTATCATTTGACCTCGATGGGTCATAGGAGGATTTGAGTGTGGTGACCCTGTTGGGGTTTCCACTGGTGTTGTGGTTGGTGACCCTTGGGGTCTCCAATCAAAGATTCCCCGATAAAGGATGATCTGATAACAACGGCAACATGACGTCCTATACACCTGAATGGCAGGAGGCCTGACAATCCTCCCTTTAATGGGGGGAGGTTTAAGAAACACTTAGATAGATGGGGTTCCTTTAGGTCCCCTATGATGTCGATTAGTGTGATATTTTTGGTATTTGTGATTTGGGAGATAGGATGATTTCTATTAAAGAAAAAATATAATCACATGCATAAAACAAAGCAAAAAATTGAAAAGGTGATTTTTCTCTTTAACTTTAAACTATGTGATCAATCAAGCAATAAATGAGCTTTTTTATTTGTTTTCTATATGATACCAAAAGCCTATATAGACATAATTATCCTTACACTCTTAATGTAAACGGGCCTTGCAAAGATATCTTCTGATGGGTACTCGAGCCAACGTCCTGAAAGAACTAGCGACACCTTCCAGGAGCCGAAGAATTGACCAAGGTAATTGTATGAGGATCGAGTGCTGTCTGCACCGTCACCTGTAGGGAGGATGCCATAGTTTTTGCCACTAAAGTACTGTCATCCCACGTGAGCATTCGAGTCTTGAGCTTCTTGGTAATTGGTTACCAGTATCGAGCACTAGATGGGTCAGGTAGCCCCAAAGAGTACTACATGCATTGGGCCTGAGCTTAACCCCCTCTCAAATGGGTCTATGTAATGCTCAGATATTCGTTCTGTGGGTGAATAGAAGGATTTAAAGCTCCCTAAAATATCAACATATATGTTTCAAAATGTATTATGACCATGGAGGCTTATTGTATTCCTACCCCTGATGGTCTTAACCTGAACTATAATTTCTTTTATGGACCCTCTAGGGAGAATTTAATGAGTTCAAATTATTGTTATTTTTAAGGAGTCTCATTTTTTCTTTAGTGTGTGCATTTTTTAAGAAAATGTAAGATAAGAACAAAGGTCCCAAAACAATGGGTGCCTTTTGGTTCGAAACTTACCAATGCTTCGTGTGTGTTTTGAAGTGAACAATCAAGAGTGTGATGAGATTTGGATATGTGATCATCCTTTACAATCCTTTTCTAATTACACTATGTGATTGTTCCTTGCAAAAACATGAAATGATGCACGGATTATGGGCTGCTTACACTTTTTCATAATTAGAATATGTTACACTATAGGGATATGGTAGTTCAAAGTGTCTTAGGAAAGTTTTCATATACTTTTCCAGGCTCACCAAGAAGTGCAAGGACAACAAAGATTACTTGCTTTCATTATCGAAACTTTGACCCTAGTCCCAAATCTAATGCAAAAAAAATTGAACTTAGCTAGTAAAAGATGTGTGGATTTATGGGCCTCTAATTAAGCTATGTGTTCTGTAATTTTATGAGAAAATAACTTGTTCGGAAGACATGCATGGATTAGGGACACTTTCTTTTCTCCTACTTAAATTATATGTAATTTCAAATATTAACTAAAATTAAAAAACACATAATTTCTATGCTAACTGAGATTTAGTGCAGCAACTAACTGTCCTAAGAGTAGTAAAATGAAAAACACAGTGATGGAAAGTTATTATGGATTTCTAATCACCTTAAAAATGGAAAAAATATGCCAATTTTTTGCTGCTTGTTCTGTCGCGCAGGTTATCTTCCCATAGGTGTGGAGTGCACGTTTGTCAGAGGGTAATGCGTGTTGTCGGTCAGAATAAAAAAATTGAACTCTCTGTTGTTTGGAACAGTCACTGAATGTGACGAGAAGCTCACATAAAATGAAAGGATGGTTTGTAGCAGACTTGAGCAAGGAGAAATGGCCTACAAAAGACAACCATTAACTTAAGAAGAGGAATTCAACGAAGTCACCATTCCTGTGGTGATGTTTTTGCTACACGGGTGTACCAAAATGCACCTCTTTAGCATCTAGTTTTTATCTACAAAAGAACACAGAGAAGAATCATGTTACTGTTAAAGAACAACATAAAAAATGTAAACAAAACTCATAGGGTAAGCTAAGCATACAACACTATGAACTAAAACATAAAATACAAAAGATACAAATGATCAAACGAAGAAAAAACCCAATAAGGAAAATGGATAAATCTCTGTTTATTAGGTGTTGGTGGTATGAAGAATACAATTATAAACTCTCTTGAATTGAGTCCTTTGAGCTCAAATACTCAAAACAAGGGGGCCTCATTTTCTCAAGTTCTCTGCAAGTATCGCCTCCCTCTCTCAAAATGACGTTGATCGTTATCATATGGTGAAGCTCTCTCTTAGACTGAGATGTTGGATAGCCAACATGTGAGTCATTCCAATCCTTTTGTTGCTACACTTGCAAGCTGGTTTTATATGGAGTAATTTTTCCAACATAACGATGTGTCCCATTTTGTTCTTCCCATGGCTAGTTTATATATAAATTTTCGAACTTCTCTTCCCTCTCTTGGCCCAAGATTGATAGTGACCCAAGAGTGTGGGGAAGATTCCTTTGTGGGCTGCATACCTCCTCAAGGTGGCTTGATTTCAGCTATCCCTGACCATACTGGATGGCGAATCATATTTTTCAAGTGTGTCAAGTGGTCATGGATGGTGATTTTTCATCATCTTGAGGACCGCACGACTATCGAAAGGATAGGTGTGTCGTGCGCAAAAACCCTTTGTTGTTGGTGCGCTGTCTGCCAATTTCCTAACTGGACCTTAGGAATTTTTAAAATTTTCTTTTCGTAATGTATTTCTACTCTGAAAATCTTTAATTGTGCCTTCTGCTTGAAATTTTTCTAATGTCTTGTGCCTGTAAAATTTTTTGGTGTTAACATAGGTGAAGGAGGAGATAGAAAAAATGATGGCAGCAAGACTTATCTTCCCAATTAACGAGGCTGAGTGGGTCATTCCAATTGTTATACATAACAAAAATGACTCTGAATAAAGTACAGTTTGTGTGGATTATCGGATTTTGAACAATGCCAATGTTCACAATCCATTTCCCACCCGTTTCAATGATGAAGTTCTAAACAATATGGCAGGAAAATAAGCTTACTCTTTTATAGATGGATTCTTCGTTTACCACCAAGTCCGAATTGCGGAGCAAGATAAGAAGAAAACAACATTCACCACCGAATGGGGATCCTTTTCTTACCATTTCATGCCTTTTGGACTCAAGAATGTGTCAGAAATATTCTTAAGGATTGTAATCTCTACCTTCAGGTATTATATTCACAAGTTTTTATAAGTTTACATGGATGATTAAACCATCTACAGTTTACAAAAAAAACATTCCAATTTTCTCTGAGTCATGTTTGGCCATTGTAGACAACTACAAATATCACTAAACCTGAAAAAGTGCATATTCACTGTCCCTTTCAGAACACTTCTAGGCCATATAGTCTACAGAGATGGAGTATTTTTTATCCCGCTAAGGTTGAAGTGATCCTGATATGTCCCCAACAAAAAGTGTTAAACATCCCTTGGCCATATTACAAGAGGTTCATCCGCAACTATGCCTCTGTCATTGCACTACTGGAGAAGCTATAGAAGAAATATGAGAGGTTGGTATGGTTGGATGAATGTGAATATGCTTTCAATGTGCTGAAAGAAAAATTGGCAAGTGCACCAATATTTGTTTATCTAGATTGGAACAAGCAATTTCATGTTCATATTGATGCATTGGGAATTGCCTTGGGAGTCATCCTGGCTGAACCCAGAGATGGAAATATTGATCACCCAATCTACTTTTCTATCATAAAATTTTCCACGGTGGAAAGGAATTGTGTTGAAATTCAACAAAAAATGCACCACATATTAGTGTGGGATTCCAGCCACACATGGGTAAGGAATTTAGTGACACATTAGTGCTAAATGTGTGCATCTAATTTATTTATCCCTTAAATAAATTGGACAATAAATTGTAATATTATCTCATAATAACTTGTAATAGTTAACTAAGTGAGATAGACTTGGTTAACTCAAGAATTTCGAGTTGATAGTCAAAGGTGATGCATGTAGAGTTATTCTATTATTTACAGGGTCCAGTTGTAGTTGTAGCACTAGTGTGTTGTGAGTGTAATAAGTTAACTCAAATTAATTGAGTTAAAATCAGTTTAACTAGTTCTAACCGAGTGATGAGATAGTGGAAGGTCAAATGAATCAAATTAGATTTAATTCACAGGGAGTGATCTACTAAGTAACTAATGATTCACTATTAATAGCTACATGCATGTCAAATCTAATGGAGTCCCAGTTGAGACAAAGGTTAAAGGGAAGTAAACTATTGGTTGTATTAATAGCAAACTGCCCAGGTGCAGTTATAAAGCCACAGGATTCCGATAAAGGATTGCGCAGTCAAGGAAGGTTGGAATTCATATTTAATAGGAATTAATTTGCTTAGGGATTGCACGAGCAAGGTAGACTGAAGGTGGGCAGGAAGTTGGCTATGTGTTTGTCCAATTTTGCCTAGATCAGTGTGAGACGATTGGTAGAGTGTGTGAGGTTCTTGTGATCACACATGCATATTATTGTTTCATGATTCCTTTGTTCATTATACAATAGAGATGGAGGGATTTTGAGCAGTTGCTTTCCCCAGGAAAATATTGTGTTGTGTGATTGATTTACTTCTTTCTCTTACTTGCATGTGATTGAGAGATCCTGATTTATATTCCACAAATATTGTAGAAGGATTCAATATCTTGTTTTAGTACATTGCATGATCAGATTGAATCCATTGGTGTAATTTCTACATGGTATCAGAGCGTCAGGAATCACAATAGTGGAGAAGAAACTGAGTTTGTGTTGAACATTTTTCAAATTTGCAGATACATTCTTTGGAGCTAATAGCTCATTAACATGTCTTTCAATGGCTTGAGACGCGAATATGCACTTGAGGGAAATTCAAACTATATTGCATGGAAGGACATGATGGAGGCAATATTGGAGGATAATGGGTTGAAGGAGTTCATTGACACTGATATTCTTGAACCCAATCAGACAGATGTTGCGCAACATGAAGCATGGAGGAAGAATGTCACAAAGGCAAGGAGGATCTTATTAGAGGGAGTTCGATATCATATTTTCTCGAGTCTCCATGGAAAGTCAAATCCATATGCTATGTGGAAGGCCTTGACAGATCTGTTTCAAAGCAACAGTGACCACATAAAATTTTTACTCAAGGAAAAGCTTAGGAAAGTCAAAATGGAGAAGGGCGACACAATCAATAAATACTTGACCAAGTTCACTCAATGTTGAGATGAGCTTGGAAGTGTTGGGATTATTGTAGCTGATGATGACTTGGTGAGCCTAGCACTTCTAGGCCTTCCCAAGAGCTGGCATAGTTATCAGGTTTCTGTGAATGGGAGGGAGAAGTTACCAGATTTGGAGCGACTATGGTCAAATTTGGTACAAGAAGAGTTTCGGTGGAATACCAGGGATGGATCCTCATCCAAGACTAATGATGAGGAAAATTGTTCCTTGGATGGTAAGGCAAAGAAGGGGAAGGATAAGGCCTCCCATTCCAAATATGAGACAGGTAAATAAGGCAAGAAGTGTGACATGTCAAAGGTGAAATTTTTTCACTATCATGATCATGGACACTATGCCACAAATTGTCCACAAAAGGAGAATAACAACAAGAAGGCTCCAGGAGTTGCAGCGGGTGAAGCTTTGGCCTCATATTTTGACTTGGACTTCTCTCTCATCGCATGCATGGTGTCAACTGTGATGGTATCTATGTGGTACTTGGATATTGGAGCATATTTCCACATGATGGGAAACAAATAACTCTTTAGTACCTTGGAGGAGAAGGATCTACAAATGCACATCGAGATGGGTGATGACGAGAGGTATAGCATTACCAGGATTGGTATAGTTACTTTCCAGAGACATTCAGGTAAAAATTTCATATTAAAAGATGTCATGCATGTACCAGGCTTGAAAAATAATTTATTTTCAGTTGCTATGTTGGAGGATCTTGGATATGATGTGGTTTTCTGTGAAGGAAAGACATTCCTTCATCACAAAGCCATAGGACAGGTAAAGAATATTTGGGTTCATGTGAAAAACCTGTGCAAACTTGATGTAGATGGTTACGCATCATTGAGCAGTAAAGTAGGGGAGGTGGTGAGCCAGGATATAGGTGAGTTATAGTTCAAAATATTGGGCCATCTACACCATAGTGATTTGAGGATCATGTAATAGATTTTTACAGGTCTTCCAAAGGGTACTCTTGCGCAGATAGACACATGCAAGGGTTGTACCATGGGGAGGTATACTAAAGCGAATTTTCATGAGAAGGAGAACTAAGCAACGACAATCCTTGAGAGAGTTCACTCAGATTCATGTGGACCATTCACAACAACTTCCACAACAAATCACATGTATTATGTGATTTTTGTTGATGATTTTTCTAGAAAGTGTTGGATATTTTTTTATGCAGAAGAAATATCAGACGTTCTCCAAGTTTTGTGAGTTCAAAGCACTGGTAGAGAAATATACAGGGAAGAAGGTGAAGGCTCTAAGGAGCGAAAATGGTGGTGAGTATATCTATAATGAATTAAATAAACTACGTGCCAAAGAAGGAATTCAGAGAGAATTGATTGCACCTCATAACCCACAACAGAATGGGGTTGCAGAAAGAAAGAACATAAAAATTGTGGGAGTAGCACGAGTTATGTTACATGATCAAGGCCTATCGTTGCATCTGTGGGCAGAGGCATGCAACATAGCGATATTTGTCCAGAACCATAGTCCTCATCATATACTTGGCATGAGTACACCAAAGAAGGATTTTTTAGGTAAGAAACCGGATGTTTCATATTTTAAAATTTTTGGCTCATCTGTCTATTTCCATGTGAATATTCCAGGAAGAATCCAGAATGAACAACAGAGGTTGGGATATTTGTGGGGTACACTGATACTCCCCACAAATATCAGGTGTATTTGTTGGCTAACAAGATGACAATTGTCAGGAGAGATGTTAAATTTGATGAGGAGAAAGCCATGCGATTTTCCCTTGAGAGGGAGCTTGACTTGCATGCAGATGAGGCACTCTTAGTTCCAAAGGATGAACCTCAGGATGTGGAGCAACTACAAGTAGAGGATCATGGAGTGGAAGAAACCACTCATGCAAATACATCAACTAGAAATGGTAGGAAGCACACTAGAGAGGCTAAAATATTGATGCTAGATGTGACCGAGCATGTAGGTGCACCTACATCACAGCACAGGCAGAGAAGGCCCCAAGGTAGGTAAACTGAATACATGCCTCTTATGAGAAAGTGTATTGTGACAATACATCCTCTTTTGAGGAAGCAGTGCAACAACCAACATGGATTGATGCCATGGTTGAGGAGTATGACTCCATTATCAGAAACAATGCATGGGAAGTGGTCCCAAGACCAGCGGGGAAGTCAGTGGTTGGATCCAGGTGGATCTACAAGGTGAAGCAAGAAACATATGGGAGTGTGGGTAAATACAAGGCTAGATTTGTGGCCATAGGATTCTCACAGGTAGATGGGATTGACTATGAGGAGACTTTTGCACCAGTTGCAAGGTACTCATCGATTATATCCATCCTTGCACTCTCAATGCAGATGGGGTGGCATATACATCAGATGGATGTAAAGACAACCTTTCTTAATGGATTTATTGAGGAAGAAGTGTACATTGAACATCTAGAAGGTTTTGAGACCTTTGACAGGGAGTCGCATGTGTGAAGACTCAAGAGAGCATTGTATGGCCTAAAGCAAGCACCTTGTGCTTGGTACAACAAGATCAAAAACTATTTCACCGGGTTGGGCTTCACAAAGAGTGAAGCGGATGTGAACCTATATCATATTGTGGTTGATGGTAAAATTTTGATTATTTTACTTTATTTTGATGATCTTATACTGACATGTGATAAGCAACTCATAACTTCTTGCAAAGAGGATCTTGCAAGAGAGTTTGCGATGAAGGACATGGGGCTTTTGCACTATTTCCTTGGCTTGGAAATATGGAAAAGAGATGGGGAGCTATTTGTATCTCAGGGTAAGTATGCCAAGGAGATTATGATGAAGTTCCACATGGAGGAAAAAAAACCCATGGAGACTCCTCTTGCAGGATATTGGAGGAAGGAGGATGCTACTTTAGGTAAGGTAGTGGATGCTACTATTTACAGGAAGCTTGTGGGTTCACTTATGTATTTTGCGAACACACGACCATACATATGCTATGTAGTTAACCAGCTTATTCAAGCTATGGATAAGCCTACCAAGCTCTTTTGGAGGGTGGGGAAGCATGTTTTGAGATATATCAGGGCCACTACAGAGTATGAATCATGGTACAGATGGACAGAAGGAGTGAAGCTTCAAGGCTTCACCGATGCAGATTGGGCAGGTATTCCATCAGACAAGAAGAGCACATCAGGGGGCATATTCAACATATGATCAACAATAGTTTATTGGTACAACAGGAAGCAGAGATCATTTGCACCTAGTTCAGCCAAGGCAGAGTACATGGTAGCTAGTCAGGCTGCATGCGAGGCCATCTGGATGAGGAAGATACTTGTTGGTTTGTTTGGTCATCAGATGGATCCGACAATGATACATTATGATAACTAGAGTTGCATAAAACTCTCGGTTAATCCAATATTCCATGACAAGTCCAAGCATATTGACATTCAGTACCGCCATCTCAGAGATTTTGTTCAGAGGCGCATTATGTTGTTGCAATACATTCCCATGGAAGATCAAGATGAAAATATCTTGACGAAGATGCTTGCAAAGAGGAAATTTGAATACCACAGAGGCATGATCAGAGTAGCTGATAATACCTTTCTTGTTGAGAGGGAGTGCTGAAATTCAATAATAAAATGCACCACATACTAGTGTGTGATTCCAATCACACATGGGTGAGGAATTCAGTGACACATTAGTGCTAAATGTGGGTGTCTAATTTATTTATCCCTTAAATAAATTGGACAATAAATTGTAATCTTATCTCATAACACCTTATAATAGTTAACTAAGTGAGATAGACTTGGTTAACTCAAGAATTTTGATTTGAGGGTCAAATATGAGGCTTGTAGAGTGATTCTATTATTTACAGGGTCCAGCTGTAGTTGTAGAACTAGTGTGGTGTGAGTGTAATCAGTTAACTCAAATTAATTGAGTTAAAATCAGTTTAACTAGTTCTAAATGAGTGATCAGCTAGTGGAAGGTAAATTGAATTAAATCAGATTTAATTCACAAGTAGTGATCTATCAATTAACTGATGATTCACTATTAATAGTTTCATGCATGTCAAATATGATGGAGACCCAGTTGAGACAAAGGTTAAAGGGAAGTAAACTATTAGTTTTATTATTAGCGAACTTCCCAGGTGCAGTTACAAAGCCACCGGATGCCCATGAAGGATTGCACAATCAAGGAAGGTTGGAATTCCTATTTAATAGGAATTTTTTTTACTAGGGATTGCGTGAGAGAGGTAGACTGAAGGTGGGCAGAAATTGGCTATGTGTTTGTCCAATTTTTCCTAGATCAGTGTGAGACGATTGGTAGAGTGCATGAGGTTCTTATGAAAAAAAATGCATTGTATTGTTTCATGATTCCTTGGCTGATTATACAATAGAGATGGAGGTGTTTTGAAAAATTTATTTCCCCAGGAAAATCTTGTGTTGTGCGATTGATTTAATTATTTCTCTTACTTGCATGTGATTGATCTATTGTGATTTATATTCCACAAATATTGTAGAAGGGTTCAGTAGCTTGTTTTAGTACATTGCATGATCGGATTGAATCCATTGGTGTAATTTCTACAAATTATACCACAAATGAGTGTGAAGCACTTGAGATGGTGTATTATCTCCAAAATTTTCGGCACTATATTTTGGAGGGGTTGTTCAAATTATTTGTCGATCATTATGCCCTGAAGTACTTGGTGAACAAGACTGTACTTGAGGGAAGTATTTGTGGATGTCTTATACTATTCTGGGAGTTCATATTTTAAGTAATTTTCAAGCCAGGAATACTGAATGTGGGCCTTGATCATCTTTCTTGGTTAGAGGAGGAGAAGCTGGAGGGTCACTAGATGATTAGTTTCCAGATGCCGACCTGTTTCGAGTCGAAGCCATACCAAACTACTTTGAGGACATTGAATTATTTTTAGCCATAGGTAAATTCCCTTAGGAGTATATGACAACGCAGTGGAGGAACATGGTGGTTTGTGCTAAAAATTACCAGTTTATCGCATGACAACTGTACAAGTTGGGCTTTGATTAGAAATTGGGAATGTGTGTTCTTGATCACGAGATACAAGATGTATTGTGGGAATGTCATTCGGGACTTTTGGGGGGGAATATTGGTGGGAAGGATACCATGAGGAAAGCATTGTAAGTGGGACTCTTGTGGCCCACACTCTTCCGAGACACAAAGGAGTATTCCAAGAGATGTGACGTTTTCCAAAGAGTTGGAAAACCATGGCATTGGGATGAACTTCCTTTGCAGCTAATACAAGCATTTCAGGACTTTGAGAAATGGGAAGACAACTTTGTGGGACCTATTAACCCACTAACACATCACTCGCATGCTAGATATATTAATACCGCCACATATTACCTCATCATATGGGAAGAAACTTTGCACCGGTTAAATATTGCATTGCAAACATTATCGCATAGGGGTCCCACTTCATTAATGATACAATCACTTCATTGCTACAAAAATTTATGATCTAGCACCATAAGAGCATCCCATAACACCCTAAAGAAATTGGTACTATGGAATCTTTTAACAAAATATTAGAGAGAGGACTCACCAAGACATGTTTTTCCAACCGAGATGATTGGGACGAATGGGTGGCAAATACACTATGGGCTTATCGTATAACCATCAAGCGCTTGCACAAGTATACACCCTTCCAGCTAGTATATGGAGGAGAAGTCATAGTACATGTTGATTTCACCATCCCCAACCTTTTTATTACACACGACACTCACATTTCAGAGCATGAATCAATTTCAAAACAGTTCGAAGAGATATAAGAGCTAGGGAAAGTTAGGTTTCTGGCAGACTTCCACCAAACTATGGAGAAGTGAAGGAAAAAAACATGGCGTGACCGACACATCAAGCATAAATATTTTTCAATTGGAGGTCACATCCTTATATACGATACTAAGTTACTAAAATATCCTGGAAAGTTCAAAATGAACTGGTTGGGACCATTCATTATTGTGGAAGTGAAAGAATCGAGAGATGTCAAGCCTGCACAATTGGATAAAGTCCTATTGCCTGGTTTGGTGAATAGTGCACACTTGAAACCCTTCCATGGCACAACCAATTCTACATCAAAATGATTTGAACTTCGAAAAGGGATCGTAGGTAGGTCTAGGTAGAGTCATTCAGTCCTTTTAGTGTGTCATTTGTGCTAGTTAATTTAGTTAGTCAGTTGTTCTAGTCAAATTCATCCATGAATAATTATCTACCAGTTCTTCTAGTAGTGTTGGTAGTGTGCCTCCCTCTGCAACTGATTGTGGTAGGGGAGTCCCACATTCCAGTCGTCATATCCATAATAATTAGTAACAATTAACTTCGTCAGTTCGAATTTGGGCTAAATCTCTCCCATAATATCCTTGGCATGATAAATTCATCAACTTCTATGAGCCTACCATCATATCATCATAATTCCCCATCATCCCCACCCTCCTTTTTTATTTTTCATGTCATCTAGGTTAGATCCTCATCATATTCATCGTTATTTCCACAATTCAGATTGAGTATGGAAAGTTACTATATTAATTATTTAAGTGGTCTAATCAAAATTTTGTGTTGAGTCTTTCTATTTAATTTGGATGGAAATGATAAGGTTCTTAGTAACAAAGTCGAGGTGGTCGAATTTACTACTCTCGAGTCTGTGTCAAATTTCCCCTATCCCTAGCCCAAGTTAAAACCCCCTATGTCCATTGTGTATCATTGTTTCATTGCAACCATGATGAAGAACATAATCTATGTTCCAACAACCAATAAAGACTCAGGGGTCACTGAAATTGAGCCTCTCTATGGAAAATGTGACAAGGTCACGCTTGTAGAAAATGATCTCTCAAATACGTTCCATTTTCCAGCACTAAAGCATGAATTTTATATAGAGGTTGTCCCCAAGTCCAATGGAAGCCAGTTGTCGGAAGTTAAAGAAGATTTCAAAGGCCTGCATAGGTCGACGTTGCTAAATCTACAAAGACTACCGGTGTTCAGCACCACGGGAGTGGTGATGCAATGCACACAATTCCTTATCAACAAAATGTATGGAGGGTCTTTGTGGCTTGATAAGGAATATATAATATATGCCATCAACCTTCAAATACTCACATGGTTGTTTGTTGTAGGAGCATCAGTATCGAGTGAATTTCACAATATGTTCAAGTGGGGTAAGAAGTCGGGAAATGACAACTACTATAAAAAGAATGAAACCCATCAATGTGGCAAGGGATCTCTGATCGAACCAGTAAAAAAATGAACATAAATTTCACCTACTGCATAATCATCGGGAATATCATGTGCCATTTCGCGAAATGTGAATGCACTCTGGATTCTATATTAGTCATGGAAGTTTGTGTGCAAGGCACACAGTTAATTTTGTGTAGTTTTCTGTTAAATGAACTCTTCAAAGCTTGCGAAGATGTCTATAAAAGATCCACCTATTTTATATATGGATGTCGCGGTGTCGCCTTAGCAATGTTGAAGTGGTGTACCATAAGGGAGAGAGTTATTTCCTGTTATATAATATCATCCCCTTACTCTCAAATACTAACCATGGCATACATCTGGGGACCCCAGCTGCAAAGAAATCAATGAAGCTTCCTTTTCTAGATGGTAGTAGAAAATGTTGGGTGTCACAAAGGCGAGGCCAAGAATCCCACCATCGCTCCTCAATGAATATTTGCAAGATATCTAGTTTGGTGTAAGTCATGGCAACACTTGGGCGCGGCTTAAGTGTGTCAACCCCGACATGTTTCAGAAGCGGGCCCATAAGTTTGTTCTATCATATGAATCCTTCCATACTGAAGTCTCATCCTAGCCTGGGATTGATAGAGAAGCTTGGGATGGGAAGTGTATATAATTTTTTGGAGGAATGGTGCCTTAACCACTACTCGGAGAAACCACTACCACCTCTTGGAAGCGCTTGGCTGAAGAAACACTCAATCTAGTTATCAAGAGGCTTGAGATAAAAATGCAGTCCTTACATAACACCCTAGAGGATCTCGGGGCATTCGTAAGTCATGTTCCTAACTTTTATAAGTTTATCATTTAAAATATACTTTATTTTTTAATATATAGCCTTGTTATTACTTTAATTCCACTAGTGGGCCCTCACTCTCATACCCTACTTACCATCAATAACACTCGACAACTTCTCACCAAACCACCACCAGTTCCCAAGAAAAATATTAAAATATCCTTTACTCAAGTTTTTTATCGGACTGGAAAGGAACTTCAATCTCACACCAGCACGCCCATCACAGACGAAAATATTCCATCCACTTTTGTTGTATCCCCAAGTTCCTACAATCCATCTCCACAAACAACCTCCACATCAACCACTATTTCAGAAATTCTTCCATCGGGAAACCCCCTTGGTGCGGACATAGATATGGAGGTCAAATCCATAATCCAACCCACTATGGAAACTACTAATGAGGCACTCACGGCTCACCAAAAATTTTCGGAATCTGTTACTACTTCCCTGTTATCTCTATTACTGGTGCCCAACCCATTCATGGAGACCAACCATCCCATCAACACTGAAAATTTATACCTAGAAGCCATCCACACATTTCCCCTACCCATCACTCCTTCCTCATTTCAACCACTGCAATCAATCCCAACTAGCCTCAATCCTCATTCCACTGAGCCCTCGCAGAGAGAAACCTCACCCCAAGGGAAATATGAGAAATTAATTGCTAGCGAAAAACAATTATAGATTCGGTTCCCCAAACCCACCACTATGACCCCTGATGACCTCCATAGTTATTCATCCTCTCAATTATTTAATTTCATTCAATTGGTTGCATGCCAAGAAGATGCATTGCACAACGCTCTCTCGGTTGAACACAAGCAGAAGCAGTAGCAGATTATTTCCCGTGCAGTAGAATGTGATCACATTCTTCAAGAGAAGCAGAATCTACAAATCTAGGTCAATGAAATAACTTCTAAGTTTCAAGATATCTGGCCCTCAGTTGTTGATATAGTCACAGATTCGTCGGAATACTTTTTGGCATGCACTCTAGTAGAATTTTGCGACCACATCAAAGCAGCCTATACCAACCTTGTCTTAGAAAACAAAGAGCTAAAACGAAGTATTGAAGCAACTCAAAGGGCACTACAAGATCCTTCCTCCTAGTATACCATCAAAATTGAGTAGAAAATCACAAAAGTGACTTGTATGAAAGCCTCTATCATTCAAACTATGGGGGAAACCAAGGGCTCTTGACACAAGTTCGCGACTAGTCAGGTTTCCTAGCCAAGAAAAATCAACCGGTTTACCCTCTATGCCAACAGGCCAATAATTTATTCAACCTATATATGACTACCAAAGAAAAAACCCAAAGAAAGGAGCTCCTAGCACAAGTGGATGCCCTTGAAATCCATATCCAAAAAATTGAGGATTAATTGAGCAAGACTAAGATTCTACTCCAGGACCTTAAACTACCTACAGAGGATCACTTCTAGACACTACAACATATCAGAGATGATGTTGAAACACAATGGAATACCCTCTTGATGACTCACCCTTCCCAACCAATGGTTGAACTCGCAGTGTAGTTCCTCGATTAAGCAACCACTCTCACATGCTCATGGCAAGTGTCACTCGCTGAGTATACAAAGTTAAAAAATGAATCCATTCAGCCCATCCTAGAGTTGGGTCCTTTGTTTGAAGGATCTGGAAGAAGCACCATAATAGCAGGAAGTTGTATAAGCATCAACAACACCAGTAGCAACAACAAAGGATTGACTTGGGGATGAGTCAATGGACTATGGTTAGGGCCTATTGTGTCCTTCATTTTGAGGGCTAAGTTTCGACATGTTTTGATGTTGACCACATTTTGACCAAAGGTGACCATTGGGAAGTTGCGGAGAATAATTTTGAAGAAGAAGGGACCCACCAAAATCCATTAGTTGCTAAGGATTAGCCAGAGGAATCAAGGCTCATGCGGTTGCATCCGAGATGGAAGGATCACTGACAGCCGAGGAAGTAGATGCATTCGAGCAACAAATGCAACTAAAAAGGGAAATGACACAACATCTGAGGGAAAAGCAATAGTCTAAGTGAGCGAAGAAGTTAAAAAGGGACAAAATGAAAATTTGAGTGAGAGGATGGAAGTGTACCGAAATGTTGTCATGGAGCCTATTGAGCCTACACTATTTTCTATTATCTTGCTCAAGTATTATCTTGTAATTTTTTATTTTATTTTTTTATTTTTATTTTATCTTTTTTGTCGATGAGGTCTTCGAGCCAAATGTATTGATGTAATGTTGATGAAACTAATGGAAGAAGTTGCAGGGTTATATGAGAGTCTTCTTTTGTGACTTTGTGTGCCTTTTTAAATTTCTGTTATGAATGCGCATGCATAGTATAATTTCCATTTGAATTCTTGAGTTGTTATTATTGTACCTTCGATGTTTTGGTTCTGGGTAAATTGAGTATTGATAGCTTCCATGTGGTTTCCCACGACGCCTAGTTACGTCTCCTTTAACCAAGTAAGGTCTCGACGTGCCTTGGGTGAGACGCATTATTCATCCTGAATAGGGTGAAAATGTGGGTGCTACACTATATTACGATGAATCTTTTGTTGTCCCTTGTGCCTGAACCTAGGGTCTCAGCCTGTCTGTCATTTATTTCCAACAATTATAGAATTGGATTGTGATATGATGAATATGGGAACCTTTTATACATGTATTAAGAAGAATAGATGAGGAAAGGATGAAAAAAAGAGTTTAGTCTTGGGGCCCAACACAAATAGGGACTATTCTTATCATGAAACTCATGGATTATTCATAATTTTTGAACTATTAATAAATGGTTTTCCAAGATATGTAGGGAAGGATGTAATCACTGCTTATATTTGATTGTTGCAACTTAGACATTGCAACTCCACTGCCACATTTTCACTAATTTAGATAGCAATGACACCTGATGCAACACCATGATTAGATCAAGCAACAACTCTAGCTTGACCCTTAAAGTTATGCAATTTTGGACTTATTGCAACTCTGGAGTGTTGCAATGTTGGACATGTCATAAATATCATGCCAAAAAGGATTTCAAATTTATTTTCTGATCCAGGTGGATATCCGTGGCCACCCACCTATTCCATTTGGACCCACACCATCAATTCTTGCAGCTTTTCACATTCAGCACCACTTACTATTTTTAGCAGGTTTTCGGGTCCTGCACTCCCGGAGCCGTTTTGGGGCCTTAATGATCCAGGTGGATATTGGTGGCCACCCACCTATTCCATTTGAACCCCCACCATTAGTTCATTCATTTTTTAAGTTGCAGCACAACTTACTATTTTTAGCAGTTTTTCGGGTCCTGCACTTCCGGAGCCGTTTTGAGGCCTTAAACGACGTTTTTTGGGAAAACCAGGAGCAACATGGGTCCATGGACTAATTTTTCTCACACATAAAGTTTTACTACTCGGATATATCTTTCTAACGAGCTATTGAGCGTGTCAAACGGAGATTAGATGCCAAAGTCACGTCCCTGGGAAGTTGAAACACCAATTTACCCAAACGGGACCCACAGTTTTGGCGCTTCATCTCCTAGAGTTAGGTTTTTGGACGTTTCAATTTTTACATTGTTTCTCAATAATAAATAGGCCCTCGAGCCTCATTGTAACATAGTTCAAAGGTCTGTACCAAGACATCTCTTCTCAGAGATTCGCTACTAGCACCCTAGCTATTTTATTTCCATTATGTCTGTAAGCATATTTCTTTTATTTGATATTAATGAAATGATGCATTATTTCCACTGCATCTCTATGTTTATGGTTATTTATGTATTCTGTTGTGTTCCTGCATAAAATCCGGATCAGTGGTATTGGAGCGGTCTGCTCTTTCTTTGTTTTTCTTTGCATGTCCCCAACGCGGTCAGGGTATAAGGAGTTAGGGCTCGATCTGGTTGAACCCTTGCAAGATCAGCCTCGCAAACCCCGACGACCTCCCATGGTGGAAGAAAAGAAAGACGAGGGAGCAGGAGATCCTATCAAAATATTGCTCGAGGAGGCCCTCGAGAAACAAAGGAACGCGATGATGGATAACTTTGCTCAGATCCTTCAACGACTGCCCACCTATGGCGCATCTACATCCAACAGCCACTCTGGAGGCGCCACTCCCTTCAAGGTACAGGTAAAATTTGATATTCCTGTATTTGAAGGCCAAATAGATGCAGACGTCGTAGATAGATGGTTGAATTTGCTAGAAGGGCATTTCTCGGTCCATGATTTCTCTAACCGAGAAAAAGATTATTTTTGCACTCCTCAAAGCCACCCCCCATGTCAAAGACTGGTGGGAAACTTACCGTGAGCAAGAGGACGAAGGGGAACCCTCTCTGTTCTCGGCCACACCCACTTGGAATTCGTTTCGAGATGGCATCAAGGAACAATATTACCCCATGGGGAGCTATGAGGACAAATACATCCAATGGACCACGTTACGGCAACAAAGGGATCAAGATGTGCATGAACTGACGAATCTGTTCCATACCCTGTGAAAAATGTTGGGTATTAAAGATTTAGAGAGACATTTGGCGCTCAAGTACCGCGACTGTCTACACAAACACATTCAGGAGGAAATGGAGTTCCTCGACATTACATCGCTTGGCACGACATATCGCTTGGTACGACATATCGCTATGCCGCCAAGATCGAACATAAATTTAAGTAGAAGAAGCGAAACTTTGGATTTGAGAATCCGAAAGGTGCCCCCGAACCGAAGAAAAAGGGGCAAGGCCAAAGTGGTGCGACTCAGAACAACACCACAAATCAAAATAAGGACACAGGGAAGTGGTGTGAATTTTATAACAGCCCCACTCACAGCACAAACGAGTGTCGGGCCAAACAGTGATTAGCGGCCGAACAAAAGGCACCCAAATCAGATGCATTTTCTGATCCTGAGTCAGAACCAGACAAAGGCAATGACAAAGGGAAGCAGATCATTGATGCGGATCCCAGTGCCATTGTTGCCACCACTAAGATCTAGAGGGAGGACCCAGAGGATCCAGAGGAGGGGGAGCGCCTCTTCCATTCGCAAATGTGGCTGAAGGGTTCTCCGCTGCAATTTCTTGTTGATAGCGGAAGCCAAAAGAACCTCATTTCAGTAGAGGTTGTGAAGCGGCTCGGCCTATCGACTATAGCACACCCGCAGCCATATACCATCGGGTGGCTTCACCCAGGGAGAGATATCCGCATCCGCCAACAATGCCGCCTTCCGTACAACATCAAGCCATTCACAGATGAGGTATTATGTGATGTTGCTCCTCTTGATGTATTTGATGTATTATTGGGCCAACCATACTTGTGGAGGCGACATGCTGTGTATGAGTCTAGGCCTCATGATGTTATTATTACTTTGGGAAATAACTTGTACAGGATATCGGAGGTAGTACTGCCTCCTGTAATCTCTTTAGCTATTGCAAAACAACGCAGTAAGATTGTTTCCAAAACTAGGAAATTCATTTTCCTTACAACTTGCTCACAGGGAAAGAAGAATATTGTGGCCACAACCTCGAAATAGGGCTTCCCTGCACAGCTGCAACAGATGGACAAATTCATGGAGGAATATGAGGACATTTTCTCCTCACTCATAGAGGTTCCTCTACTCTGTCAGGACAAGTACTCCATTGATTTGACCCCCAACGCACCGTCGCCTGATGTTACCATACCTCCTGCAAATACACATACAGAATCCACACATGTACTGTCTGAGGCTGATAAAGAAACTGAATTTACTAAACGCATCCAGCATGTCTGCCCACAGGTCCATGACACCTTCAACAAATCTAATAACCAGTTCAACAGAATTTGCTTCATCTCGGGGAGGATATCAACGCAATGGGGACCATTGCTTCCTAAGGAGGGAGGAATGATCCAGGTGGATATTGGTGGCCACCCACCTATTCGATTTGGACCCACACCATCAATTCTTGCAACTTTTCACATTCAGCACCACTTACTATTTTTAGCAGGTTTTTAGGTCCTACACTCCCGAAGCCATTTTGGGGCCTTAATGATCCAGATGGATATTGGTGGCCACCCACCTATTCCATTTGAACCCCCACCATCAGTTCATTCAGTTTTTAAGTTGCAGCACAACTTACTATTTTTAGCATTTTTTCGGGTCATGAACTTCCGGAGCCGTTTTGAGGCCTTAAACGACGTTTTTTGGGAAAATCGGGAGCAACATGGGTCCATGGACCAATGCTTCTCACATATAAATTTGTACTCCTCAGATATATGTTTCTAACGAGCTATTGAGCACATCAAACGGAGATCGGATGCCAAAGTTACGTCCCCGGGAAGTTGAAACACCAATTTACCCAAACGGGACCCACAGTTTTGGCGCTTCATCTCCTAGAGTTAGGTTTTTGGACATTTCAGTTTTTCCATTGTTTCTCAATAATAAATAGGCCCTCGAGCCTCATTGTAACAAAGTTCAGAGGTTTTTAGCTACGACATCTCTTCTCAGAGATTCGCTACCAACACCCTAGCTATTTTATTTCCATTATGTCTGTAAGCATATTTCTGTTATTTGATATCAATGAAATGACGCATTATTTCCACTGCATCTCTATGTTTATGGTTATTTTTGTATTCTGTTGCATTCCTGCATAAAATCTAGATCATTTTCACAGCCAACATGATAGCAAGATAAAGACATGGAACATAACAACGCTTGCTTCCAACCTATAAAGAATTAACCTCTCATGGTAATCTAGAAAGGTATGTTCCATAATTATATAATGAATGCAAATTATTTTTCATAACCCTACTTGAAAAATTATTTGATCACATAGATCAACTACCACCGCCATCAACCTATGACATAATTAGACTATCCAAAAATCATTCCATTGTCATGATTGGAAACTACAACTTTCAACTCCCCAACAGAATGTTAATTCCACCTTATAGCCATAGAATGTATGAATTTATAGAAAAGAAAAAAATGGATTCTCACATAATCAAAGGTATCCCACAGAGACTCTGTTGATGCATATGATGTCATTTGGGCGATTTTCCAGAGGATAGATTGAATATGTTCATTGAATATAAGGGTATGATTATGTGTAGCATTGGAATCTCCTTTGAGTTTCTAGGATAATATATTTATGGTAAGAGAGATGGTAATGTAGGTGAATGAGGACAACATGGAAGAAGTAGTAGGGCTACCACAAACTAGGGAGAAACAAAATACAAGAGGAGGCCAAAACCAAAAATTATGGAATAATTTATTGAGCCTAGAAAAGGGTTTGGTCAGAAAAAACACTGGGTTTGATAAAAAAATAGTTGCTAGCTCCCTAAGGATATGTATTCATAGTATTATAGCTGTATTTTACATTTTAGGGTTGCAAGGGGTAGTTTACTTACAACATTTGAGGCTACTGGATCACCTCAGGCATAATAAGTTGATCAACATATCTTTCTTCCTCGAGAGAACACTTCACACAATGTCAACCCTTGTTCAAATATTCACCCACCCTAGGGACACCCTCTCACATCACAACCTCATAAAATGCCTAGTTGTTCATGCACTACATAGGTTAAGTCACCTCTAGAGTGACTTAGTGAGGGAACCTATTGAAGAGGTAGATGTTGCAACTTCACCTAAAGCTGCAACTGATACAACTTCACTTGAAGAAAGCCCTATTGAAACTCCAAAGGGTGAAACTACTACAAATCATGAAGATAAGATGAGGCATACCCTACTACAAATTTTATATAAGAAAAGGTCCATGTTGTAACTCCTATGGTAGAAAAATTCCCTATCGTAACTCCATAACAAGAAGAAATCAACCATGAAATCAATGTGGAAATGATTGGGAACAAGTGTCTTACAAAGAGGATGAGGTAGATGATAAAGAGGTCCACATATGTGGAAACACCTAGGACAAAGAGCATAAGATACATAAAAAAGGAATATTTGAACCCAACTATTGCAAATAAAAAAGAACACGAAGAAACCCTTATTGCCACACAAGTACTATTAGGGGTGGAAAAAGAAAAGGAGTGTGTTGCAACACAAGAGGAGAAAACCCCTATTCTCACACAAGAAGAAAAAAGGATAATGGAGGAAGAAACCCTTGTTTTCAAACAAGATCCATCAAGAGAATATTAGAGATTTGAGGAACCAAACTAGGAGGAAAAGAGAGAAGCTAAAAACCTTGCTGCAACATAAGAACCAACAAGGGAAAACCAAGTTGAAAAACCTTACTCCAACATAATAAATAGTGGTGGGATACTTAGAAGAAGGCCTTGTTGCAACTTCAGAAACTGATATAGAATAGTTGGCAAAGGAAGAAGGGACTACAACACCTAGCACACTCGTAAAAGTACAAGAAGTTGTTGCTACCCCAGAGCTGAAGAAAATTTTCAAAGTTAGAATGTAGAGGAAAAAAATAAGTACTCTTTCTCTTATTCCTTTATATACATCTCTTCTAAGAAGAAATAAAATGTTTGAAAAAAAAAATCAAACCTCAATTAAAATATTAATGAGTGCACTAAGGCAAGATAGGCCCTCTAGAAAGTCAAATGACCATGCTCAGGAAATTGATTACATTGCTACAAAAGAAATAGGGGAACCTATTCCTGATGACAAGAAAATATCCCAAGAAAATTTACATAAGAAAGAAACCCAAGAAAGGGATGTTCAAACAAAACATTAAGGCCCTAAGTTGTTGTAACTTCCCACTCAGACAAATCATGCTTTGATGGAGGATCAAGAATTTCAAGTGAACCTCACAAACTACTGGGAGAAAGATAAATATGATAAGTAGAATATAATATTGGCTATCTATGATGAAGGAGTAATGCATATCAGGGAAAGCTAACAGATTTCCATGAACGTTTGAAATAGATAGGTAGATCATCGGGATATCCATAGAGCTAGATGGGTTCAATGGAGGAAGGGAATGAATGAGGAGGCCAAGAAGACTATCATACTCCAAAAACAAGTGGGCAAGCTGGAAATCAAGAAGATCTAGCTTGAATTATTGGTATAATTTGTGTTTTGCTGTAGATATCCTTCCCTTGTGTACAACATGTACTCAAAGGAGAAGTACTTCATGTTCTATAGGAAGACTATCATGACCTCCAAGCCATATGAGATCACATGCCCAAGCACCTTCTTGGAAGCTTATTATGCATCCACAAATGAAGAAAAGAACCTATTGTGTGAGTTACACCAACACAAACAATGTTACCAACTTAACGAAAATTGTAACCTCAAAACGATAGCTCTAGCTGGAAAAACACTTATTTTTGAACAAATAAAACATGAAAAAACACCCTAAAAATGAAAAGTGGTGATGTTGCATCACCTTTTTTTAGGGTTAAAATTCCAAATTTTTTCAGTCATGGCATTAAAAACCAAAATCATGATCATCGAAAACCTTAAAATTCCAACATTTTCAACAATGAAATTAAATATCAAATGGCACGACTTCGAAAAAACCTAAAATTTTGACATCTTTCAGCCATAGAATTGAAATCAAATATTAGCAGCCCAAAAACCTTAAAATTTCAACATTTTTTAACCATGGTATTATAAACCAAATATCACTACTAAAAAACTCTTAAAAATCAATACTTAAATCAAAGAGTAATTTTACCACGAGAAATATCTTTCAAGGCTAAAATTATAGCTCTTTTGAGATCTTAGCATAAGACAACTTGACCCACTTTTAATAGGATACTAAAAGTGAAATATTTTTTACATGTGGCTTATAAAATCATCATTAATGTGCACAAAAATAATGAAAAACACCCTAAAAATTCATGTAACCCAAAATGTTTTATGTTTTAATTAAAAATATGGAAAAAAAACAAACTTTAGACTAATTAAATAATTAAAAAAATATATTTCCAAAAAAAAAAAATCAACAAAAATTTATTAAAAACCAAAAATTTAAAATAAATTTAAGCAAAACTTAAAAAAAATAGAGAATTTTAAAAAATTATTTAAAAAAACAATAACTAAAAAATCTATATAAAAACATAAAATTTTTAAAACATACATATATTTAGAAAAAAAAAAAAAAAAAAACACACAAAATATTTTTTTAAGGAAAAAAAAAAAAAAAATATATATATATATATATATATATATATATATATATATATATATATATATATATGAGTTATTTATTTATTTATTTTAGAAAATAAAAATACATAATAAAAAAAAATTAAATAAATATATTGAAAATATAAAAAAAACCACCTTAATTTAATAAAAGAAAGTGAAAAAAAAATTAAAACCAAAAATATAAAACAATACTAAAAAAATTATTAATTAAAAAAAAAAAACTTTATAAATAAAATATAAAATAATAATTAAAAAAGAAAAAAGAAAAAAACTATATATATATATATATGTAGTGATGTTCGGCCGAAGTAGCTTGTTGCTTAGTAAACTCTATGGACAGAGAGTTGATGTCGGGCATTGCCCTCTCGCATGCAACATGCACAATTATTGTGTTGTGCTCAGTGGATAAGGGTGACGCATGACACTGCTCCTCTACCTTTTTTTATATATATTTAATTGTTTTTTATTGATAATTTTTTAAATTTTAAGTTATGATTTTATCTTTTATTTACATTTTTTACTTTATAATTTTTCAAATTTAAAATGTTATTATTATTTTTATTTAAAAAAAATATATATATAATTATAATTATATATATAATATTTTTTTTGTTTTTGTTTTTTATTTTTTTAATGTTTTATTACTTGCTGTTTTTTTCTATAACTCTATTGATTCTATTGATCCATCAAAAATGAATTATATCACATTACAATACATCACTCTTCCCCTAATCACACTATACAATATTACATTTTTCTTTCTTGGAATTAGGCTTCAGGATTATACATTGGCTTGTCTTTTTTGCCTTTCCTCTTCTGAGTGTCTATCCAACTCGAGGGATTGTCTCAAACAACTACCTCCTTTCCTTGAGATGTTTCCATTGTCAAGTGCTCTGACATATTTGTTGGATCATTGTCACTATCCGAATGGTCTAAATCGTGGGTACATATTTTACCACTCTTTGCATATGCCAAAATTATGGTTGAATTTTGTGTCTTACTAATTTTGGTTGAGCTTCCTCCCCTGATGGTTGAGATGAATTATCATGAGTCTGAGTTGGGTCTACAAGAGCAGTGCTAGCATCAGGAGTCTTCATATTAAGAAAATTACCCAACCCTCGAACCACTGTGGACTTAGACCCATTGGGTCCTTTTGGATATTTCCATCCATGATTTTTCTTCTTGGATTTAGGATGCGAAAATGTGCCTTATGAATATGGAAAATTATTATGTAGGTATCCAGATTTTGGCAAGATTTACAGTGAAAATCCATATTTTCATAATTCATCGGTTGGGAATAAACCGTATTTCCCGATTTAATGGGGATTTTATTTGGCAGACCTTTACTAGGGTCCACTTCAACACAAATATGAATGAATTTGTGAATTTCTTTCATAATCATTTTTGAATCAATATTGACAAAGCGACCTAAGAAATTTCCCAAATATTCTAAGATAGTTGGATGTGTTAAACGGATGGGGAAATTGGGAAAAATCACCCATACTGGAGTTTCCAGATTTGACATAGATAGAGGATAAAATATGGAATGCAGGGCTGAAGGGAGAGACCATATCAACCCCAAAACCAGGGTCCCTAATCAAAAACCTTTTTTCGTTCCTCTATCTTATGAAAATAACAATAAAAAGTTCTTTTGTGCATAAATGTACCATGACATTTGGAGACTAATCCTATTGAAACCACCCACTCCTCGAGATATGATGAAGAAGGCCAAAACTCATTGAAATGGAAGATAACCGATTTTTGTTCTTAATTTGCATCTATGAAACATGATGCAATATTTTCCCCTCAAGAGAGGGGGCTTCAACTAAATTCTCCACCACAAATGTAGATCTGAAGATATCTTTATGGTTTGGCAAAGGAGCCTCTAGTTTTAGAGCATCTTTAAACGATCTTGGAGGGGTTGAGGTGGATGCACCTTCCCCTTTTTCTCCATGGTATCAAGTTCTTTCTATCGTGTAAATCATGACATCCTTGGAAATTCCATATTCACTGAGGAGCTTTTGATCTTGAAGTTGTATCCCTTCATGAATGAGTCGAAAGCATTCATGAGGAATGTGCATCTCCCCTTATACCCTTTTAACAAGTGAGAAATTTTTTAGATATTGGATAAACTATCACTCCCTGTCTGTTTCACGGAATGTGCTTAACTGCCTCTCGTGGATCCATTAACTCTGGTGACGCGTTCATTTACTAACACCTGCAGGTTTTGGTGTAACACAAATCGTGATTCCACAAAGTGGTATCAAAGCCAAAGGTATCAAGTTAAAATCACGCCTAGCTCGCATTGGGGGGGAGATCGTTGGACATTGGATAAATCAATGCTCCCCATGTGCTTCGTGACATGTTCTTATCTGCCTCTTGTGGATCTGTTAACTTTGGAAATGCGTTCGTTTACTAACACTTACAGAGTTTTGGTGGAACAAAAATTATGATTCCAACAAAAACAAGATATGTGTTTGAAACCTACAAATAAAAGGATTCCCCTGAAATTGGTTTCACCAGGATCTAGAAACTCTCTAAATCTAAGCTCCAGATCGTTTCAAACCTTGCATTTCCAAACCCTTCAGCACTAGTCAAATTTCACTCACCAGTACTGTAAGTTCTATTTTTAATTTTTTGTTATTATTTTTTATTTTATTATATATATGTGTGTGTGTGTGTGAAATTTTAATGCCTTTTCTCCTTTTTCTTGCAAATATCTTTTTCTTTTACTTGAAAAAATAACAATTTTCAATCATTTTTTTGGAATAAAAAGGTGTTTTTTTATAATTGATTCCCCCACTTTATTTTCTTTCCGAGGAAAATTTGGAAAGATCCACCTAAAGGGATCACATCCCATCGGCCAAAAAAATCAAAGCATCACCTCGAGGGAGTCATGAAAAATTGACCCCATAACCTCCTAATGGTGAGGTGCTTTAGCAACGGGACCTTGACCAATTGAGCTAACCCTCGAGGCTGATTTCCCTCCACTTTATATATATGTGTGTGTCTGTGTAAGTTATTAAAATAAATAAATATTTATTAATTAAACAAAAATTATGTAATGTCACTTTTAGATTCACAATTGACTTTATATTTTTTCTTTTTCTCCGATGGTTAAAACGATAAAGGCTATAATGTCCATTAACTAGTAATTTCATCCTTAAAAATAAAATAAAATAAAAGTTAAACAACTTTGAAAAACACTTAAACAACAATAATTTAAAAGAAAAAACAAGGAAAAAATAGAAAGGTAGACAAACTTTAAGCACTAAGTTTTAGGGTCTTTTGTAGTGATGATATTTGGTTTCTAATGCCATGGTCAAAATATGTTTTGATTTTCACTGCAAAAAAACAAGGTTATATTGCATCACAACTTTTACATTTCAATGTGTTTTTTATGTGTTTCATAGTCATGATATTTGGTCTTTAATTATATGGTTGAAAAATATTTGAATTTTAACTTTGGAAAAAAAAAGTGATGATGTTGAAAAATTCTAGAGCACTTGTATAATCTTGTTGAGGTGTCCAATGTTTCAAGTGAACACTTCACCCATCCTCAAGGACAGTGAGCTGAAATGATGAAGCGAAGAGTGCTATACTAGGTATAAATCGAGGAAGGAAATAAGATAATGAATATGATCGTTAGAGGGTTAAAAATAAATGTAACAGTTGATAAATATTATTAATTATTATTAATAAGTCAAAGGGGAATGGGAATGGGGAATAATTAAATTAATTAAAATGAGAAAGGGAGAAGAGGAATAAATGATATTGTTGGGTCAAATTAATAACAGTCAATATTGGTTAAACTTGAACTAGGGTTAGCATGAAATATTACTATTAAATGTTAAATTAGAATAAAATATTAAATTATTAGAATAGTATTAAAATATGATTAAATAGAGTTAGTATCTAATATATTTTCATTCTCTTTAATCATTTTTTTTTGTAAGCTTTGTAGGACCTTTCTATTCATTATCTTTCAAAAATGGAAAGTTACAACTAGAATCAAAATGGTTAGGTGGCCTCAACCATCCCAAAGGGAAACGAGTTATGTTGGCCACCTAACGACATGATAAGCCATCCAAAAGAAAAATATATGTCAATCCAAGCTAAATAAGTTTGAGTGTCCTTGTACTTCATATATTATAGATAATTATAAACATGTTGAAAAGTGTGTAACTGTTGCATACAGGAAAAGTCAGAACAAGGAGTAAAAATCAAACTACTCACCATCGACTCAATCAACAAGAGTAGGATCCTTCCCACTTGAGCATGGAAGCTTAGTTTGCGGGATGTACAGGATATGTTATTCGATGCGACTGAGGCAACCATTCTGCATTTGGAGTTGAAATTGAATCTGCTGGAAATATTTACTGTAATCTAGGAACCTCTAGGAAGATGAAGGCGAGCCAAAAGGGATATGATCCAAATATTTAACTAGGAGGTTCTTCATCATCTAGTACAAATGTATTTTTTTATATACTGACAATATCATCCCTGAGAGTGTCTAGTGTTAGGAACCAAATTCTGCTAGTCATCCAGGTTAATACCCAATGGAAACATCATTAATTATGTGGGAGGTTGATTTGTGACCATGGGTTTTACCAACTTGATCATTGGGCTGATGCAAATCAGGAGAAGCCTTTGGTTTCTTACCATGACTGCAATAACCCCGGGTGGGATTTCCCTTTCTAGAAGCAGTACGAGCCATGTTTCAAAAGTGACTGAGATAACTGATAAAAATTTACTTGGACCCTGTTAGTTGACTCGAAGAGAGCCCATATCCAAGAGCAATATGCTTCCAATGGCCGCACCAGACCAGGGGATCTACCAAATTAACCACATATGAGGGCCATGATCTATACATAAATCGTTGTTTTCCCCTGTTGCAGACTACAAACTGAAAATAAAAATAATCCCAGAGCCAAAAAAATGAATCCAAATTTGCCATGAATGGTTGAGGGCATAAGTTTGAACCGAGCCACATACATACCATAACCCTAAGGACTCAAGTCCTGAACCATAAATATTTAGAGGAGAACCAAATCCATTTCACCAAGGACAAAACAGAAAGAAGACCATGAACGACACATTGGCCTTGCCGAGAAAATGCCCATACCAGACAAAAAAATTCCATAGTACACAAACACATGAGTACAGAAAAAAAGGAGACCTCATACAACATTGAAACTACCATATAAGATTCTTGGTAGTGCTCCTTCCAAACCATAAAATTCAAATATAGCCATTCTTCCCGAAGACCAGGAGAAGTAAATAAATAGCCATAGGAGCAGGGAAATAGGGTTTGAGACGAAAAAATCTGAACTGAACCGATTGAAAGTAGACCAATGCCTAGTGAAGGAAAACAAAGGATGCCTCCCCCAAGCTATAGTGCTTCTCAGACCAGATTGAATTCGAATAAGTTTTGCAAGAAAGAAACTTACTAACCTTTCCAGTGAAAAGGCTAAAAACCTTTGCCCCTATTACCATGCTTCCATCATTTGGAATGGAAATAAATGGAGACATCATGAGGCCACCGCTCCATGTGACTCGCACATGCAGAGGGTGGTGGATTCCCACCTCGGGACCTTCATGACAAATGACGAGTGGTGGAGGGACCTCATCTATCTAGATCACACCTCGATTGAGGAATATTTAATCATATTTTAAAACGACTCTAATAATTTAATATTTTATTCTAATTTTACATTTAATAGTAATATTTCATGCCAACCCTAGCTTATGTTTGACGAATATTTACCATTTTTTCCCATGGAAAAAGAATGTGTACTTGTTATTTCGTTGAAATCAAAATACACAAATTATTCTTTAATTACATCCTCCTAGAAATGTTTGTTAAGATCCAAGTCATTTTAACAATAAAAAATATTTACCTTTATTAATTTGACCCAACAATATCCTTTATTCCTCTTCACCCTTTCTCATTTTAATTAATTTAATTATTTCCATTTCCATTTTTACTTATTATTATTAGTAATAATTAATATTATTCATCAATGATTACATTTCTTTTCAACCCTCTAACATTCATATTCATTATTTTATTCCCTTCATCCATTTATACTTGGTTTGGCACTCGACACTGATTCATGATTTCAAATTACTATCCCTGAGGATGGGTGAAGTGTTCACCCTAAACTTCATACATCTCAACAAGATTACACAATTCTCTATAAGTTTTCAACATGATGTTCTTAACTGTGGAAAATATACATGTTAAAAAATGTGATCCTGCATCACCACTTTTTCATTTCAATGTGGTTTTTCATGTCTTTCATGATCATGATATTTGACTTTCAATGTAATGGTTAAAAAATATTGGAATTTTAACCCCGAACTGAAAAAATGGTGATGTTGCATCACCAATTTTCAAAATCAACATGAAAATCATGATTTGATGCAACTTCAAAAAAATTAGAACTTACTCAAGTTATTGTTAAGTTTGTAACATTGTTCACAATATTATATTACATCATGAAGCAATTTGGAATCCAAACCATTTTGTGGGAGATGTTCAGCTAAGAGCTTTTGCATTTTTCCTAAAAAACCACACTAATTGGATAATTTTAGATCAGATGACAAAGTAAAAACTTCAAATGCATTATGTGGATTAGAGGAGAGTATTACAAACCTAAAAATGTCCTTTGTGTACATTATATTTGGATGAACTCCACAAGACACACAAATTTTATAGCCCAAAACAAACAAGAGGCCATTGATCATTACAAGACCAATTGGAATACTAACAAGGAAATTGTCTTTAGAAAAGACATACGTAGAAAATATCCATTCAACCCTAGTAATCTTGTAGTGGCTCTAAAGTGTATAGAGAGTTTTGGAAACATTAGAAAGGCTCCAAATTTCACTACCCAATGATCTAGATGCCTTCCACAAAGTACCAAAACTACTACATTATGTCCAGATTAAAAAAAAAAAAAAACAAAACAAAACAAAAAAAAAAAAACCCCAAAAAAAAAAAACTTGTCTATTAGAGGGAGGTTGAATAAAGTAAAGGCTACTATCATGCCCATGAGTTAGGGGAGGTTGAATATAATTGTAACTGCACTCCCACCCCGTGATTTTATCCCATGAAATGGAAGGTATTACCTACATGATTTAACCCCTCCCCCAAGGTATGTTATGTAGAAATTATATAACTTATGTGTTATATATCCAAGATTCTCCTGATCTCACACTTTTAACTTCATGCAAAATACAGAATCTATTCCACCATTGATTATTTGCGGAAATAAAATCAAGATAGCAATGCACACATGACACAATAAAAATTCACACATATGAACACAGTGTTTAATGGGAAAGCCTGAAGTTGAAAACCCCAACTATCTGTATATAATATATGTCATAGAGATCATGTAACAATCCTCATACAAAGCTGATCATATCAAGCTCTCAGTACAATACAATCGCTACACACTAATCAGGCCCGATCTTGCAAATCCATGCACTAATATTTGCCACCTGCTAGCCTGCCTCTACTGTGCAATCCCTGCTAAAGAATGGCTTTGAATGAACTTGAAGTACTCCAGACTTTCTCACGCAATCATCATTGGCATCTCCACTGAGTGTTGGATGCAATCAATGCATCACTATAGTCACAACTGATAGTCACACTTGCTCTTTCACCTATCTCTCCACTGGTCTCCACTGAAACTGCCATGCACTGTAGTTAACTGATGTATTCTTCATTTGATTAATGAGTTATTATTTAGTGAATTAATTAACTAATTAATTCACACCACTCTCACTAGTGTATCAATCAGTTAGACTAGATACAACTAGCTCAACTGAGTCTAACCGAGTTAAACTAAATACAACTCCACCAACTACTTCTCCAACTCCACCAAACTCTGTCACATGAGTTCTAACTGAAGTCCTCCATGCAATAGCTCCAGTAAACCCTCAGGAATAGCGTAATTCCTTCTGTCAGCTGCTGTGCCACATCTGTGCACTTAACTGAAGTGCTCAAAGAGAATAAGATAATGTTTAGAGTCCAAATATTATTAAGAGCTAATAATATTCGACATATCTATTTTTAGACTGGCAATCTAAAAATAGATTCCACCCAATATGTCTAAAAATAGAAGTCCATCTATTTTCCAACTTGACCAACCATCCACAAATAGCATCCTGCAACTCATAGAATATGATCGACATGTCTAAAAATAGACATAGTCTAAAAATAGACTTTGCGCCAAAAATAGCCTGCGGGCCCACTTAATGAAGGCGACTCTTTTCACTAAGCTCATCATCTTGTTGAATCTCAACACTCCCTCTCAACAAAATAGGGATTATCTGCCACCCCGATCCTGTCTCTATGGTATTCGAATTTTCTCCCGGTGAGCGCCTTAGTCAGAATATTTGCATCCTGATCCTCCGTTGGAATGTAAGAAAGCAACATGATCTTCCGTTGCACACAATCTATGATATGATGATACTGGATGTCAATATGTTTAGATCTATCATGAAATACTGGATTAACCGAGAGTTTAATGCAACTATGATTATCACAATATATCACAGTAGGATCTAAGTGTGAACCGAACAATCCAACTAGGATCTTCCTCATCCATATAGCCTCGCATGCAACCAAACTTGCTGCCATGTACTCGGCCTCTGCTAAACTGAGTGCCACAGATCTCTCTTTCCTGCTGTACCAAGAAACTGCTGTAGATCCAATATTGAATATCCCTCCAGATGTGCTCTTTTTGTCCGTTGGGATCCCTACTCAATCTGCATCCGTGAAGCTATGCAGCTTCACCTCATCCGACTATCTGTACCACAATCCATACCCAGATGTGCCCCTCAGATACCTCAGGACATGCTTTCTTGCCTTCCAAAAGATCTTGGTAGGCTTAACCATCGCTTGTGAAAGCTGGTTCACAGCATAGCATATGACCGGTCGTGTATTGACTAGATACATGAGCGAACCAACCAACTGTTGATAAGCAGTGGCATCCACTACCTTTGCCGATGTAGAATCCTCTTTCCTCAACCACCAGGAAGAGGAGCGTCGATAGGCTTGCAACCTTGCATGTGAAACTTCCCAGTATTTCCCGGGCATACTTGCCTTGAGAAAAAAACAGTCCACCTTTCCGTTGCCAAATTTACAATCCCGGGAAATAATGAAGGAGGCCCAAGTCCTTCATCTCAAACTCCTTTGAAAGATCTGCCTTGCATGAGTGTATCAACAGTTCATCACCTGTTAGTATTAAATCATCTACATAAAGCACAATGATCAACAACTTACCCTCCACCACAATCTGGTATAGGTTCGGATCCGCCTCACTCTTGGCGAAACCAAGTCCGGTGAAATAACTGTCTATCCGTGTGTACGAAGCACGAGGTGTTTGTTTCAGCCCATACATCGCTCTTTTGAGCCTGCACACATGCGACTCGCTGCTGAAGATTTTGAATCCTTTAGGCTACTCAATGTACACATCCTCCTCAATGACTCCATTGAGGAATGCAGTCTTCACATCCATCTGATGAATGTGCCAACCCATCTACGCTGAGAGAGCAAGGATGGTCCGTATGGAAGAATACCTTGCGACAAGTGCAAAGGTTTCTTCATAGTCGATCCCCTCGATTTGTGAGAAGCCCCGTGCAACAAATCTTGCCTTGTACTTCTCGACGCTCCCGTCAGCAGCTTGCTTCACTTTGTAGATCCGTGTTGAACCTACCACTGATTTCCCTTCCGGCCTTGGGATAATCTCCCATATATTGTTTCTGACAATCGAATCATACTCTTCCACCATGGCATCTACCATGCGGTATCTTCCACAGCTTCCTAGAAAGAGGATGGTTCTGTCACAATACACTTTCTCATCAGAGCCATCAGGTGACTGTCTCTGTCTGCACTATGATGTAGGGGCTCCTACATTCTGCACTGCATCAAGATTCAGTCGCTCAGCTTTTGTAGTGCGCTTCCGCCCTATGATGTTTGGCGCTGCATGAGTGGTTTCTTCCACTCCATGAACCTCCTCTCGTGGCTGATCCACATCTTGAGGCTCATCTTTAGGAACTAATAGCTCCTCATCTGCATGCAAGTGTGGCTCCCTCTCAAGCGAACACTTCATGGCTTTCTCCTCCTGAAATTTGATATTCGTTTACCGCGCGCTCATCCGACCAATAATAATAATGCGTGTGCTTTGTGTACTAACAAATATCCCAACCTCTGCGGTTGGCTCCAGCTTCATCCTAGCATCCTTCGTCACATGAATGTAAACAGTGAGCCAAAAATCTTCAAATGAGAAATATCAGGCTTCTTACCAGAAAATGCCTCCTCGGGTGTACTCATGCCAAGTACTCTGAGGAGATTGGCCTGTTTGGTACATAAACCAGGCATAAAGGCTTCACCACAACACGGATGGCCCCCGATCATGCAACAGCCATCGCCGTGGTACCATCTACGATCATTCTGTTTCTTTCCGCGACCCATTTTGCATGGTTACAGTTAAGAGCTCTTTAATTTCTTCGTGCTTGTGTTATTTAACTTACAGAGGAGGAGTCACCACCATTATCGCTCCTTAGAGCTTTCACCTGCTTCCTCGACTCTTTCTCAACCAGCGCCTTGAACTCACAGAACTTTGAGTATGTCTCGCTCTTCTTCTGCATGAAGAAGATCCAACACCTACGAGAAAAATTATCAACAAATATCACATAATACCTGTGCTTTGCTGTTGAAGCAACTGAGAAAGGTCCACACACGTCTGTGTGAATTCTCTCAAGGATCGTCGTGGCGTGAACATCCTTCTCATGAAAAGTGGTCTTCACAAATTTTCCCAAAGTACATCCCTTGCACTGATTTGACTGCGCAAGTGTACCCTTGGGAAGCCCGGTAGAAATCTGCTGCAAACTTTTCAAAGCGCCATGGTGAAGATGGCCCATTCTCCTGTGCCACAATTCGCCCTCATCCTGGCTCACCACTCCTTCTGCTTTGCCTGCCATTTCTATGCAGCCATCTACCTGCAATTGATAAATATTCTTAACTCGAATCCCTATCATCCTGGTTTGACCAGTTGTTTTACTACACAGGAAGGCTTTTCCCTCGCTAAAAACAACATCATAACCTTTGTCTTCCAACATCTCCATAGAGATCAGATTCTTCTTCAATACTGGAACATGCATGACATCCTTCAATATGAAAGGTTCTCTAGACTCCCTCTCAAAGGAAATGGTCCTGATACCAGTCGCACTGTATCTACCATCATTGCCCATCTCGATGTGCACTCCAAGATGCTTTTCATCTAGATCACTAAACAAATATTTGTCTCTGGTCATATGGAAAGATGCTCCACTGTCAAGAAACCACACTGATCCCATCACACTTGAAACCAAGCATGCGATCAGCGAAAAATCCATCTCAAATTGCGAGGCTAAGGGCTCTCCAGCTGCAGATCTAGCAACCTTATTATTTTTCTTCTTCCGTGGAAAATTAGTGGCGTAATTTCCATGCTGGTGACAATGAAAGCACTTCACCTTGGACAAGTTCCGCTTCTTGCCTTTCGCACCAGATTGAGAAGGATTTTTCTTCCCCTTCCCTTTCCTTGCTTTGGCAGCCAAAGCGCAATTTTATTCATATTCATTCTTCGATGAAGATCCATCCCTGGTACCCCGCCTTATCTCCTCCTGCACAAGATCTGACCAAAGTTGCTCCCATCCTGGCAGTTTCTACTGACCATTGACAGAGTCCTCGTAGCTATGCCAACTCTTCGGAAGCCCAAGAAGAGCCAAGCTCACCAAGTCCTCTTCATCTACAGTAACCCCCACACTTCCCAGCTCATCCTTGCAGTGGACAAACTTCGTGAGGTATTTTGGTATATTGTCGCCTTTCTCCATTTTTATTTTTCTGAGCTTGTCTTTAAGCACCAACTTACTCTGGTCGCTTCTGCTTTGGAACAAGTCTGTCAAAGCCTTCCACATCAAGAATGGAGTGGATTTACTGTGAAGGCTGGACACTATGTGATCCTTCACACCTTCCAACAGAATTCTTCGACACTTCGCTACCTTCTTTTTCCATGCGTCAAGTGCGGCAACATTGCTAGAACCAGGCTTTGGAATATCAGTATCTATGAACTCCTTCAACCCATTATCATCAAACACTGCCTCCATCCTGTCCTTCCATGAAATATAATTCAAGCTTCCATCAAGGGCATACTCCAATCGCAATCCGTTGAAAGACATTTCAAGGAATGCTCAACTTCGACACCAAGAAAACACTGCAGCAAATTCGAATTCCACCAGCATAAAACTCAACCGCTTCAATAATTGCAATCTCCTCCGATCAATACTGCTTTGATACCCTGTAGAAATTATATAACTTATGTGTTATATATCCAATATTCTCCTGATCTCACACTATTTTAACTTCATGAAAAATTCAAAATCTATTCCACCATTGAACATTTTCGAAAATAAAATCAACATAGCAATGCACACATGAAACAATAAAAATTCACACACATTAACACAGTTGTTTAATGGGAAAGCCTGAAGCTAAAAACCCCAAATATATGTATATAATATATGTCATAGATATCATGGAGAAATCCTCATACAAAGCTAATCATATCAAGCTCTCAGTACAATACAATCGCTACACACTAATCAGGCCCGATCTTGCAAATCCATGCACCAATATTTACCACCTGCTAGCCTGCCTCTACTGCACAATCCTTGCTGAAGAATGGCTCTGAATGAACTCGAATTCACCAAGATTTCACTGAGAAATCCTCATTGGCATCTCCACTGAGTGTTGGATGCAATCAATGCATCACTATAGTCACAACTGATAGTCTATCTTTCCCTTTCACCTATCTCTCCATTGGTCTCCACTGAAACTGCCATGCACTGTAGTTAAATGATGTATTATTCATTTGATTAATGAGTTATTATTAAGTGAATTAATTAACTAATTAATTCACACCACTCTCACTAGTGTATCAATCAGTTAGACTAAATACCACTAGCTCAACTGAGTCTAACTGAGTTAAACTAAATACAACTCCACCAACTACTTCTATAACTCCACCAAACTCTGTCACATGAGTTCTAACTGAAGTCCTCATGCATTAGCTCCAGTAAACCCTCAGGAATAGTGTAATTCCTTCTGTCAGCTGCTGTGCCACATCTTTGCACTTAACTGAAGTGCTCCAAGAGAATAAGATAATGTTTAGAGTCCAAATATTATTAAGAGCTAATAATATTCGACATATCTATTTTTAGACTGGAAATCTAAAAACAGATTCTGCCCAATACGTCTAAAAATAGAAGTCCATCTATTTTTCCAACTTGACCAACCATCCACAAATAGCATCCTTCAACTCATAGAATATGATCGACATGTCTAAAAATAGACATAGTCTAAAAATAGACTTTGCGCCAAAAATAGCCTGCGGGCCCACTTAGTGAAGGCGACTCTTTTCACTAAGCTCATCATCTTGTTGAATCTCAACATGTTATGAAGATGGGGTGACAAAATGTATCTTCTCTCAAGTCTACAGAATTAGATTCTCACATCACCATCATACTCAACTTGTCGAGAGTTTTTTGGTGATATAAATTTTACAAAAATCCAACTTTGGGATTACAAGTTATTCCATCTAGAAGTTTTATCCATTCAAATTTAGCCATGCCACCAACACACTTCCATGTAGAATTCATGTGTACTATGATATAGCCCCTGTTTCACTACCACGGAAACATTCTGTCACGATTCCAGTGTATGTTTCCTTGACTAAATCGATTCCTACATAGTCGTGCAACCTCTTAACACAAACAGATTCATCATATCTTCAAATAGCATGGTGAATGGTTTCTCTAGGCATAGCTCCCTAGTGGGCTAGTCTTCTAGCACCTAGATATTAACTTATGTCATATCCATCTGCAAAAATATGTGTACCTTTCATGAACCCTCAGATATTCAGATTAAAACTAATACAACACAATAAGTGCAGGCCTCGACATTACTTATGCATTGTGGACCCCACATGAAAAGTAAAAAGGGGAGATATCCAATCCTATGGACATCCAGTTTCCCTAGAGATGGACAACCTTTACCACCCTCAGGTGTTCAAAATATTTTTTATGATGCGAAAACAGGGAAAATATGTCCGTAGAGATATCTGGGTCATTCCCAAAGTAACTACCCCTACTATCCCCGAACTTCTATATTTCTATATTTAGCTGATGCTTCTAAGGAAAAGGGGAAGATACTAAAGTTACCTAGGCAAGGGGCATCAACCCAAAATAAAATTTTCCTTAAAAATGAAATCCAAGGATGGACCTAAACCCTCAACAGATCACACAGGTTTGCAACCCACTCACATAGGTCTATAACCAACTCTTAAGCAGTTATTATTCATTTCTTAACTTTTTTTGAGTAATTAAATGAAATTAGAATCCAAGCCACAACAAAAAAGAAAGTGCAGAAACTCACAACTTATAACAACATTCATAAGGTAATAATTTTCCAACATAATCATGTATACACTCAACTCATGAGATATAAATATTCTATAAATCATGAATATGGCAACAAACCCACGATGCTATGAATCATTGAAAACATAAGGCACAATATAGATTACAATGAATGTAATGGAAATATTTATGCCTTAACACATCAATATACAAGATCAAATTAACAATAATTACGTAACATGGCTATCATAGCACGTGATCCGAATATTATACACAAATTTATACTTATCTGAATATATTGTAATGGCTAGAAACTGAAGGAGGGACTTCAACTTTCCACCTATCCATAGGCTAGCTACATTGCAACCTTCCTTGCAACTGAACACCCCTGAGCCAAATCCGAAGTTTGAGGGAATGCTTGCTCAAGGTAAAATTCACACCAATGGTTTAAATAATCACTCAAAGAAGGAGTTCACTATCTGGGTGGTTTATCAACTATCCTCTAACAATAAGCACCATAGTAACTAATTTATTCTCCTGAGTCTATTCACAAGGCTTCACTCAAGTTAAAAATGGGGTATTACTCAGCCTAGGAGATTGACTCCATTGTCCAGGTGGTTTTTCAACTGTATTTTCATAGCAAGCACCACATGGGTTTGCAGACAACTATCCAGGTGCTTAACATCTCTCTAGAAAGCATCTCTCTAGAATACACCACAATGAATCAAATTTCCCTTTCTATGTGGTTTATCTATTACACAACGATCACCACAATGATCCATTCATCCACTAAGCCTCCCACTGACCTAAGGCCTTTGAGAACTAGCTCAATTAAAAATCCAGTTCATTTTAGTCCTCATGCATAGCTCTAGAAGTTCCTCACTTCTACTCTGTGACGCTTCTCATCTCACTCTTCTTATTTCTTTTCTTTGCTTTCGATACCTACTATGTTCTACTATTTTTCTTCCTCATTCAATTCTATTATTTGTGCCTATTATCTTTAGTGATTATTTTCTTTCTTGAATAGTTGTCCAACCATTCCTTAATATTTTACAAGAGATGGGCACCATCCTACACCCCTCACCAATATTTCCAATCTCATAACTATTGTGAGGTGGTGGTACCTCTATTGGGTTAGAACCAACTCTAGTAATAACTCTGAGGTAGTTTCATGGATTTTAAAATAAGTGAGCTCCCTTTTCCCTCGGAACTATGGATCAATGTCGTCATCTCCTCAATCCAGTTATTTAAGTTTACATTTAATTCCTGAGTTTACAGTCAAACCTCTTTAGACAACCATGATTCTTACGTTGGTAGTACACAACTATGTATACAAAATACAGGGTAACAAAAAAGGATTATTACAACAATATTAATAACCTCCATGTACATGACACTCACTCAAACTTAGATTGTTTCTTGGTTGTAGGAATGCATGGAACAATTTTGGCTGGGGGGAGATGACAGATTCCCAATTTGGCATGTACATCAATATATTCACTGTATGGAGAATTGTGGAAACCATTAGTTATGCCCCAATTTTCACTACCTAATTGTCTAGTTGCCTTCCACAAAATACCAAAAATTTCCTATTGGAGGGAGGTTGAAGAAAGGAAAGGCTACTATCATTGCCATGAGCCAATGGAGGTTGACTATAGTATCAATAACCTCCATGTACACCAATCTCACTCAAACTTAGACTAATTGTTTGGTTTCATGGGAACATGTAGAAAATTTGTCTGGGGGAAGATGACGAACGCCCAATTTGGCATCTTTTTATGATCTGAGTAAGAAATTTTTACAAATATCATCCCATGAAGATTTATTTTGGTCAAGGTATATTTATATTCTTTGAATGTCATTTTAATGCTCATTTTTTATGAATTTGGGGATAAAATTACCTTTATATGCTAACCAGGCGTATTCGGGAGGCAAAGCTACACATGTACCTTTAGATATGAGCAAAACGCAAGTGTTGCAACTCTCTACTCGAATATAGGTGTTTTGAATCCTTATTTTTGTTTTTTGCAACTCGTTATTCCAACGTAGATGCTGCAACTCTAAATTTCTACCACTCATGTTATGACTCCTTATTTTTGTAGTTCACACAACACGATTGATGCAACTCACTTCAAAATCGTTATTGCCCATTGGGAAAGGGTGCTACAACTCTAGTATAAATGGTACAATGTGTCATCTCAACTACATAATTTTCACCAATAGATCACCCAAATTAATCAATAGACCTAATGAAAAAAGTGACCAAGTTAATCGGTCACTCAACGAGGAAAGAATGATCCAGTTGCCACTTGTCACATAATTGAATGAGTTATCACTTGCCATGTTTTTCTATCTTTTGATGAAATAATTGTAATTGGATGGAAAAAATAGATATATTCTCATGGTTATCCATCAAATCCTTGATTTAATTTAGGTATTTTATATAATTTATAAAATATCATGCTCAATTCAACCTAAAGTAACTAGAAGTTAATACGAGAGATTCAACTAAGTCCAGAAGATTGTAATGTAATTTGAGCTTCTATAATACAAGTGTATATTCTGTTCCAATTCAAGTTGATGGCATGTTGATTGATTACTACCTTATTGTGTCCTTTACTAGTGCCTTTCCTAAGGAAGTAGGGCCTCCTTCTTATCCAAGTATTTTTTTTAAATTTATAATGTAGATGTAGTTTCATTTGCAATGTTTTATTTCTAACAATTAATCTATTTATTATTTATTTGCAACTCTGACATTTAATTTTTTATTTACGTAGTGTTGCAACTCTCTATAGTATAAATTTCTGCAATTCGTTAATCAACATCATTATAACTTGTGACTTGACTATTACCGAAATTTTCAAATGATCGTAGTTGTAACGCGTTGTTTAGGTTATTGTTTCAAATATGAAATTAACATTAAAATTATTTGTTTTACAGATTCAACTAATTACCGTGTTTTCAAATTTATTTCTACTTTACCTTGTCTTCCAAAAATTTCAATTATTTGTGTGGTGTGCTTCTTTGTAGCATAATGTGGTTTGAATCTCTTACATCTTCTAGTTAATTTTGGATTTGTTAGCCATTGAATTTCATGTGCATTATTGTTACATAATTCAAGGTCATCTAAATACTTGAACAAGTCACCCTTTATTTCCAATGCTTTTTCTTTCTTGAAATTGTGTTTACATTATTTCAAGTGAATTCAATTTCTTGCAAGTATCTTCACTTTCCTACAAGTGGTTTTGATTGAAAGTATGGTGTGGTTTTCGAGGTGACTTGTGAAATCATCTAGATAACTTTACCTGTGACATTCATTTAGATGGTATGAGTTAAATAAAAAATAAGATATTTTACTACTATATATGGTGCACCACGGTTCGCAAGTTCCATATAAACCTTGGATTAATAATTGAATGTGTGTCTTGTCAGTCGTCTTCTACATAATTAGGAGATCACTGAAATACATGTCAGTAGGCTAACATAAAAAATGGTTCAAGACCTCAAATTAATTTATCCATTTGAGGCATAATTCATTACAAGGAAACAATGACATGCTACAAGGGTTTCCTAATACAAAAATGAGCATGTGAAAATTAAGTTCACAAAACAATCCTCATGTACAATTGATATTGTTTCTTAAATTTTCCATTCAATATCTAACCATATGATGTTAAAATTAATTTTAAAGGGGTAGATCCTAAATCCATGAAGTCTAAAAAACCATTATAGTGGAGAGAGAGTTCCTCTTTATAGAGTGAATCTCTTCTCTAGTTCAATAAAATATTGTTATCCTCTAACTAACTTAATGAAAAGTCAAAGAAATAGTAAAGTAATGGATTAATTATATCTCTCCTCACTCCATTTTTGACCAAATTAATGCATGTGGACATTATCATCTCCAATATAAATTTCCCTCTAACCCATAAATGGTCATGGTTATTACATTGGAAAATTCGTCAAAACAGATTTGATAAAGTTATACTTCAAAATTTGAAATCTATACAATGAGTGAATTTTTTCCTCATATGTATGGAATTATTAAGTTTTTTTTTATGCATGAAATATGTTCAATTCAAAGGATATATAATAGAAAAAACCACAACCAATCGCAACCATAAGAACACAAGATATACCCTGGGAAACCCTTTCGAGAGAAAACCTAGTTGGAAGGTGTGCTTGATCTACTCTTTCTTTCTCTGAATGGAAATGGATGAAAGTAAAAAGAAGTAACACTTGTGGCTTGTGGGATACTCTAGTGCACAATCCATCTCTATTTTCTATCTCTCTATCCAGTCTTGACTATTATTCTTATCCATGGAACAACATGCACTCGAATATAAAGGAACCCCTTTTCCTCTTAGTGGCAAAGTTATAACACAACCTAATAGCCTATTAGTGGTTAGGTTTGACTTATTCAAATATTAACTAGAGATAAAATATTGACTCTTCTATAGTATTCTTCATCATGGCCATGTTTCTAGCCACTTTTCCATGAATAATTTTGGTTGACATATCACCCTCTTGAATCATGGTGGTCAATTTCGATAGGTCAACTTTTGAGAGGCATAAATTTCTCATACAATATTTGACAAAGGTGATTGTTACATTGTTAAAAATGTATCGGCATGTATATTATGGAATATAGGTCCAAATTAGGTCTATGATCATAAAAAATTTTCATTTAAGGCCTCAAGATGGATCCTGAATTTTTTGACCCAAATTTTTCCAAACTAGGACCACCGGAAAAAATGGTCCTATGTGTTTAATCTTCCACTTTTTCCACTCAAAAAGATTCAATATGGATGAGAAATAAGATAGTAATCCAATTCATATCATACATCCCCATTTTTTGGAGGATTTTGGTCCCAAAAATCTTCCACTGAATAAGGTGAGGAATTTTTCCTTCACTTCTTGAGTGTATGAGTTAGCCTTGCCTGGAAGTTTTCCTTTCAATCCAATCTGCCAAAGGTCATGCTACCCATATCTTGTAGTTCTAGATCTCTTCTATAAAACTATATATTATTTCAAATTTTTGTTACACAGTAATTTTTCACCCCTTTCACTTCCCGTCCTTGATCCTGAAGTGCCCTAAGATGACAACTGTGCCGTATATCCACCATGGAGAATACATCAAGATATCCCTTGGATACCAACATAAATTTACCCTGAATATTTCCTGAAGAAGCTCAGCTTAAAACCTAAATTTATGGGTCAACGTTCTTTGTTAGTTGTCTGCTTGTGTTGATGGCATGTTGCAAAACTTTGACCTAGCGCCGTCAACATGCTTTTGATAGGAAAAATTTTTTTGAACCTCTTCTAGCAGTCTTTCCTCAAATGGAGAAGAAGCTTCATGCAATAAAAGCTTTAGAACAATGAACTGGATATGGTTCGATGTAGATATGCTTGAGCTCTTCATTTGGAGCTCTTGATATTATCATTGGGGGACTTTCCCTTGAGAAAAGTGCCTTCCTCCTTATTTTATGGATCCCTAAGTCCCTCTCCCTACCTATAAATTGAATCTCATCCTTCCACTACTGGTTGGTCTTGCCTGATCATTAATCCTTTGCATCCCTATACTTTGATTATGCTTGAATTTCCACTTGGGATAAGGATTTATTGAAGAGCCTCAGTTTGGACTTGGACATCACCAAAGGTATGTCTCCAACATCAAGGCCACTGTTGTATGCTTCCTCTTTAATATAATTAATAATACAAGTGATGTTTCACTTTCCATATTTGTCTATATATTTATGCAAGTAGCCTAATACGCCTTGATCTGGTAGGTAGTTTGTATTTGATGTATGTTATTTATCTTGTCATATTTCTTGTTGTTGTCTCTTGATTTCTTACATGTATTCGAATGCCACAAGTAGCGAGGAGAGAGCTTGAAGGATAGTAGAATCAAGGTATTCACCAAAGGATTAGACGATAGCATCAGGAAGAGGTAGGTTCTTCTTATTCTTCTTCCATTTTGAATACAAACTAGGAAAGGGTTCATTAGTTAGTCTCGTGCAATCCTATACCCACTCTAGGGCTAGAGAGATCACCTCTACCTGTAGAGGGGATTCTCTTCACAACAAAATTGGCGACTCCACTGGGGAGCTATAGCCTCATTGTCTCTCCTTTCTGATTTGGTTTTTTGATCAGTTTGACTGATCATCAAGATCTGAGTCTGTTTAGGTCTTTATAGGCTTGCATAGTGCTTGATTTTTTCTTTAGGGTGTCAAGTCTAGTCTGGTTGTTGAAATTATTTTTATTTGTTCTTTTATTTCTTGCCTAACACAATTTTTGCCCTTACAGAAGCACCGATAATGTTGTTTTATATAAATTAGTCGCGTTGATCTACCTTTCAACACGATTTTTCCTTTCACAGGTGCAATGATCCCAAAGATTAGAAAAAATTAGGGTTTCCCTTTAGTTTGCAGTGTGTCTTGTCCTTTGAGGTGTATGTCTAATCTAATATGATGTAGTACCACTGTGTTTAGCTTGATTTCCTTGCTTGAGTGATGAATTTGTCTCTTTGACCATGTTTGCGTTTGAGTGAAGTTTGACCACCCTCTAGGGTTTCTAGGTCAGTTGTCCTTCACTTGTCGATTGTGTGTGTCATTAAGAGATTGGTTGGCTTCGTCTAAGAGCTCTGTTGCAATCATTCGAAACTCTGTTTCATATTACTTTTGGATTGTATTTTAAATTTTTCTTTCATTTGCATTGAATCATTATTTCACTTCAAAATATCCTTTTATTGACCATCAAACATAGATCACGATTGTTTGAATTGCAAGCTCGAGAGTGTATGCTTTTTTTTATTTCCCATTTCGAAAGAGAAAAAGTGAAAATCATTTTCATTTAGAACTTTTTATTTGTTTTTTTCTTCCTTTGTTTTGAAAATAAAATGTGAAATCCATTTTCATTCAAGCACTTTTGGAATGATTTGTTTTCCATTCGAAAAAGAGAAAGTGAAAGGTAATTTTCATTTCGATTTTTTGTCCGTTTGGTTAGTTTTTTTGATTGGTTCATTAATTGCACTAGTTTGCATTTGAGCATCCAAATTAAAAGAAAAAAATGATCTTATGTGCATCTTAGTGAAGAAGGAAGTGATTTTGTTTTCAGTAAGACTGCATTTGGGATAGTGAAAGTGGATTCGTTTTAGAGTTGAATTTTAGTAATTTTGAGCTAGTTGGGGGGCATGATTCCTTGTTCCATTGCTTGTTTATTTCATTTTTGTTTGCACTTTCTCCCTCATTAGTTTAGAGTTCATCGAAATAAAATGAATTCTTTTTTTCATTTAGTTACATTGTAGGTATTCAGGTGACATCGTTATTGAGCCCAAAATTGAAGCATAATCAAAGATCAACCTTAAAATTTATTCAATTAACCTTAAGGAGCTTTTGGAATTAATGCAAAAATATAGAGGTCTAGGCTAGAGATGTGTTCCGACATCGTTAAGCATAGAAATTGTCGCTAATAGCTTGTGTTGCATCACGGGGGTGATATATCGTCCCATGTACGGAAATATATAGGAATATTCTCCATGTATGGTAAGTATATGGGGATGCTCGCATCGAATGGTTACACATTAGACAACGCTACTATAGAATAACCTCCCACGTACCATCGTGTATATTTTGGGAGACCCCACTAGGTTGAAAACATGTCGTAGGTAACCGAGTTGACCACCTTGTAGACGTGATGCACCAAACACAACATTCGGGGAGATTGGTTGTCATATGTAAAGTCCTTTGTTCACCAAAGTGTATATTGCAATTCACAGATACTTGGTAAACCGTTTTTCCCATATTACCTATTTCTTCTTTATTTTGTTTAGTTTGAAAATTTAATGTCCAAGATAATATTTTACCTGTGCACAACTCCTTAGCAGATATTAGGTTGAGACATGGAAATAGTTCCTGATTTTACCAATCAAGGAATCCCCTGAGATGGGAATCTTGGCCCTTTTTCTTCTTTTGGAAATTTTGTTTCTCCATATATGGAAACATTGTCCCTCTCGGGATTAACCATTGGTTTTCTAGTTTTGTTATTTTCAACCCCCATGGGTCCAAATTTCCAGGTTGCTTCTCAACCAAGTTCACCTCCACCTAAACAGTGTCAACCTCATGTTGATGCTAAAGTTTACCCCTCACCTTCTTTGCCTGTTTCTTCACCTTGTTCTTCCTCTTTTCCTTGTGAAATTCTGGATTCTAGTAACTAGGAAGCTAAGAAGAAGAAGAAGAAGAAAAATAAGCAAGGGGGAAATCAAGCAATCATTGATTGCAATGCAAGTGATGTTGAAAAATATTCCATTCAGTCCCACAAAGTCAAATCCCCTTGCAAGTTATGCATGGGTGACCACCTTCTTATGAATTGTCTTGGAATTTCCAGGATATTAGAAGTGTGGTCCATAGGCTCACATCAGCCTTTTTCACCAATATATGGAGATCATGCTGGTGATAAACCCTCAACTAGTAATAGTAAGGCCCATGGGAAAAAGGGGAAATTCAAATATCCATGTAAATTATGTGGAATCATCCCATTCACATTTTTCCTTATGTGGATGAAGCCTCCAAAGCCTTGGATAACCTTATAGCTTCTAAGCCTTGTCTTCCTACTAGTTACCAGAGGCTTTCCCCTGATCCTCTGCTAGTTGATGAAGTGATTGATCAGAAGTCATCTATGGTAAATCTCGCTCTCTCTGAAAGTGAATCTGACGAGTTCGTTCCCAACCAACCATTGGTTGAGAAAATGGTTGACCTGATTCCACCTTCAGTGGATCGTGATTTTATTGTAGAGAGTGAACCTCATACCACTTAGATTCTTTTTTTTTTTCTTCACATTCCCATGAATTGGAGGGAAATCCTCATGTTCCCATGACACAAGAGGATGATTCTCCCGATCCCGTAACACAAGGGAGAAGTTATCCCATTCCCACGGCACCCCCTCCAAGTAGTCTGGTCACTTCCTTTGATTAGAGTTGACTGACAGAATACTACCTTCCTTCTTATGTTCCCTTTGAGATCATAGTACATGACTATAATGTGACCATACCTATCACAATAATAGATTAAGGCACATCTGTTAGTATTCTGTCTTCAACTACTTGGAAATTCGATTTTCCGCAACTTGTGTCTGTTACCCAGAATCTGTTGGATTTTAACGGAGGAAGTAGTTAACCGTTAGGGATCCTTCCTAAGTTTCCTATTAATTTGGGTAGGAAGATTGTCTATATAGACATGATGGTTTTCCAGGGCCCCTTGTATTTTAAATTACTCCTTGGGCGTGACTATAATTATGTCATGGGAGCTCTTGTCTATTCTCTTTTTTGTATGATGTGTTTCCTGCATGAAGGAAGAATTGTGACCATTGATCAACTTTCATTCATTGGTCCTAACTTGACTCCTAATCAACCATCGTCCCTTAATGGTCCTTACATGCTAGTGGTAACTTCCCCACCATAGGTTAATTATGTGGAAATTTGTACCATGCATGTGTCTACTGATGATCTAGTCAGTGATATAGTGCGCCATGTACTGGGGGAATTGGATCCTAATTTACAAAGTGTTATTCTCCTACATTATGAGAACCTATTGGAAACCATGACCTCTTATGGGTCATGATCAAGTCTTTAGAGCAGATTTCCTTGTCTTGTGTCAAGCTCCTTAAAATATAAAACAAGCTCTCTAGGGCAGAGTTCCTTGTCTTGTGTCAAGCTCCTTAAAAAATGAAACAAGGTCTTTCGGAGAAGAGTTCCTTTTCTTGTGTCAAGCTCGTTTAAAGATGATACAAGGTGTCATGAGGATATTTATTTTACTATGTCAACCCTATTAAAAAATGAAATAAGTCCCTATGATCATAGTTCTTTTATTGCATCAAGATCATTAAAAAATGAAACAAACCCCCTTACAATTCGAATATTTGATTATATATCATAAATTCCCAGTCGAGTCTTTCACTTGATCTCATAAATGAACCTTCATTCCATCCACTTGTTAGTAACCAGTAGTCTACTTAGGTGAATCAGGTGAAGCATAGGGGACATGTACTTCAAATTGTGTCAGTATGTTGGGAGCATGCAAACTTATTTCAAGCATAGTTTCCCATGTTTCAAGCTTCTGTAAAAAATGAAACCATTACTTTACACCTTTCGTGATTACCCTTTTTCTTCCTATTCTGCCATATGAGTCTTGGTTTTCTCATTCCATCGTCACCATATGTTTGGTCAATCATACTCTTTCAATTGGTTGTTTTACCCTTTCCTAAGGAACCACCATGATGAGTATTCTTGTTAGCCATCCTCTTGACCTTTACTTGTTTTGAGAATTTCCAACATGACCGGAACCAGTTGCTACCCTTTATACCACTCATTACTCCAAGAGGAGTCCTATTTCATCTCTTTTCTGACTCTTGAAATATGAAAATATTTCTGAGTACTTGTCCTTTCGAGCTCATTAAAACAAATGAACAGATGTCTACTCAGTATAAGTTTAACCCTTTTCTGTACTGAGATAGACTATTTATGAAAAAGGCATACCTTTATCGAACATGGTTAAGAGGTTCTCTCAGATATTATTTTCTACCGTTTTGGATTCGAGGGATGATTTATGAAAAGGGGCCCGATGGAGTTTTCTTTTCTGTCTCTTTTTCAAACTCCCTAAACATGAAAAAGACACTGAGTTACTCCTTCCTAGGGCTCATTAAAATTACTAGGATGGATTCATTCGAAGAATGAAATTATACGCTAACCATATGTTATCCTCTTCACGCTTGCTATAAAAAATAAAGAGGTAATTGTTAGAAAATAAAGAGGGAAAATTGAAAGTGAAAATTCCTGTGTTTTGAGGTAGCATGTCTCTCTTGAACATGACATTCATCTCTACTTCATGTCGGGTTGGGGATATCCTTTGTTCATCACTTTCCTTCCTGGGTTTTGGAAATTCATTTTCCCCCCTTTTGATCATCATCTACCTTCACCATGAACTTTGATCCCATTTTTTAGTCAAATGTTACCACACTCCAGAGTCATGTCCTCGATATGTTCAAGAGAAGTCCTTGTTGTAAAATTAAAACATACGCTACTTATTTGACCCTCTCTGCAATAGTCCTAAATCACTCCTATCATCTTGAGAAAAACTTTGTTTTGTGTCGATGATGTGGGAATAATTATGGCCCTCCTTCGACGGATCACTTCCTATCGACTTCAGCTTATTATCCAGGAATATTATTTAGAGACTCCTTTTCAGTACTTTGGAACTTTCGTGCCTCAATGGCAAGTTCTTCACATTCGATGACAGGTTCACATCACTGGCCTTCGATCGGATTATTTTGTAGGTGTTTGGCTTCAAATCCTTCATTCATACTTGAAGATTGTGTTTTCTTACCTTGAAGGCCATCATAATCATTGGTGGTTTCTCTCGTGCCTATTAACGGTTTACATTATTGAATAGTAATCAGGTGGTTTCTACCATGTTCGACATCAGTACATCTATTCAGATGGTTAGAATCATACAATGGGTAGATCGAGTTTGAGATGAAGAACCTGGATCAGATTAGTTATTATCCAGGTTGTGTGGATTTATTGAGTATTCATGATTGTATACATGATCCTTTCTATATGGATGGTTGCGACCATATCATGGGTCCATTTCCATGATCTATTTCAGAAGGATGGTTGCGACCATGTCGTGGGTTCATGTGTTATTTGATCAATATTTAGAGATATATTATTATAAATTTTTATATAAGATATGTCACATATTTTACTGTGCTTGATTTTTCAGGTTTCCTAGCGGTATTCTGAGTCCTTTCCTTGGTTCGTAAATCATTTCACCCATCACTCCATGTTCGTCCTTCATGATTTATGGGGCATATATTACACAATAATTTTTTACCTTGTTCACTTCTTATTCCTGATCCTGAAATGTCCTAAGATGACAATTGTGGAGTATATCCAACATGGAGAATACATCAAGATATCCCTTGAAGACCAAAATAAAGTTGCCTTGAATATTTTCTAAAGAATCTTAGCTTAAAACCTAAATTTATGGGTTAGCGCTCTTTGTTAGTTTCCTTCCCATGTGGATGGCATGTTGCAACAATTTGGCCTAGCGCCGCTAGCGCACTTTGGATAGGAAAAAATGCATTGAACCTCATATGGCAGTGTTTCCTCAAATGGAGAAGAAGCTTTATGCACTAGAAGCTTCCAGAATGACGATCTAGATACGGTTCAATGTAGATATGCTCGATCTCTCTCATTTGGAGCTCTTGATCTTATCATTAGGGGATTTTCCCTTGATAAGTGCGCCTTCATCCTTATTTTATGGATCCCTAACTGCTTCTCCCTACCTATAAATTGAATCCCATCCTTCCACTATTGGTTGGTATTTCCTAATCATTAATCCTTTGCATCCCTATACTGTGATTATGCCTAAATTTCCACTTGGGAGAAGGATTGCTTGAAGAGCCTCAGTTTGGACTTAGACATCACCAAAGGGAGGTATCCAACATCAAGGCCATGGTTGTATGCCTACCGTTTTCTATAATTAATAATACAACTGATGTTTCACTTTCCATATTTTTCTAGATATCTATGCAAGTAGCCTAATACTCCTTGATATGTTAGGTAGTTTGTATTTGATGTATGCTATGTATCTTGTTGTTGTCCCTTGATTTCTTACAGATGATTCAAATGCCACAAGCAGCGAGGAGCGAGCCTGAAGGATTGTAGAATCAAGGTATTCACCAAAATAATGTAAAATAGCATCAGGAAAAGGTAGGTTCTTCTTCTTCTTCTTCCATTTTGAATAAAACTAGGAAAGGGTTCATTAGTTAGTCTCAGGCATTGCTAGACCCACTCTACGGCTAGAGAGATCACCTCTGTCTGCAGAGGGGATTCTCTTCACAACACTTTTCATAAGAATTTGGTGCCAAATCCTTACAAAAGGGAGGGAATTTTCCTCATCTTGTTTTAGCATGGAAGGCTCGTAGAGTTTCAAATTCTCTACATTCACCACCGTAGTAAATGCACATGTATAAGGGTAGACTAAGTCTATAGGAATTATTTCAGACATTTTATAATATCTAAAAGGGACCATATTCTAGGGGCCTTTATTTTCTTACCAATACCTTGTAGCCTCTTCTTGTTCAATTGTAACCATAACTTATCTCCCACCTTAAATGTCTTCTCTACTCTTTGTTGATCATGCCTAGCCTTGTATTTTTCCCATGAATTCCAAAACACCTCATGTACATGTATATGGATATGCATGATATTCTCAACAAATTTTTCTACCCTTATGGCATACCCTATAATATCCCGCCTTACTATTCTTTATTTTCCATATGAAATATCTAATGATGAAGGTGACAAATATCCGAAATAAGTTTGAAATGGGGACTTACCAGTAGAAGTGTGGAATGCTATATTATAAGAGTAACGTATATATACCATATTTTCATCCTAGGTACTTAGATGGTTTTGATTGCATCCCCTCAAAATTTACACCAAAGTTCAGTTGACTACCTCTGTTTGCCCATTTTTATGTGGATTGAATGTTTTCACCCTCTCTAACTTCATGTCCATCTTCTTCCACACTGTAGTAAAAAATGTGCTAAGAAATATTGTGTCCCTATCTAAAATGATGCTCCTTGGTATCCCAAAGTGAACCATACTTGTCCAAAGAACAAGTTTGTTGCTTCATTCCCATTGATGGTATTTTTATAGGGCATTAGGGCACACATATTTTTGAACCTGTCAACTACAATAAATAGGTAGTCATGTCCCTTCCTGGTTGTGGTAAACCTCCCAAAACGTCCATGGAAATTCTTTCCCAAGGACAATTGGTCACATGTAAGGGATGTTATAGACCCTATTTCTTGTTACTATGTTTTTTGGTACAACAAAGCATGCATTCCCTTATGATCCTAGCTACCTCTTCTTGCATCCTGGGCCAATACACATACATCTACAATTTGGCCATTCTCTTCCCTACACCAAATTGTCTTGCAACCTTGTATGTATGAGCCTCTCTAATCACTTGTAGTCACTCACCTTTAGGAACACATAACTTTTCTACCTTATACAGTAACCCATTCTGGACATGGTAGTCAGCTGTGGTATCGCCATCATGCATAGGAATATGGATCTACAATTATTGAAACACTTGGTTGAATTTCCCATCCCATGCTTATGCTTATCTATATGCATCATGGGTGAATTGATCCATGTGCATCATAGTTCCAAATCTATGATATTTGACGTGAGTGGAATTGAAAGAATGTCAGTGAAATTGTTCATGTTTCCCTGCTTGTATTTGATTACTAAATGAAACTAATGTAGAAACCCCATTCACTTGTAATTACTGATCGTGTATTAGTTACTTTGGGCATGCGAGTGTTATAGTGGTTGGTGATCTATGTGGGTTTATTGTCTCTTTTTCCAACAAATAGTGTTTCCACTTCTTCACATCTTATACTAGGGCATAGATCTCTTTGTCATAGGTAGGGTTGTTGAGAAACGCCCCACGAAATACTTCAGAATGATACCATACATGTTGTTATAGGAAATTTTGTCACATATGCTCAATAGGCCTGCAAATCGAATCCATTAACATCCTTCAAAAAAATTTCATCATTCCTTCACAAGTCCCTAAATATCACTTCTCCAAAAAGTTTGAGTTGTTGAAAAGTCAACATGAAATGTGCGTCTAATTTAATTTTCCCTTAATTAAATTGGACAATAAATTGTAATATTATATCATAATCACTTGTAATAGTTAACTGAGTGTGATAAACTCAGTTAGCTCATGAATTTCAAGTTGAGGGTGGTTGGTGAGGCATGCTGAGTGATTCTATTTTTTTTTAGTCCAAGTTGCAATTAGTGCATTAGTTTAATGCATGAGAAATTATCTAACTCAATTAATTGAGTTAAAATCAGTTTAACCAGTTGTAACTGATTGTTGCACTAGTGAGAGGTCAACCCAATTAAATTAGATTTAATTCACATGCAGTGATATGTCAAGCAACTGATGATTTACTATTAATAGTTGCATGCATGTCAGTTCTGATGAAGACCCAGTTGAGACAGAGGTTAAAGGGATGTTAACTATCAATTGTATTATTATGAACTGTGTACATGGAGTAATACACCCATAGGATTTCCCATGAGAATTTCCCAGTTTTTTAAGGTTGAAATTCCTAAAGAATAGGGATTACATTCCGCATGAATTGCGCAAGGCAGGCAGGCTGAAAATTGGCTAAGTGTTGGTCAATTTTTTTTGGATAAGTGTGAGACAGTTAGCAGAGTGCAGGTGACTCTTGTGAGAAGAGTGCATTGTAATTGTTTCATGATTCCTTAGTTAATAATAAAATAGAAGATAGAGGGGTTTTGAGAAGCAAGCTTTCCCCAGGAAAAATAAATGTATTGTGGATTGTTTTTCTTCTTTCTTTTACTTGGTGTGATTGTGCGATCGTTTTATTTTATGCAATTAATTTGTAGAGGGATTCAATATATTTCTTTAGCATATCGCATGATCAGATTTAATCCATTGGTATACATATTCTTTGTATAATTTCTACATAGGATCAGAGTACAGGAAATCACTATAGTGGAGAAGAAATTGAGTTTGTGCTGAATAGAATTCGAATTTGAAAAAATATTTTTTGGTACGACAGGTGGATCAAGATGGATTTCAAAGGATTAAGATTGGAATATTCACTCGAGGGAAGTTCTAATTATATTTCATGGAAAGATAGAATGGATTCAGTTTTGGAGGACAACTACTTGAAAGAATTCATTGATAATGATATTCCCAAGCCCGCAATAGCAGATGCCACTCTTCTTGATGCTTAGCAAAAGAAGGTTGCAAAGGCAAGAAGTATATTATTAGAGGGAGTTCAAGACCACATTGTCTCGAGTCTCCATGGCAAAGCGAACCAATATGCAATGTGGAAGGCTTTGACAGATCTATTTCAGAGTAGCAGTGACCACAAAAAATTGGCACTGAAGGAAAAGCTCAGGAAAATCAAAATGGAGAAGGGCAACATTATTCCAAAATATTTAACCAAGTTCATCCAATGTCACGATGATCTTGGGAGTGTCAGAATTACTGTAACGGATGATGAATTGGTGAGCCTAGCTCTTCTAGGCCTTCCCAAGAGTTGGCATAGTTATCAGGACTCTGTTAATGGGAGGGAGAAGTTACCATATTGGGAGTGACTTTGGTCAGATTTGGCACAAGAAGAATTCAGGCGGAATACCAGGGATGTATCCTCATACAAGACAGACGATGAGGAAAATTCTGACTTGGATGGTAAGGAAAAGAAGGGGAAGGGAAAGAAATCCTATTCCAAACCTGAGACCGACAAAGAAGGCAAGAAGCGTGACATGTCTAGAGTGAATTTTTTTCACTGTCACGAACATGGAAATTATGTCACAGATTGTCCACAGAAGAAGAAGAACAACAAGAAGGCTTCAGGATCTGCAGCAGGTGAGGCTTTGGCCTCACAATTTGAGTTTGAATTCTCACTCATCGCATGCATGGTGTCTAGTGCGATGGGATCAGTGTGGTACTTGGATAGTGGTGCATCTTTCCACATGAAGGGAGACAAAGAAATTTTTAGTAGCTTGGAGGAGAACGATCTTCAGATGCATAAAGAAATGGGTGATGACGGGAGGTATAACGCTACTGGGATTGGTACAGTTACTTTCCAGAGATAGTCAGGTAAACCCTTCTTGTTAAAAGATGTCATGCATGTACTAGGGTTGAAAATGAATTTAGTTTCAGTTGCTATGTTGGAGGATAGAGGATATGATGTGGTTTTCAGTGAAGGGAAAGCGTTCCTTTGCCACAAAGCCATAGGACAAGTCAAGAATATTGGGATTCTTGTGAAGAATCTCTACAAACTTGATGTAGATGGTTGTGCAACATTGATGGGTAAAGAAGACAAAGTGGTGAGCCGGGATGAGGGTGAGTTATGGAACGGGAGATTGGGCTATCTCCACCATGGTGCTTTGAAGGTCATGCAACGAATTTCTATGGGGCGTCCAAAGGGTACTCTTGTGCATATAGACACATGCAAGGGATGTACAATGGGAAAGTATGAAAATGCGAATTTTCACGAGAAGGAGAACAAAGTAGCAAAAATCCTTTAGAGAGTTCACTCAAATGTGTGTGGACCATTCTCTACAGCTTCTACAGTAAAGCACAGGTATTATGTTATTTTTTTTTATGCCTTGTCTAGAAAGTGTTGGATCTACTTCATGTAGAAGAAAGATCAGAAGTTCTCAAAATTTTGTGAGTTCAAAGCACTAGTTGAGAAAGAAACAGGGAAGAAAGTGAAGGATCTAAGGAGCGATAATGGTGGTAAGTACATCTCTAATGAATTCAAGAACATCTATAGCAAAGAAGGAATTTGGAGAGAGTGGATTGCACCTCATAACCCACAAAAGAATGGGGTTGCATAAGGAAAGAATAAAACAATTGTGGGTGTGGCACGAGTGATGTTACATGATCAGGGCCTATTGTTGCATCTCTGGGCAGAGGCATGCAACACAACGGTATTTGTGAAAAACCGTAGTCCTCATCGCTTGGCATGAGTACACTAGAGCAGGCTTTGTCTAGTAAGAAACCTGATTTTTCACATTTTAGAATTTTTGGATCATCTGTCTATTTATATGTGACAAATATTCCAGAAAGAAGCTAGAACCAACAACTAAGATTGGGATATTTGTGTGGTACTATGATAATCCCCACAAATATCAGGTGTATTTTCCCAACAAAATGATGATTTTTGTTAGACGAGATGTAAAATTTTATGAGGAGAAATCCATGTGATTTTCCCTTGAGAGGGAGCTTGATTTGCATGTAGATGAGGAACTCTTGTTTCCAACGGATGAACCTCAAGATGTGGAGCAACCAAATGCGGAGGATCATGGAGAGGCATAAAACACTCATGTAGAGCCATCCACTACACATGGTAGGAGACACACCACAAAAGCTGACAAATTGAGACTTGATGCGGCAGAACATGTAGGAGCACTTACATCACTATGCAGACATAGACAGTCTCCAGAAAGGTTTACTAGATGCATGGCTATTATGAGCAAGTGTATTATGACAGAACCATCATCTTTTGAGGAAGCATTGCAAAAACCAATTTGCATTGACACCATGGTTGAGGAGTATGAATCCATCGTCAGGAACAGTGAATGGGAAGTGGTCCCAAGACCAGTCCAGAAATCAGTGGTTGGATCTAGATGGATCTATAAGGTGAAGAAGATGACAGAAGGGAGTGTGGAGAAGTACAAGGCTAGATTTGTAGCCCGAGGATTCTCACAACTTGAGGGGATTTACTATGAGGAGACTTTTGCACCGATTTTGAGGTACTCATTGATTAGATCTATCCTTGCACTCTCAACACAGATGGGGTGGTAGATACATCAGATGGATGTGAATATTATGTTTCTCAATGAATTTATTGAGGAAGAAGTGTACATAGAGCATCCAGAAGGTTTTGATACCTTTGACAGTGAGTCGCATGTGTGCAGACTCAAGAGAGCACTATATGGGTTGAAGCAAGCACCTCGTGCTTGGTACACCAGGATTGAAAACTATTTCACCGGGTTGGGCTTCACAAAGAGTGAAGCGGATGTGAACCTGTACCAGATTATGGTTGATGGTAAGCTTTTGATTATCGTACTTTATGTTGATGATGTTATTTTGACAAGTGATGAGCAGCTCATAACTTATTGCAAAGAGGATCTTGCAAGAGAGTTTGAGATGAAGGACATGGGACTCCTTCACTATTTCCTTGGTTTGGAGATATGGCAGCGGGATGGGGAGCTATTTGTTTCTCAAGGCAAGTATGCCAAAGAGATTATGAGGAAGTTCCACATGGAGAGTTTTAAACCCATGGAGACTCCTCTTGCAGGAAATTGGAGGAAGGAGGATGCTACTTCAGGTGAGGTAGTGGACGCTAATGTTTACAGGCAGATTTTGGGTTAACTCATGTACTTGGTTAACACACGACCAAACATTTGCTACGCAGTTAACCAACTTAATAAAGTTATGTTTAAGCCAACCAAGCTCTTTTTGAAGGTGGGGAAGTATGTATTGAGATGTCTCAGAGGCACTACAGAGTATGGATTATGGTACAGATGAACAGAGGGAGTGAAGCTTCAAGGCTTCACCGATGCAGATTGGGTAGGCAGTCCATTAGATAGAAAGAACACATCAGGAGGGATCTTCAGCATAAGATCGACAAAATTTTCTTGGTACAACAAGAAGCAAAGATCAATTTCACTCAGTTCAGTCGAGGCAGAGTACATGGTAGCCAATCAGGTTGCATGTGTGTCTAATTTAATTTTCTCTTAATTAAATTGGACAATAAATTGTAATCTTATCTCATAAACACTTGTAATAGTTAACTGAGTGTGATAAACTTAGTTAGCTCATGAATTTAGAGTTTAGGGTGGTTGGTGAGGCATGAAAAGTTATTATATTTGTTTTTTAGTCCAAGTTGCAGTTAGTGCATTAGTTTAATGCATGATAAATCAGTTAACTCGATTAATTGAGTTCAAATTGGTTTAACTTGTTGTAACTGATTGTTGCACTAGTGAGAGGTCAACTGAATTAAATCAGGTTTAATTCACATGTATTGATTTGTCAAGTAACTGATGGTTTACTATTAGTAGTTGCATGCATGTCAGTACTGATCAAGACCCAGTTGGGACAGAGGTTAAGGGGATGTTAACTATCAATTGTATTATTAGTAAACTTCCCACATGCAATAGTACACCTATAGGATTTCCCATGAGAATTGCGTAGTTTTGGAAGGTTGAAATTCCTAAAGAATAGGGATTGCATTCCACATGAATTGTGCAAGCGAGGCATGATGAGTAGAGGTTGAAAATTGGCTAAGTGTTGGTTGATTTTGTCTGGATAAATGTGAGATAGTTAGTAGAGTGCAACAGACTCTTGTGAGAAGAGTGAATTGTAATTGTTTCATGATTCCTTGGTGAATATACAATAGAAGATAGAGGGTTTTTGAGCAGCAAGCTTTCCTCGAGAAAAATATATGTGTTTTGGATTGGTTTGCTTCTTTCTTTTACTTGGTGTGATTGTGCGATCGTTTTATTTTCCACAATTAATTTGTAGAAGGATTCAATATCTTTCTTTAGCATATCGCATGATCAGATTGGATCCATTGGTATACATATTGTTTGTATAATTTCTACATGAGTTTTTGGGACAAGTTGCTCAAAAACGCAGTTTTTAGCCCCAACACAGCTTTCCATTTATCCCACTTGCACTTAGTGCATGTTGCATATTTGAGCACCAGCACTAGCTAGCATATTTTTATCCCTTTTGCAGGTGCAACGATTCTATAAATTCAAGAAAAATAAAAAATATCTCTGAAGCTTCCTCTTCCAAAAGCTTCCAAGGTGGTTTTAACTATTTAACTTAGATATAGATCTCGAATTCCTATCTGATCCTACTTTAGTCATCTTATCTCTTATCCATTTAGCTCATCCTCTCATCATATGTGGATCTCAAGCCTAAGATGGTAAATCCTAAACTACCACTTTTACCCTATATATTTACTACATCCTATAAGGTATAGGTTGGCTTTTGGAGATTTCCAGTGCCCTTTTGTTGTTGTTGTGAACCTATGGATTCATATTATTCATGCATTAGGATTAATGTTGAGGTTTTCTTTGTGGAAAGGAAGGACAAATCAATTTGGAGAGACATCTACAAAGTTAGGCTTATAATTATGGTTGTAACTCTCCCACATTTGTTAATACAAAAAGCATCTTTTTTTTCCAATATTTGTGTCTAATTCAATACACTTGTATTTAAATGCTTGCTTAACTCATTGAATAGAGATAATTGGTTTATATTAAATGGTTATTATAGTTCATTGTTTGTTTTAGTCAGTTGTGCAGGTTCTATTTATAGCGATTAGAGCTAGAAGTGGAATTTACAAGCAAGGAGGAGAGGAAGTCTCGCTACAAGTTTTAGGTAGAATTTTTTCTCATAAATCAATTTGTTTAAGGAAAAAAAACCTATGTTGTTCTAGATTAGGACACTAAATATAGGGAAATAACTTTTTTCCACAAAAGTGAAATTTCCTCATAACAACTTGGCGACCATATTGGGGAACGTCTTTAGTGGTTTCCTTGACCTAGTTCACCTTTGACTCTTCAAAGCGACCTTAATTGACATATTTAGACTATCATTGTTCTTAGGGAAGCATATTTTTGAGTTTGGTTGGGTTTTTATTGTCGTATTTTGACTAAATCTAGCCCAGCGCATTATGTGATCTGAGTCAGAGTGTTGCAACACAATATCTTCTTCTTTGGAGTAGCGTTGAAGCGCACTAGTGTCCCTTTAGCACTTGTGTTAATCCTATAAGATGCAAAAAAATCTATTCCTTCCCTTGCACTTTGATCTCCTTTGGTCTACGATGTTTTCATAAGTTTTTTGAGTTTTCCAGTCTCTCTTAAAATCCATCATAATGTTTGCATTTGGTTTTATTAGACTTTGGTAAGAATTTCTTTGGTTTTATATTTTTCTTATCAATTAGGTCATTTGTAAAAATTTAGCTTGATTGATTGGTTGATTGAATAAATTTATTATACAATCATATTCCATATGATTTCTTTAAGTGGTGATCTTGTGCATCTTAGTTTTCATTGCATTTGAAAATTAAGTGGAAAGAAAAGAAAAAAAACTTATCATTTTGTATACTTTGCTTTCCATTTATGGTTTTGAATGAAATCGGAAATTGGAGTAGTTTCATTTAAAATATTTGATTAGGAAGTGTTGTTTTCTACAATTCTGATTTGATGCATCATTGTTTGAATCTCTTCCTTTTCATAGTTAGGTCTTCATCGAAAGTAAAGAGTTCATATTATCATGTTAGATTGCATTGACGGGAATTCGGGTGAACTCGTGGTGAGCCTTGAAACCGAAACCTAATTCAAGATAAACTCTAAACAAATGTGAGCCAATCTAAGGAGAATTTCGAACATTAATGTAAAAATCTAGAGGTTTAGGCTAGATATGTGATTTGGTGTCTTTAAACATATGAGTTGTCATTATTTTTCAGTGTTACATTATGGGGGTGATATCTCATTCCACGTATGTAAGTGTATAGGATCATTCTCCATGTACCTTTAGGTATAGCTCCATGCATCATAAGTATATGGAAATGCTCTCATCAAACGGTTATGCATTAGAGAAAACTACAACAGATTTTGAGATTCAACAAGAAGATCCTAGTGAAAATTATGCACCTACACTAGGATGGAGCCTCAGGCTATTTTTAGGTGGATGTCTATTTATAGATACATGAGAAAATTATATTTATAAATTAGGTCTATTTATAGATGTATGTGCAAGTTATATTTATAGACTACATTTCTATTTATAGATGCATATCAGCTATTATTATCCCTTAATATTAGTTGGACAATAAAAAATATTCTATTCTCAATCAACACTTTGAAATAGTTAACTCAAGTGGAAAATTAATTAGCTATAGGAATTTCCAGTTGAGTGGTTGGTTGGTGGGACATGCAAGTGGACTTAGTTATAACTGAGTGATTTGAAGTTGTAACAGAGTTGGAGGTGTAGTTATGAAAGTTGTAAAGTAGTTTAACTCAGTTAAGTGAGTTAAACTCAGTTGTGCTAGTTGTAACTGAAGATACACTAGTGAGAGATCAAGTGAAGTAATTATTAATTAATTCACAATCATTGGCCTCACATGCAACTGAATATTTACTACTGTTAACTACATGCATGACAGATCTAGTGGAGACCCAGTTGAGATGTAGGTGAAAGGGATAGTTTGACTACCAGTTGTGACATTAGTGGGTGCACAAATGTGACCACAAACACAGTGGATGTGCCAATGAGGATTGCGTATTCAAGGCAAGAAGGATTCCATTCATTCAGGGATTGCTATCAGCTGGGATTACACTATAGAGACAAGCTATCTGGAGGTAGTAAATTGGCTAAGGAACTTACCAATTTTTGTATGAAAGTGTGAGACAATTGTAATGATGTACTGAGATCTCTTGGATTGGAGCTTTGTATGACATTGTTTCATGATCCATGATATATACATAATATATGATAGTGGGGTTTTTAGCTTTATTCTTTCTCGATAAAAACATGTGTGTTATGTGTGATTGATCTTTCTTCATGATATTGCTTTTGTCAATTGTGTTATAAATTCAGCAAAGATTTTGTAGAAGCGATTATGTACTTAACGATGGCATATAATTGTTAGATCAGGAGAATCCAGTAAATAAATATTTTTGTATTTAATTTCTACATGGTATCAGAGCACAGGAGATTGCAATTTTGAAGCAGGAGCTGAGTTTGTTGGTGGAAATAATTTGAATTTGCAGAAATACTTTCTTGGTGCTAAAGCTGAGTTAACATCAAAATGGATTTCAATGGCTTGAGGTTAGAGTATGCACTTAAGGGAAACTCTAATGACATTGCTTGGAAGGACACGCTGGAGGCGGTGCTTGAAGATAATGGCTTGAAGGAAGTCATTGACAGTGATGTTCCTAAGCCTACTTCGATAGATACGGCATTACTTGATGCATGGAAAAAGAAAGTGGAAAAGGTGAGGAGGATTCTATTGGAGGGAGTATGATCAGACCACATTGTCTCAAGCCTCCATGGGAAATCCACACCATATGCTATGTAGAAGGATTTTACGGATCTTTTCCAAAGCAGCAGCGACCATAGGAAATTGGTGCTCAAAGATATACTCAGGAAGATCGAGATGAAAAAGGGCTTATGATGAACTAGGGAGTGTGGGAATAATTGTTACTGATGATGATTTGGTGAGATTATCTCTCTTGGGACTTGCTAAAAGTTGGCACAGTTATGAAGACTCTGTCACCGGACGGGAAAAATTTCTGGATTGGGTACGACTTTGGTCGGATCTGGTGCAGGAGGAGTTCACGCGGAACACCAGATATGGCTCTTCATCAAAGAATGATGATGAAGAGGATTGTGCTTTGGCTGCCAAGGCAAGAAAAGGGAAGGGGAATAAATTCCATTCTAAATACGATTCTAAAGGAAAGAAGCTAGATTTGTCCAAGGTGAAGTGTTTTCACTATCACGAACATGGGCATATCGCTACTAACTGTCTGCAAAAGAAGAAGAAAAAGACGCTTGCTGGAGCTGCAGCGGATGAGGCTCTTGCCTCGCAATTTGAGCTTGAATTCTCTTTGATCACATACATGGTGTCAAGTGCATTGGGATCGGTGTGGTATTTGGATAATGACACTTCCTTCCACATGACGGGAGATAAGGAGCTTTTCAGTGACTTGGAGAAGAAAGATCTCCAAATGCATCTAGAGATGGGCGACGATGGACAATACAGTGCAACTGAAATTGGTACCATTACCGTTCAGAAGAAGTTAGGTAAACCATTTGAATTGAAAGAATTTATGCATGTTCCAGGTCTGAAGAAAAACTTGGTCTCAGTCGCATTGTTGGAGGACAGAGGCTATGACGTTGTTTTCAGCGATGGAAAAGATTTCCTACGACATAAAACAATAGTTCAAGCCAAGAGGACAGGGATTCGAGTTAAGAATATCTACAAGCTAGAGGTAGATGGCTGTACTACCATGATGGGCAAGGAAAAAAAATGTAGTGAGCCGGGATGAGGGAGAATTATGGCACAGGCAATTGGGCCATCTTCATCATGGAGCCTTGAAAGTCATGCAACAAATATCTGATGGACTTCCAATGGGAACAATTGCTCAGTTAGATC
>CM076582.1:929910489-930013434 GCA_034641835.2 Pinus albicaulis
ATTTCTCTTTCATTATTGAAACCAAGGTGTATATTGCAGTTCACGGTTATTTGGTACACCCTTTTGCCTAGTATTCCTGAGTAGTCATTTGATCTTTTCTGACTCCCTAAATTTGAAAGGATCACCAAGCGCTTGTCTTTTCACGCTTGTGTCAAATCTGAAAGAGATAGAGTCACCTTTTCAACAGTTTCTCGACTCTTAAAACATGAAACGGTGAAGTTTCTTATTTTTCAATGTGGTAAAAATTAATCACCCAAGATCACACGCCTTGTTAGATTCTGCTTGTTGACTGTTTGATTGTGTGTCTTGACTCTTTTTCAGCCCGTGTGTGTGTTTGATCTTTTCCTCTTGTCGTTACTACCACAGTGGCGGAACCCTCAGTTTCGTCTACTGGTAGTCCTTACACGGATGATTCATCAGAGGTTTCCCAATCCTCTGCTGAACCACAACAGCCCATTGTTTCCGAGTTTCCTGACGGGGGAACAGTTCTTTCTGAGCAACCCTTTGGGGGACCAGTTGAGTTCAATTGGCCCTTTTCTGACCCTTGGTCTAAATTGAGATTAGGATCTGATTTCCTTTCTCTTACATCGGGTTCACCTTTTATAGCTGCTGTTTTTCCTCCTAGTCCTCACCGTCTATTGCAAGATCTAGCGGCAGGCTCAAACATGAGTGATTCTGGTGAGGAAATCCCAACGTCTGGTGAAGACTATCAACTCTTCCCACGAAGATTATTTCTAGGAGACAACTCTGAACCAGCTGTTATGTCAGCATCCAGTCCCTCATTACCACCAGGGTACAGGTCCTTCGGTCAGATCATTTCCGCCCCAGCCTCTATGGGAGTGTCAGCTCCTTCTCCGAGGCCGGCTGCTCCTTCACCGGGGGTGTCTCCTCAGACACCCGTCACTTCTGTACCCGTTTGACCCACTGTCTGTGTGGCCGCATCTGCACCCGCTGTCATGGTACCCTCCGCAAGGGCTATGCTGCCTCCTGAAGACGTTTATTTAGCGACTGCTATGCCGGAGAACATTTCTCCGGAGGAGTATCGGTTGTCCCTACAACCGCCGAACCCCGAGGTTGGAACATCCTCCCAAGATCCCAACCGCTCTTATTTTTCGCACTACACATAGGATGGTACACCCATGTATGCTTTTCCAAGTCAGTATGATGAGCACGGGGACTTTTTGCGTCTACCCGCTCCTGAGGCTCACCTCCATGCTCAAAGTTTACCTTATAACTAGGCCTATAACCCGCAAGGGCAACCTTTCCAAGGCCAACCTTTAGGCCAACCTGGCTATCCTTATGACCCCCAGGGGCAGCCCGTGTAAGGCTATCCTGCGGGCCAGCAAGGGCCATCGTACGGTCCGCAAGGACAATATTACAACCCTTCCGATCAACCTGTGCAGCCTCAGCCGGGGTACCAACCGGGACCGGTCTATGGTCTTGGGGGAAAATCTAGCCTTCTCAACCTATGCAACCGCAATATCCTATTGTTTCCAACATTGCATATCAGCCGGGACCATCCTATGGTCCTGCTCCAGGTCAAACCGGTTACCAGTAACCACCTGGCTCTATTCCTCCACCAGGCCAACCGGCCCATCCGGTACAACCTAGTGTTCCGCCTCCAGGCCAACCGACCCATCCGGCACAACCTGGGGCTTGTTTACAGCCAGGTCAACCTGCGCAACCGGCGCAACCTGTCTATCCGGGTGAACCTGTTCACTCAGGGCAGCCTGCTCAGCCGGGTCAACCTGTTCACTCAGGGCAGCCCGCTAATTCCATTAACCCTGCCCAGGAGCCGATTTATTCGATGCCGCAGCCAAGTCAACAGCTGCGCCCTAGTTATCAGGCTCCGCAGGGTTCCACCTATCAACAGCCAACTCACCCTCAGGGCGGTTATTATCCTCATGGTCAATCTCAACCGAATTATAACCAGCCCCGAGGCTCTCAGTATTATCCTCATCAACCCGGTTCTACCTATACTCAGCAGCCAAATCCAAATGCCATCAAATACATATAATCGTGGTCCCAGACTACATTTGGTTCTACACGAGCACAACAGCCCAAATCGGGCTCACATATGACCTACACCCCTACAATGTGGACCCCATGATTGTGTAACCCATGGGGGCAAGGATATTCTAACCCTGGAGCATGTACCGGTCCTCATCCCGGGCCTGGCATGCCGGTCAATCTGCCATTGCCGTTCCTGGCCACCTTGGAGTTGCCGGATGTTTCAAAATTGACCAATGATCCGATTTTTCATAATACTTATTGGCCTCCGGTTCCTACCAAGATACCAGGTGATTGCCCCAAGTTTGAGGGTAAATCTGGGGAGGACCCCCAAGCGCATGTAATGACGTATCATCTTTGGTGTTCGTCTAACTCTTGGGTCAATGATTCAATTTGTCTGTGCCTCTTATAGCGCAATTTGACTGGAGCTGCTGCTAAGTGGTACATCGAGTTATCCCGTGGCATCTTCCAAGATTTCAATTCCTTAGCCATGGCTTTTCTGACGCACTTTCAGTTACCGGTTCGCTATGAAGCTGGGACGCACCTCCTGACTTCTTTGAAGCAGGACAAAGCCACTCACATTTCTTCTCACATTCATGAGTGGCGACGTCGTCGTAGGCTGATCAAGTTTCATATACTTGATCAGATACTAACTCATTTGTTTACCACCTCCTTTGTTAACAAAATCACCCAAGATATTGCTATGGGAGCGTGTGTAACTGAAGAACAAGCCATAGCGCGTGCCTAATATCTGGATCTGGTATATTCACAATCCGGCATGCTGTACGATATCTTACCTGATGCTCCATGGTCTGGAACCTCTAAAGCTTGACCTACCCTAGTGGTGGATGGTGTTATTGGTTCCGTATCTCAGAATTCGAAGAAATCTTCGAATGGGAAGTAGAAGTCTAATTCTTCCAACAATACTCCTGCTCATCCTGCCCCGTCCGATTCTGGCAAAATTTCAGAGGTTAACGCCGTTCAGGCCAATCCTACGGAGAAAACCTCCAAGGGGAAAAATAAGGGCAAAGGTAAACCCAAATCCGACGCCCCAAAGCTAGAGTCCAAATCTCGCACTGAGGATGGTTCTCATCGTAAACCGAAGTACCCTTGCCTCATTTGTGAAGGAGACCATTATACCAAGGATTTTCCACGACGATATGAAGTTATTCAACTTCTCAAAGGCTCCAAAGGGACTCTGGCAGTTCTTAAAGAACCATTCCCGTCTCAGCAGACCATGATGGTTGAACAACCGTCACCATCTGCACCATTTGGGTCCCAAGTTTTTATGATGAATGGTGCTGCACCTATCTCTATCGCTATGCGTTCAAAGGATTACAACGAATCGTGGAAGGCACCAGGGAAGGCAGTTGCGGATGGACCACCTCCCCCACCTGTCTCCGGTTCGTTGGAAATCGAGAAGCCTACTCCTGAGCCTGTTGTGAAGCCACCTTCTAAAGGTGTTCTTCGAAGATCTTCTTACAATCCGAACGCCCGTGCCGCTCAAAAATACAGTACTGTTGAGGATTTGGCACAGGTACCTTCTGCTATGTCTACACTAGAAGTTCTTCAAAGTTGTCCTTCGCAACAGAAGGCTTTATTGTCTGCAATCGGTGGCATTGACCCCGCCGATTCAAGTCTTCTCACCTTCGACTTAGAGAATTTCACCCCCCGACTTCCACATCAGATCGCTCTTGTTATTAAATTCGGGATCAACGGTCTTAACATCCATAGGGCCGTTGTGGATGAAGGTGCCTCTACCTGCATCATGTCGTCCGCTTGCTGGAAGGCCATTGGCTCTCCGGCCCTGTCATCATCTCCCAATGCCCTAGAGGCATTCGATGGTCGGGAATCCAAACCCCTGGGTTTTCTCGAGAGTTTAGCGATCACTTTACAGGGGAAGATTGTCAACGTAGAAGTAGAAGTGGTTGACGTTGGGCTCAACTACAATATACTTCTCGGCCGCAGCTGGACTCATGCCATGCTATGCGTGCCATCCACCGTCTTTCGACTTCTTAAGTTCCCTCACGAGGGACAAATCGTTACGGTGGATCAGTTGTCCTTCTTCACATCCACCTCCGAGAACAACGTTCCATACGTGGATCAGATCCCGAATCCCCCTGACAGTGTAGGACCCGGTCTCTTCAAGGACCCCGTCCTCATGGGTATTTTTCCCGCACCACCACCGCACACCGCTCAAGTTAACATGATTTCCAGGTCAGATGACCCATGGCTCATCCCTACGCCTGAGCAGGTGTTTGAGTTTGGAGAATCAATGCCCTTGATTCCAGTAGAGATTAGCTACTGTGAAATTGTTGCTGCATCTGATCCTCCACCTCCTCAGCATGCTCCTTCAAGCATGGCTTTAGACATATATTCTCAATCCCCCTGGCTTGGTGAGGCCGACTCGTCGGATCCTCTTAAAGAGACTTTTCCTTCCGATGAAGCCATCATTGAAACTATGTCTCTCGAGGACCTGCCTTGGGGCAATGGACATCATCGTTCCTCTTTCATGCCTAGCTTGGGGGCAATGTCAGATTGTCTAGAGTGTTATGCATCTCAGGTTCCTACTCCTCCTCTCCAAACGCCCATCTTGACGCACGAGGTTTTTTCGGAGGGAAACCTGAGTAATATCACTCAAACCATCCCGATCAACATCTCCGTTAAACCGGGGATCGTTGAGAATATACATGTGGGAGTGACTTGTTCTCCTGATGAGATTCAAGTCTATACTGATCTTTTTAAAGAATTCAGAGATGTGTTCGCCTGGTCCTACGAGGAAATGCCGAGGATTGATCTCAGTATTGTAGTGCATGAGATTCCAACCTACCCTAGTGCGAACCCTGTGCGCCAACGCTTACGCCCGATGCATCCTCGTAAAGCCGCTGCAATTAAGGCAGAAGTTGAAAAACTTTTGAACGCGGGCTTTATTTATCCCATCCCCCTCACAGAATGGGTTTCTAACACTATCCCTGTCGATAAAAAGCAGGGTACTATTAGGGTCTGTGTTGATTACCGCGATATTAATCGCGCCTGTCCAAAAGATAACTATCCCACTCCGTTCATAGACCAAATCATCGATGAATGTGCCAGAAGTGAGATTTATTCCCTGATGGACGGTTTCTCCGGGTATAATCAGATCAATATTTCACCTGAGGATCAACACAAGACTACATTCATCTGTCCGTGGGGTACTTTCGCCTACAAAAAGCTCCCGTTCGGCTTGAAGAATGATGGAGCCACTTTCTAGCGTGCGATGTATTACGCTTTCCATGACATACGCCATATCGTTCAGCCTTATTTGGACGACTTGCTAGTTCACTCAGCTAGGCGAGAGGACCACCCTGAACACCTCTGCTAGATTTTCCTTCGCTGTAGATGCTACAATATTAGGCTCAATCCTCATAAATGCATCTTTTGTGTGGATTCTAGCCGTCTTTTGGGATTCATAGTCTCTAAAGACGGAATTCGTCTTGACCCTTTAAAATTCAAGACTATCATCAATCTCCCATCACCCTCCTCGTTATATTAGTTGCAGAGTATGTAGGGAAAAGCGAACTTCCTTCGACGCTTTATCCCGAACTATGCTGAGGTGGCCAAAGGATTCACGCGCCTATTAAAGCAGAATGTTCCCTTCCATTGGGATGAAATTGCTCAACAATCCTTTGAGAAGCTGAAGACGTTACTTGTTAATGCTCCTTTGCTTCGTCCTCCGGACTATCGCTGTGATTTCACTTTGTATCTTGCCGCCGCGTTTAGCACCATAGCTATGGTTCTGGTGCAGAATGACGATGATGGTAATGAACATGTCGTTTATTATCTATCACGGAGCCTTCTCGACACAGAAACGTGTTATGCTCACGTTGAGAAGTTGGCGTTAGCCGCAGTACATGTTGTGCAGCGTTTTCGCCATTACATCCTGTTGCGTACGATAACAGTGGTTTCGGATTTCAACCCCATGACATATATTCTCTCTCGACAATTGCTGGGGGTAAAATACTCCAAATGGATCGTCATCCTGCAGGAGTTTTACTTAGAGTTCACTACTGCTAAGTCAACCAAATCACTCATTTTCGCGGACCTTATATGCTCGCTCCCGACAGACTCCACTCCTTCTCACTCCGAGGATCATATCCCGGACGAAACTCTTTTCCTTATCAGTATTCGCGACCCTTGGTACGGCGACATAATCGTGTATCTTTAGACCTCTACATTTCGGTCTGAGTTGACTAAAGATGCCCGACGTCGGATTCGGCATCAGTCTCAACCCTACGGCATCATAAGTGATACCTTATACCGTGTTGGAGTAGATTCGGTGCTCTGTCGGTGCCTAACCTTGGAAGAGGCTGAAAGGGTCCTAAATGACTACCACAGTGGCACCTGTGGTGGACATATGTCCGGATATGCCACTGCCCAGAAAATTCTGCGAGCAGGTTACTTCTGGCCGTCAATATTTAAAGACTGTATTTTTGCAGTTCATAAATGTCATGCGTGCCAGGTGTTTCAGCGTAAGATGCATGCGCTGCCTCTCCCTTTACATCCTGTTATTACCGTCGGCCCTTTTGCGAAATGGGGCATGGACTTTATGACGTGTAACCCTCGTTCGGCCGGGGGGCATGCATATATAATCGTCACTGTCGACTACTTCACCAAGTGGGCCGAAGCGATGCCTACACTAGCTGCCGACGGTAAGACAGCTGCCCAATTCATCTTCAACCACATCATTGCACATTTCAGGGTCCCTCAGGCCATCATCACTAACCATGGTACCCATTTCCGAGATTATATGATTGCCAAGCTGACTTCAAGGTTGGGCTTACACCACGATATCTCAACGCCATATTACCCTCAGGCAAATGGCCAGGTTGAAGTAGTGAACAAGGTTCTGGTCACTATGCTTCAACGAACAGTTGGTATTCACAAATCCAATTGGAACGTCCAACTGTTCTTAGCTCTATGGGCATACCCGACGTCTGCAAAGAGTGCAACTGGATTCACACCATTTCAATTAGTGTATGGTCTGGAAGCAACTCTTCCGGTTGAATGCGAGATTCCTTCTTTGAAATTAGCTGTGGAACTTCTACCCGATACTTCTGCTGAGGAAGAGCGTCTTTTGTATCTGGAACGGTTAGATGAAAACCGCCACTTGGCTGCTTTAGTCATTGAAGCACAAAAGAAGCGGGTTAAAGCTCACTTCGATCAATTGGTTTCTCCTCGTTCCTTTGTCGAAGGGGACCTCATCCTCCTGTACGATCAAGCACATGACAAGCTTGGGGCTGGTAAGTTCCAACCTATGTGGCATGGGCCCTACATAGTAAAACGTGTTTTAAAGAATGGGGCTTATGAGCTTATAGATTATGAAGGAGTTCCGCTGGCACAACCCAGAAATGGGTTGTACCTGAAAAAATACTATGCTTAAAAGTAATTTTTGGTGTGGTGTGTGTACATAGGTGTGTGTTTTTCATTTGTGTGCCTGTGTGGTGTGGTGTGCGATGTAAACATCTTTCTGCTGATCGGGTCTTCCTGATTGTGCATATGTCCATCAATCCGTTTGTTGGTTTCGCGGATGGTGCCTCCCGCAGTACCAGGCATCTGTCTTTGGCGGCCTGGGTAATCTACGATCTTGCTGGTGAGTTGGTCAACCTGCAAGGTGTGTGTCTAGGACGTACTACAAATAACATCGCGGAATATAGTGCTGTGTTAGAATTATTAACAGAGGTTGTAAACCTTGGTATCCGCGAATTACTTGTGTATCTAGACTCACAACTTGTAGTATTACAGCTTAACGGTCATTATTCAGTCAGAAACCCATCCATTTTACGTCTGTATCTGCGTATTCGTTTACTGGAAAGAAATTTTGACTACATTACATATCAACATATACCCAGGCATATGAATACAATAACAGATGCAGTAGCTAATTTGGTGCTAGATAGACATTTGCGCAATTTGTAAAACAACATCACATGAAAAAGAAAGATCCATCCAGAAATAGATATGTATATATATAGATATTGAAATGTTTACATAGTATGCGTCGCATAAACTCAAAAATATACATGTTTGCCTTAATACATCCGGAGACGACATGTCTCTCAAAAAATATGCATGAAATAAACACTAGGTGTCTAATCCGCATGGTGCTCATGATAACAAGTGACTGCACGCACTAAGCGTCTCAGGAGTCGGTGGAGGCGACTAGCCACTCCCACCGTATGTCTCTGGTACGCCATCGGTACATCTGCCAGCCGGGCGTAGTCTGGGATCCCTCGGGCAATACCCTCGAGATTCTGGATCAACTCCCCCCCCTCTGCACCCTCTGCCTGAGGATCAGGTACGGGAAGAGTCCTCCGCGTGATAGGAGACATACCGGCTGGTCTCTCTGGGCCCACGTCTGCATACATATAAAGTGTGTCAGGACGGACATGTATTACCAAAAAAAAAATCATAAAACATAAAAAATAAAAAAGAGAAGAGATCATACCCAACTCCTCGTCCCAACCATCTCCCTCCGGCAGTGGGAGATCTGGGTCTCTAGTGAAATCGGTTCCTGCATATGGCCAGTCTTCCACTACAATCAACTGATGCCGCAACCACCCAAAAAACTCCGGCCTCCAGGACATCTATTGGCCTCCTCCAGCTCTGGGCATCAGTGCCGCCCAGCGAGCCATTCTTGGCTCTCGTGGAATCGACTCAGCTACTATGGCCCCTTGGCCCTGGAATATTGGTAATCGTTCCAAAATGAACGATACCAGGATAGAACTGTAGCCAGACTATTTCAGTTTGGCCTGCTTACACTTTGTAAGCCGTCTCTTGATATTTATTGTCACTGCTGTGGCCCAGTCAAATAATAGGGGACTCATGCACTCTGAGGCCAGTAAGAGTTGAGCCTTTGTTGCCTCATGCGGTGCCTGCGATCCCGCGGCCCGCATGATGGTATGAAACACTACCCTGAGTGCTAGATCAGGAATATTATGGATGTCCACCTTTCCACTTCCTGATCCCAGTCATGCCCCTCGGCACACTCGTGCCATCACTTGCTCCATCTTCTCACCAGACGGTTTGCTCCCTGTCAATATGGGCACCGGACCTCTGCACGATAGTCCAGTTATGAATTATACGTCAGAAACCTCCAGTTCTAATACTTGGTCCCGCAACTTGAACACTTGTTCATGTTTGTCCCATATGCTGATCAGGTACTGTAGGAGCTCAGGCTGAGCTCGTAAACAAGGTGTCAGGAAGAACTTTTTAAGCCCGCAGTTCTTGAGGGCATTCATGCAAGTTTCATTCTCCATGGCCTGTTCATCCTCTTCCCCGTGCTCCCTCTCTTTCCACTCAATGACCATTTTGATCGGTTGCCTACATTTACATGGTCAAAAAACTTCAATTAGACCTCTGCTATCTTTAAAAAATCATGCAATTCATTCATTGTATGAAAATTTCAAACGGAAAATTGGATTGCGCCGCTGGCGCGACTGTTTTTGTAACAGTCGCGCCAATTGGCGCGGGCCCTTTGGAAATAAAATGCCATTGGCGCGGGTTCGTGCCGGATACCCGCGCCAATGGGCGGAGCCCTAAAACTTCAAAAATTCCTCACAGAAGTCCAACATGCAATTAAAATTTATGGAAAACGGATTGAAATGGAGTACAAAGAAGCGCCTATTACCTGGAACAGATGGGAATCTGGATGGTAGCCCGGATCGGTCGCAATCGCCGTCAGAAGTTCGCACACGAAATGGACCACTGCTGCTCTTCAGTGAGGTAAATAGTGAAAAGTAATTTTACTTTTTACCATTTGAAATATTTATAACTTTTTGAACTCAAAATAGGTTTTGAAAGTTATTTTTTTGAATATTTTAATATATTTTGTCAAAAATGGGTTTTACACTTGCTTTCTGTGCAGCGATAGGTTTTTTACGCGACTTAAAACGGTGAAACGAGTTGTATTTTATACTTTTTCGGACTCGATAAATACACAAAAAAGTCACTTTGGAGTCATTTTTCAGCTCTTTTCTGACTCTCTAAACATGAAAATATTGTCGAGGCCCTTGTCGTTTCGATCTTGTTAAAGTGGACACGAATCGACATCTGCCCAGTATACGTTTACCCCTTTTTCGGGCTGGGATGGATTATTTACGAAAAAGGAATACCCTAGCCTATCGTGACTAGGAGGTTTTCTCGGATATTGTTTTCTACCTTTTCGGGTCCGAGGAACTATCTACGAAAAGGGACCGCTGGAGTTTACTTTTCTGCTGTCTTTTCAAACTCTCTAAATATGAAAATACGCCGAGTTCTTCCTTTTTCAGACTCGTTAAACCCTGATGACATTGGATTCAGTCGAAATGACGTTCTCCGAGTTCCTCCTTCCTAGGGCTCGTTAAATGTACTAGGATGGATTCGCCCGAAGGGCGGACTTAGATTACAAGCATATGCTATTCCCTTCAAGCTTTTTATAAAAAATAATTGGGGTACTCGCCAGAAATGGTGGGGGAAAATGGAACCAGCATCATTGTCGTGTCGGCAGTATGTCACTCTTGAACATGGCACTTTTCTGCATTCGTGTCAGGTTGGGGACATCTCATCTCGTTCTTCACTTACCTCTGTGGGTTTGGATAATCCCTTTTGACCTCTCCTCTGCTCATTGCCTCGTCACCAAGACCTTTGATCCGTTGATGTCAAATAATGCCAAATCCATTATTGTGCCGTTATATGTTCAAGAGAAGTTGACCTCTGCAAGTATCAACCTTCCTCTGATTCTCATATGATCCTGATTCACAAAAAACATCATGTTCCTCTGTCTTATGTCGATGATGTGGGAAACATTATGGCCCACCTTCGATCAAGGTCACTTCCTGTCGACTTTAGCTCATTATCCAGGAAGCTGATATAGAAACTCCCTTCTGGTACCTTGGAGTCTGCATGCCTCAATGGTAGGTTCTTCGCATTCGACATGAGGTTTTCATCATTGGCCTCCGATCGAGTGATTCTATGGGTGTTCGACGTCAGCTCACTGTTCACATGTCGTAGATTGTACCTGTAGTACCTTGAGGGCCATTGTCATTATTGGTGGTAGCTCTCGTGTCTGTTAACAACTTTTATCATTGGCTGGTAATCAGACGATGTTCTTGCATGTTCGACTTCAGCTCACATATTCACATGCTTGAACTTGTACTTTGTTCGGGTCGAGATGGAGTGCAAGACCCTAGGTTGTGTCTGTTGTAATCCAAGCTGCGATATTGTGGATTATTATGATTATTTACATGACTCACTGATTGGATGGCTGCGACCATACCTGAGTCTATTTATTGATCCTCTCTGGATGGCTCCGTCCATGCCTTGGATCTCGATTATTGTATACTCTGTTATGGATGGCTGCACCCATACCATGCATATATATCATGTATCTGAGACATCAGTTGTACTTCGCCTCCCAAGCAGTGCTCGGGCGGCGTGTTTTCTGGGCTGCCAGACAGCTCAGAAGCATTTCACCCCTCTCACTCTCTCGGGCCTCATGCTTTAGGGGGTATCTGTTACACAACAATTTGTCACTGTCCCTACCATTCCCCATCCCACACATTGGAGGGCTCATTCCGTGACCTGTGAGCAGAGACAAGACTTGAAAATACTTTCATTGCATCCCTCTGAAGATGAGCTTTCATTGCCCTGAAGACATCTCCCTGCAAAAAACCCTAAAAATAGCTCTTTTTCTATTGGCGCGGTTCCACAGTTCAGCCCTCGCGCCAAGGGGGCAAATCCTCCAAAGAGGGCACACCAATTGGCGCTCTGTCATAGAGCCGCACCCATGCCAACCATATTAAGAGGTGTTTTTTAAAAATAAATGGTGGAAGTTTCGTCTTAACAAATTCCTGGACTGATATCTATCTTGAGTTGGGAGGTTTGGCTACGGATCTCCATAGAGAGGAAGTGGTTTGCCACCTCTCATGGAAGCTTCCTTGATGATAGGGCCAATCCCATAATTATAGGGATCCCAACTCCCCTTCCTCAATCTATAAAAGCTTGCTCATTTCCTTTGCAAGCTAGTTCCCAAGAGATTTCACATCCTTATGCTACAAGAGCCTTCTTGATTCCCTTAAGGCCAAATCCAAGCAAGGAGACTATTGTCAATTATCCGGAGAGAGAGGCTTGTCCCATCCTTGACAGGCTTTATCGAGACATGCTTTGCTGACGACCTGCCAAAGGAGAATTCGACGTCGAAGCTATGGTTGTATTCTTATTTTGACTCATTAATGATAAGCGACTATTGGTTATGGTTCTACTCTTGTTCTTGATTATGTTCATGATTTATGTCCTCTTCGACTGACATATAGTTGTATATACTAGATTTTATTCTTGCGTTTGTGTTGTTTCTTGCATGTGTAGGTGTTCGATCACGGAGATCGTGAGGATTGTGATCTGCCAGGGCAAAGGAACAGGAGCACCACCTCTTCTACAAATGATAGCATTGGATTCCAGGTAAGCCATCATCGCAAGTTGGTTTATTTACAATTAGGAACCTGCACTGTAGTGTGTTTGATTGTTGCTAGACCCGATCTGGGCTAGTAGGGATCGCCTCTGTCCACAGAGGGGATTAACCTCTTCAACAAGTTTAAAAAGATATAGCAAATGATCCATATAAAAATTATAATTCCAATAAATCTCCATCTAAAAAAAAGAAAACATTAATGTATATTTTATTGGAGATAGGCCATCCTCTCAAACTCCTCCTTTCCTGCTAACTTTTGAAATATGCAACAGAAATGTACATAATTGCTTAGTCGATTTAGGGGCTTCATATAGTGTAATGCCCTTATGTGTTGTTCAGAAATTAAATATAACTCCTACAAACTCATCTCATTTTCAGCTAGATAGATCAATTGTAGAAGTTTTAGGAGAAATAAAAAATGTTTTAATCAAACTTGCCTCAAATTCCAAAAAAAATCAGATCATTGATATTATTGTCACAAATATTCTAGAATCTTATGGTTTAATTCTTAGCAAAGATTGGTAAGAAAAACTTAATGGCTATTTTTCTACAGATTGATCTCATTTATGGTTACCCTTAAATGGTAAACCAAATAAATTCAAGTTTGATCATGAACAACACATGAAACATACAGTTACAGACCTTGAAAATTCCATTGAGCCAATAGATTATCCTAAATATTCATTAGGTAATTATAAATTTGATACATATCTCGGTAATTTTTCATCTGAAGAATAATTTGTACCAGAAATGCAAATTGAATGTTTGAACTTTCTCCAAGTACCAACCTCAAATACAAGGAAAATTTCTTATACAGCGCTTCCATTCATATTTTCAACTGATTAAATTGATAGTTGGACTTTAAACTTTGATGGATCCAAATCAAATGAAGGAGTTGGTATTGGATGTGTATTAATTGATTTAGAAGGGATTAAATTTACTCTTTCTTACAGATTGAATTTCCCTTGTACAAATAATGTAGCTGAATACGAGGCTTTATTACAAGGTTTTCGCAAATCCATTGAAATGGATATAAAAAATATCAATGTTTTAGGCAATTCATAAATTATTGTAAAACAATGCAAGAAAACCATTCATTATGTATCCAACCTTTTGAAAATTTACTAACAAGAAGTATGGGACTTAACTCATAAATTTGATAACTTTGAGTTAGATTCTGCATCCCATTCTCAAAATTTTGATGCTGGTCTACTTGTTAATTTTGCATCAAAGCTACTCCCAGTTGAATTTTTTTTTCCAAAACATTTTGCAGTCAAAATTCTATTCAGACCTTCAATAACTGACAATATTAAAAACTGGAGAGTATTTGATGATGATGATCAAATAAGAGATTTATTAACCTTATAATATACTTTCAAAGGAGGTATTATTGATCAATATCAACATACTACTCAATTGATATCTAACTTATCGAATGATTCAAAAAATCAAAATTTTATTCCAGAATTCATAGTCCGACTGGAAAATTTATATGATTTTCAAAATAAATTCAAAGGAAGTACAAATTGCAAAACCAATAGTTCTTCAATGCAATTTGAATTTGTTAATACGGAAACATAAAAACAACCTCAAAATGTTAATTTGTGAAGCAATTGTACACCTATAGAATGATACATATTTATCAAATTATTCATGCAATACAAGGATGTTTTCGCTTAGACTTATGATGATTTGAAAGTTTATGATACTAAAATCATACAACATGTAATTCCAATCAAATCTAACACTCCACATTTTCAGCAAAAAATAAGAAAAACGCATCCTAGACTTGAAAGTCAGATTAAAGAAGAGTTGAATAAAATTTTAAAATATCAGATTATTTTCCTAGTTGGGCATTCACAATGGGCATCAAATTTAGGTCTAGATTGAAATAAAAATAGAGATATTACAATTTTCATTGATTTTCGAAATATGAATAAATAATCAAAAAAATGATAATTATCTTGTCCCTCCAATGGAATATATTCTTCAATTGGTTGCAGGATGTGAAATTTTCTCTCTTCTTGACAGATTCTTTGGTTATAATCATATTTTGGTTGCACCGGAATCTCAAATTAAAACCACTTTTCGAACAAAATGGGACACATATGCCTATAAAAAATGCTATTTTGAAAAATCAACGTTGGGGCTACTTTTCAACGAGCCATGGATATTGTTTCTAAATGAATTATTAATAAATTCACGGTGGTATATGTGGATGAAATCACAGTTTATTCAAAGAAAACAATTCAACATGTTGATCATTTGAGAAGAATATTTGAAATATGTCAAAAATATGGGATCTCATTAAACAAATAAAAAAAACGATATTTGTTGTCACTGAGGGAAAAATATTGGGATTTACAGTTTCTAAATAAGCTATTATTATTAATCCAGATAGAATCAAATAAATCTTGAAAACTTTTCTTCCTTATAATAAAAAATTTATGAAATCTTTTATGGGAAGGATTAATTTTGTTTGAAGATTTATTCCAAGTTTTGTTGAAATAGTTATAACAATGCAAGATATGGTTAATAAATATCATGTTTTTAAATTGGGATTTCTAGAAAAATATTCTTTTAAAAAGATCAAATAAGCCATTGCTATTTCTCCATCATTAATCAGTCCAAATTTTGATAAAGAATTTTTTTTGTATACATTTGCATTTAATATCTCTTATGAAACACTCCTTACTCAATGAATTCTGAAGATACAAAAATTCCCATTTCATTTATGAGTTCTGGATTTCAAGGTGCTTTAGAGTTAAGTTGTTGAGAAATAGATAATAAATCTTACGTTGTCTATAAATCTGTCAAACACTTTAGAACTTTTTTGGTGAAATACCATACTAAAGTGATAGTTCCCCATCCTATAGTTAGAAATTTATTGGTTCAAAAGGAGTTATGAGAAAATAGAGAAATATGGATTACTAAATTGCAAGAATATGAATTATAAATTAAACCATATAAGTCATAAGAGGACAACATCTGTGTAAATTATCGGCTAAAGTAGAATGATATCACCAAGAGGAAGATCAAAGTTCTAATTCTGAAGTAGGGTGGTACAATGAATTTGAAATGAATAAGGAACAAATTTTGTATGTATATGTACCAACAAGTACATGGTATGAAGATATAAAAAATTTCTTATTTCATGGTAACTACTAAGAACCATCTAACAAAAAAGTGCTTTACGACTGAAATGTTCTAAATGTCAAGTAAATGATGGAATTGTTTTTAGAAAAAATTATGATGATGTTTTACCAATACGCCTTGAGAAATATGTTACAGAAAAGGTTTTAGTGGAGTTACATGATGGACCTTATGGTGGGAATTTTGGAGGAGAAACTGTTGCACATAAAATCTTACGAGCATGTTATTATTGGCCCACTCTATTCAAGGATTCTTTTTCATGCGGAAGGAAGTGTAAATGATTTCAAACAACAACATGAAAAGAAAAAAATACCATCTCTTCCTCTTCAACCTGTTGAGTTCGAAGGACCATTTGAAAAATGGGGATTAGATATCATTGGTGATTTTAATCCAAACCCTTCAAAGTTACATAATTACATTCTCACAATTACTAGTTATTTCACAAGATGGAAAGAAACAATTTCTTTGAAAAAATTCAACGATGAACATGTACGATCATGCTTGGAAACCCATATTATCACAAGGTTTGGAGTTCCATTATCCTTTATATTTCATAATGCTGCATATTTTTCTTCTCTTACGATGACTGAATTCTTCCTAAACAAAGGTATTAAAATTAAATTCTCTGCTAATTCTTACCCTCAAGGTAATGGTATAGCAGAATCTACAAATGAAAACCTGATTCAAATATTTAAAAAGAATGTCCAAAATAACCAAAGGAATTGGAATAATTAGTTATCTAACACCCTCTAAGCTGATAAAGTCACTACTAAAAGAGCATTAGGAAATTCTCCATACTTTCTAGTATATGGTAAGGAATCCATTTTTCCACCAAATATTTTCTTACCATCTATTCAGTTAGCTCAATATGTAAGGCATAATTCAATCAAATATATGGATTTCAGACTATATACATTGTTGAAATTAGAAGAGGAACGACAAAAATAAAAATCCAAGTTTCATGAACATCAAAAAATTATCAAAATATGGTTTGATAAATATTTAGGCCTAATTCTCAAATGGGATAAAATCCATGAAGAGAAAGGCAAGCATTCTAAGTTTCAACATCTTTGGACTAGTCCTTTTCAAAAACTTTCAAAACTTGGTCCATCAACTTATATTCTACAAATATTATAAGGCCAAGTACAAAATTTTCCAGTAAATGGGCAAATATTGAAAATATATTTTTCATAAATGAAAATATATCAAGAAAATATGTAAATATTTTGTTTTACTAAGGATTTTGGTATCCTAAAAAAATCAATTTTTTTTTAATCATTTTCAGATTTTTATACATATTATTTCTTTGAATTTGTTTCTTTAGATGTAAAATTACAACTATGACTACATACTTCAAGAAGCATATTTTTACCATATATTATCTTATGTTTTAAAATAAACTAAAGTTTAAGGACAAAGTAATCTCAAAATATGATAAATCCAGAAATACTTGATGTCATATTAGATTTTGCCTAAAATTTTGATAGTATGGAAAATGATTAATTCATTATTTTATGTTATGAGAGTTTCATCATCTTCAAATAATTTAAAGAAATAAACCAAATTATCTTAAAGAAGATGAATAATGTAATACCGAGTTTGAGTTTATTTTAATACATCAAATTATTTTCTATCAAATAAAATGTCTAAAAAAATCCCTACTTCTGTCACTTGTCTATTATATGATAAATTTCAAAATCAATCATAAGATAAAAAAGTTAAAACATTAAGTTTTACATTAAAAGGAGAGCGAAAAAACCGTCGGGGTTATGAACGCTTGATGGTAGCAGGTCGATGTTTTTAATACAACTAAAGGGGATATTTAAATTCACAAAAAGTGTAGCAATTCTAAGTTTCAAAGAGAGATGATTATAACACAAAGGAGAAAAAATTTGATAGTATTAAAATCCTAAACTTGGTGTTTAAAATTTCAGACAATGATTGAATTATAAAGTTCTATAAATACAAATAAATTCATTATTTGACTCTTATTACATAAAATTTTCATTTTCTTCATTATAATTCTATTCTGATTGTTTGTGCCATTGAAACTTTATCAAGTATCTAAGTGATAGTCATAATTTAGAAAAAAAATCTAAAAAACTTTATTTTATTTTAAAACAATAAATTTAAACTTGATAGAGATAACTGCTTCTTCAAGTGTGTGGCCATTTATTGTTAGGTTTACAACAACCATGTTTTTTTTTGTACACGATAAAAATAAATATAAATAAAAACAAAATAACCTAAAAAAATTTCATTGTTTTTCATAAAAAAACCCAAAAAATCAAAAGGTTTAGGTCGAAGGTCGGATTTATAAAGGTCTTTCTAAATAAACTATGAAAATCCCGACCATCTGATTTCCTGACTCTCTGGCCTCATGAATAGTAGGTCAGGATGACTACCAAAATATTTGTAAATAATATTGCCTGACTCCCCGACCATCTGACTACCCAACTTGAAGAAAAAACCCTACTATTGGGTAGTCAAGGTTGGGATGAAATAAATCAACAATAAACAAAAACTGCCCAACCATCTGACCTATCGACTGTACGAATATCTGAATAAAATATTATTTTTCCTTGATTTGTGTGCAGATCGCTTTTTGAAATAGATTTTAAAATTCTTTTGTTTCACGTTTAATTGATTTGTTTGTTAAAGAAACAATTAATCTCTCTGATCCTTTCTCGTTTCATGAAAAGAAACAGTTGGATTTATCTATGGAAAATTAATAACCAAATTAATTCACGCCTTTTTCGAATTTCTAATCAAATTTAATAATTTCATAGAGTATTTCGCCTACATGATGTTCTCTTAAGCCCGGTTCGGAGAAATTTGAATTGAGAAAATACGACATTATTTACATAAATTATGTGTAAGCAGGATGATATTATGCATAATTCTTAATTCAATTTTAAATTTTAAATAGGAGAAGCTAATATATGCCCTATTTTTTGTTCACGGGTCATATAATGGGGAAAAAGGGAAAATCTTCAGCAGCGAAACAACAAATGGAGCATATAAGGGAGAAAAATAAAGAAATGAAGAATCTGTATCTGGAAGAGGTTAGCTTCAACCCATTCCTCATCTCATAATCAACTTCCAAGACACAAAAGGCAGGTATGATGAGATGGGAGGAAATATTTTATTTCTTTCAAGAAAGAGGATGGATAAACAACACAATATATTCTCAAACAAAGAACAATTAGTTTGAAGCAATACGAGAAATAGAGTTACACAATTTAGCATCTAGGGCCAGAATTTTTCCTTATTATGAGATGGTTTCATGGATTTTTTCTCATGCTGATATTTCAACCCGAACAATATTAGACCATCACAAAATTGTCATAGCCTCATGGAAAAATGAAGTCTTATCGTCCATCTATAAGCTCAGTCCCCCAGAAATCCACCTTAATGTTGATTTCCTTACTAAATTTTCGAAGCATTGTCTTCAAGAAATGTGGAGAGAATTATGATAGAGTGATTGATGGTTAGTTAAGGGATGAACATGAAGCTTTCAAGCTCAGAGTAAATAAGGAGTATCTCATAGCTATTTTCAAGAAATCCATAGGATTTCTTATCAAAATGCTAATCAGATTATATGGGGAACAAGATCCTAAACATTATAAAATCAAATGGATTCCAATAATCCATAGCATTTTAAATGAGGGGGAACGTCTAAATTGAGCTGAGATTTTATCACATAATATCATAGATTCTTTAAAGTTTTCATTAGAATCTCCCCTTGTATACAAACAAATTTTCTATATGTATTCCTTTCTGATAGATATTATCATTACATCTGTTCCATTCCCACACATGAAATGGAACTACCCATCTGATCAACAACTACTCATCCAAAATTATGCTCCTACCTTGTGGAAGTCAAATTTTAAATTTCATTTTTATAATATTTTTCATTATTTCTTGATTCCTTTCTCTGAAATATTGTTTGGAAAAACACCTCCCATAATTATTCAAAGTTTGAAAGAAGGCCTAGATTCCATTGGTCATTGGTTTGTGGAGGAGTTATTTCCTATATAAGCATTTTTAGAAGTGAGGTTATTCCTCACCTTTTAGCCCGTTATATTATTGAAAGGCTTGCTCTGAGAGAAGTTGCAAATCAAGTTGTTTTAAATGGCTAAGCTAAAAATTTAAGTAAATTGCAGAAGAATATTTGGCCTAGTTTTCCAATTAAGTTTGGTGACATAGGTATTAGGGGAAAAGGACATGGATTCAAGGAAGATGAAGAGATTCAAGAAGTTTGGTTATATTCTATACCTCAGTATGACTATGATCTTAATGGTATTATTAGTAGCCATTATATAACAGTTAGCTATATGAAAATATTCACTCATCAGGAGCCTCCCTTTGATGATATGTTCATAGATATTGATGACTTTCAACATGCTATTGAAAGAGGAAAGATCTTAGAGATTGAAACAAGAGATCGGTTACAAAATTTTAGAGAAAATTTGTTTGAAAAAATATTAAAAGAAAAAGGTCTATGTCTCAACATTTCTTTTGAAGAATTAAAGGATTCTAAATTTTTTCAATTTAATTTCAACCAAATCACTTCACATACTTGTGTTGTCTCTAAAAAGGAACAAAAGGTTGAAATTTAAAAATTAGAAGGTTTTGTTGCCACGGGTAATGAAGCAGAGGTCACAACGTTGGAAAATATGAAAGAGAAGCAAGAAAGTACACTAATATAAAAAACAACAAAAAAGGAAAGAACAACTTAACAATAAATTATTCTAATTAATTCCCATGAGGAAACAGTACAAAAGAAGCTAGAAATTACAAGTGAATAAATGGAAGTTTATGAGAAGAAGACAAGAAAATATCTAGTGAAATTGCCACCAAGAAGAATGAGGAGATAATGGAATCACATAAGAAGATAGATACTTTTTCAACTACATCTCCTAAGACCTCAACAACACCCATTTCTACAAAGATTCCTTGGGAAAAATTTCTGTTCAAACCAGTTTCTAAGTTAGAGGCAACTCCATATATAATTCCTTCTATGACATATTACTATTTCAATTCTCAAAAGAAATCAATTGTAATGAAAACAAAGAAAAGGAAACATTATTCCTTGGAGACATGTCTGAATTCAATTGGTACGCACAAGGATATGTGAAATAAAAATCCCAAGAATCCTCTCAGGCCTTAGGATCCTTTTTTAATTACAATCAATATAATTTGAATGAGCTTTCTGCCTCATATGATAATAGTTTACAAAGAATTAAATTTTTAGAGAAAATTTTGGATAAAGGTGATTTTTTTAATGAAGAAAAATGTCAAAAGTATTCTGCAACTCTAATTCAAGGATTCGTTGTAGAAAGGGAAAATATATAAAAGAATTTTCAGAAATAATTGAAAGATGTAAATTCAAAACATGAACAACACATTCAGGAATTAAGAAAAGTGCATGAAGATCAAACTCAAATTTGGAAAGAAGAGTTGAAAGCAATTCTGAGATTGTAACCACAATTTTAAAAGAGAAAATTGAATCTCTTCAGATTCAATTTAATCAGAAGCAAGAAGCCACACAGAGTCTGGGAGTTTTAAGAGATAAATATTTACAATTTTTTCTAATTCTAATTAAAAAATCAATCAAGTTTCTATAAAAATATGGATAAAATCTCAAAATTTTATCAAGGAATTACAGACTTAAATGAAAGGATTGATTTGTTACTAGAATAAGACAAATATATTAAAAACAAATTTCTATCTATTATTGACTGGGAAAAGGAATTTTAATCTGATGAGATTCCAAAAGTTTCAAATACAGATAAGTGATTGATGCTTGCATTCTTGAGTTGTAGGGAAGATGAAGCCAAAGAAATCAGAAAATGGATACAAACAACATAAGGAAAACGTTTGACAATCTGGGAGAAAGGAATAGACTTTATAGAAGAATTCAACCTATTAGGTTCTAATACACTGAAGGAAATTGTTCCAGGAGAAATAAGGCATCCAACAGAAGACCTTGTCACCAAGGACTAGGTGGAAATCAAAAGGATTAAATTATGGGAACAACAAAATTTCCAGAAATTTATACAACTTCCTTTTTTAACAAATCAAACTTATTTCTAAATTTGGAAACAAGTATCAGAAAAGCAAGAAAAAGTCCAAGTTTTGATTGTCAAATGCCAAATCAACATTAATCAATTTCCTTTCATTCATTTATTTTTTGTTTCCTAGGTATATTCACAATTGGAAAATCATATCGAAGTTCATGCACCCCACCTATTTCTCAATTTCAACTAAAAATATTCGGAAGATGAAGAAAGGTTTCCTACTTATCAGGAAGATATTAGTTAAAAAAAGATAGAATTTATATTTTTATAATTAGACATTTACTTTCAAAAATTATGTTGATTTTCTTGTTCCAAGACATATCTTATTTTTTTTTAGTATTTATAGAACCTTTTGCATTTTTGCAAAGGGTCGAGAAATGGTGAAGACTACAAACTTTTATTTTGAAACAATTTTTAAGTATCATCTTTTTGAAAACCATTTTCAGTTTGAATGTGTAACGAGCTATGAGATTTATATCAGGTCATCATTTTAATTACTTAATGGATTCCTATGGTATTTCTCTATAAATTTTTGTATTTAATTCTAAATGAATATTTGATTATTTTGTTAAACATTTCTTATGACATGTTATAGTCTACATCATTTTATCATCAAGAGTTGAAAATTTGAAAATTTGTTCATTACTTCTTTACAATTGGAATTTGATATTCAAACATAGGATTTTGTTTTCTCCCATTTGTGAGATAGAATTTATCATTAATTTCCTTTATGTAATGCATGCATATATATATCTCAGAAAATACCAAAAACATTGCTTGAATAGGATGAAAACCTGGAAATATATTTTTGCAGTTTTTTGCATAAAAACTTCTCAGAAAATTTATCTGATTGGTTTTCTAAGCTCAAATTCCAGTTAGGATTTTAAATCACATGATATTTCATGTGGTTTTATGTTCATTTAAATACTTTAATCTATTTTTTTCAAACTGATCCTATCACACCAGTGGATTGTGTTTATATTTTGAAAATTATTAGAATATATCATATATTTTCCTTAGATTAATTATAGTTTTTCTTAGTTTAATTTTTATTTTAGATAACACATACAATCGAGATTACTTAAGTATTCTTCCCTAATGGGAACCTTTTCCCTTCCTTCTCCATACATTCCCAAATTAGTTGCCTCTATTAATATGCTTTCTTCTTGTATTGTCCCATCTGATCCATGGGTAGTACTTGATGCCTGTAATATTGATGCAATCGGTGATTGTATTCCATCTAGCCCCATTGAACTTGAATATGAAGCGATTTATTCAGCCTATTCAGTAGATTCTCATTTCATTTACTCTATACATTAAGTTGATCATTCCTAAGATTTTGGTTCCTCATCTGACCCTTTCGTTGATACGTTCGCCACCGATGAGAGCATCATGGAGATTATGATATCAGATGAAGCACCTTGGGATGATAGCCATCATCGTTCATCTCTACCTACAAATCTTAAGAATAATATCAATGATATTTATTCCCCCAATATTACTGAAACTTTCAAGGATTATGTTTCAATTCACAATGTAGATTCTGAAGAGAAACTATCGAATATAGAAGAGATCATTCCTCTTGATATTTCGATTAAACCTAGTGTTGTTGAAAATGTTCATATTGGTGTGTTTTGTTCTCCTTAAGGGATAAATACCTATAAATCCCTTTTTCAAGAATTTTGGGATGTCTTTGCTTGGACATATGAATAAATGTTAGGTATTGATCCAAATATTGTGCTACATGAAATCAAAACCTATCCAGAAGCTAAGCTTGTTTGATAGCGTTTACGTCTAGTACATCCTAAAAACATTGTCATGATCAAAGCAAAGGTTGAAAAAATTTTGCGCACTGGTTTTATCTACCTCATTCATCTAACTGATTGGGTTTCGAACATCGTCCTTGTCATGAAAAAACAAGGTACAATTAGAGTGTGTGTCGATTATCGAGACAAAAATTCTTGTCCTAAGGATAACTATATGGCCCCATTTATCGAGAAAATTGTTGATGATTAAGCTAGAAGTGAAGTTTCTTTGTTTATGGATGGTTTTTTGGGCTACAAACATATCAATATACTCCCTTCAGATCAACAAAAAAATGATTTTATCTATGCTTGCGATATGTTTTCTTATCGTAAAATCCCATTCAGTTTGAATAATGCAAGTGCTACTTTTAGAGTGCTATGGATGATGTATTTCATGATATAAAACACTTATTGCAACCCTATTTTCACAATCTACCTACTCATTCCAAACTACGTGAAGATCACATGATGTGTCTTAGGGTGATTTTCCTACGTTTTTGTCATTATAATATCATATTCAACCCGCATAAGTGTGCTTTCTGTGTCTAATATGGTAGGCTTCTCTGATTTTTTGTGTCAAAACAAGGAATTCATATTGATCCTCTTAAATTCCAGGAAATTCTCAATTTTTTTGAAACTTCCTCGCTCGTTCAGTTACAACACCTCTATGGGAAGGCCAACTTTTTAGAGAGATTCATTCCCAATTATGCAAAACTCACGGAAGGAGTCACTTGCTTGTTGAAAAAAGGAGTTCCATCTCATTAGGATGATATAGATCAAAAGGATTTAGATGCTTTAAAATATGTCTTAGTTCAAGCATCGTTGATGTATCCACCTGATTATAAATGTGATTATTTCTTGTACCTTTTTTCTTCTATCACCACCGTCACTACAGTGTTGGTCCAAGAATATGATTTGGGGGATGAACATCCTATATATTATTTAAGTCGGAATTTTAATGATACCGAGATAAAATAGACTCATGTTGAAAAGTTATCTTTGGCAGTTGCTTAGGTTTTCCAAATTTTTCTCCACTACATTCTTCTTTGAAATACGTCCATGGTTGTTTTTTACTGCAACTCAATGACTTACATTTTATCACATCATTTTTTGGGAGGAAATTAATCTAAATGGATTTTCATTCTCCTGGAGTTCGATTTGGAGTTTGTTAAATCCAAATCCAAGAAATACCTAGTATTTTCTCAACTAATTTGCGACCTTACCTCATCCAAGACTGAGATCACCTATGATGATTCTACTCATGTTGAGTCATTTTTCTTGATCGATTCATCTAACCCTTGGTATGGTTATATTTTTATTTATCTCTAGACCCAGAATTTCCGGCCCAACACCTCTCAGTCTGACCAATGACGTATTCGATATGATGCCAAAAATTATATCATACTTGGTGACACTTTATATCGTCACAGTGTCGATATGGTATTTATACGATGCCTCATTCATGAGGAGGCCGAGAAAGTTCAATGAATTTCGTGTTGGAGCATGTGGTGGACATATTCTTGGCTACACCACTTCCCAAAATATTTTACGAGCTCTCTATTTTTGGCCTACCATGTTTTCGGTACTGCATTCTGGCAATCCATAAATGCCATGCTTGCCAGATTTATAATCACAAAACCTGTGCTCCACCTGCTCCCATGCATATTTTTATCATTGTTGGACCATTTTCCAAATGGGACAGTGACTTTATGACTTGTAACCCTTGTTCGGTCAGGGGGAATGGCTACATTATTATGGTCGCGGATTATTTTACTAAGTGGGATGAAACGATGCCTACATACAATAACAACGGTGAAATATTTGTTCTATTTCTTTCGAATCATCTCATTGCTAGGTTTGGTGTACAACAAGCCATTGTTAAATACCATGGAAAACAATTTCACAACTACATGATGTCTAAGAAGACAGACAAGTTGGGCCTTCAACATGACAACACAAATCCCTATTACCCACAGGCGAATGAGAAAGTAGAAGCTATTAATAAAATTTTGAAAATGATGTTGCAATGCATGATAAGGATTCACAAAATGAATTGGCACTTAATTATTTTTTCTGCCTTGTGGGCATACCAAACCTCAGTTTGAATCGTGATCGAATTCATACCCTTTCAGTTGGTATATGGTCTGGAAGCGCTTCTCCCTATAGAGTGTGAAATTCCATATATGAAGCTTGTCGTCGAGCTTCTTCCAACGACTTCCACTGAAGAAGAGAATATCTTTCATCTAGCTCATTTAGATTAAACTCAACATGATGTCACGATGGCTAATGAGGCCCAAAAGAAACACATCAAAGCACAATATGACAAGAATATTAAACTGTGTGCCTTATCAGAAGGTGATTTGGTTCTTTTATATGATCAAGAAGCTCATAAGTTAGGACAAGTAAATCTTGAACTGATATGGCTAGGCCTTTATATAGTTAAACATGTGCTTGCGAAAGGGGCTTACGAGATCATTGATTTTGATGGAATCCCTTTAGCGCAACCTAGGAATGGGTTGTACTTAAATAAATACTATTCTTAAATCATATTTACATGGTCATTGTGTATATATCACTACCAAATTTCAGTTTAAAATCCGACGGCGGAATCCGACAAACGGATAAAATTAGAATCGTCGTCGAACGTTTAATGTATTTTTTTAAATCCCAACGATTGTTTAATATGTGACATTAATTACATAGAGTTTGATATTCGATGATCGAAATTGATGGAATTTTACTGGCCAAATTTTGACATTAATGGCATTTTACTGTTGTGCAAAGTTTATCTGACAGACTACCGTCGAATATCCGATGGGAAATTGATTTATATATATGTAGGGCCGAATACCTATTTACAAGTTCCACATTTTTTTATACATCCCATGGTTTTGAAATGTTATAGGCCTATTTTGAGGTTAATTTTGATTGGTAATCATCACTAAAAGCTATTTGGTGAGGAAAAATGTCAGATAAAATTACTCAAGGATTGGGCCAAGGAGACGTGGGATCGACATCGAGGGCTCCAGAGGATAGAAAATTTATTTCCCTTGTAAAAAGTGCAAGGGATTGAAGGTAAGGAGACTTTTAATAACAACAGCTAAAAATCATTGCAGAACTTATGGACATGTTGAATTCGGAGATGAATATAATCCATTAGTAAGTACTTATTCATTATCATCCATTAGACCATAAGAGACTTGTTCTTTATATTTCTTATACATGCCATAAGAGACTTGGTCTTTACTTAGTTCAAATATATACTCAATTGCACAAGTGAAAATCTTCCAAAATATTCATTTTGTGTTTTATGCATGGAGAAAAATATCATGATGAGTTCTAGGTAGTTAATTTGCAATTAATATTTACGTTTTTTCATGAATATTTATGCTAGGTAGTTTGAAATTAATATTTGTGCTAGGTAGTGTTAGGTCCCTATATTACTAGTGTATTCCCTTATTGTTGTTAGTGTAACCCCCTTATTGTTATTGTTGTGCCCCTGTAACCCCAATATTGTTATTATTGTTCCCTTACATTATTATTGTTAGATTGGCTAGGATTATATTGTGATCCCATGGACTCCTATATATAGAAGGAGGTTTTGTCAAAATGGCTTATTTCTAAGGCATTGATATCTCTATTTATTCTATTTTTGGAGTTGGTTTCATAACATTTGGCATCAGAGCTTTGGATTCTAGGGTTTCGCTGCTCCAAACAGGTCATTGTGGAATTTTCACTATAACGTTTTTTCTACGAATATTCAGAAGATGAAATTTTTATCACGCAAAGATAAAATCTTGAGGAACTTCTTCTAAAAATTTCAGATCTTGGTTCGCAATATTTTCGGATATATGATCTGTGGAAGATAGGGTTATTTCAGGCTCCTAAATTTCATCTCAAAGAGGTTACCGTGGAGAAATCTTCATAACTCTCTCTTTGAGCATCGGATTGGAATTTTGTAAAAATTAGCTGCAAGTAAACATATTGTAGTTTCATGTATATCAATTTCAGAGCCTAAGGAGGAAAAAATGACACGTGGCACGCCATACAAGTTCGATCTATTGACCCAGTCCATAATTAGGTCATTGTGGGAGATTGGGCATAACTTTTCCTTGAAGAATCCAAATTAGGTCAGACCCATGGAATTATAAAGAAGATTCATAGGGATACTATAGGACAAATTTTCAAATATTTAAGATCTGAAATCACAGCGATAATTCAATTTCAATATCAAGCTCCTCAAAAGCAAGAACAAGGTGTGTATTTGTTTTTCGAATTGCATAAGTCTTGTTTGAAAAATCAGTTTGAATTGATTCCAAGGGCATATTGTAGAATAGATATCAGTATTGGGTTCTAAAATCCCCCCTAAAAATAATTCAACACCCATCAAGCCTTCAGAAGGCTCTACTATGACTCATGAAGACAAAGAAGTGCAACATGACATATCAAAATTACAAGAGAAAATGCACCAAATTTCGCTCTCACAAAGAGCAACAAAAATGAAATGGAAGTTTTGAAGAAAGGCATGGAAGATAAGATGGATGGTTTGAATAAAGGCATGGAAGCTAATATGGATGGCATGGAAGCTGGCATGAAAGCTAAGATGGAGGACATGGAAGCTAAGATCGATGAAAAAAATGAAAGACAACATGGAAAACATGAAGAATGATCTAAAAGTAGACATGGAAGGTTTGACAAATTTGATACAAGAAATGTTTCCTAATGGCGAAAAGATAATAGAGGAAACTCATTATGAGAAAAAGATACACGTTAATCGTGATTTCATAAACTCTAATGTTGGAAGGAAGGACCACCATATTCCAAATATGTATATGAGGAAGTTTGATGGCAAATATCCCGTAACATGGATACTACAGATGGAGCAATATTTTGATCTCAATAATGTGCAAAACACACAAAAGGTACGCATTGCAACTTTATATTTAAAAAAAAGTGCATTTCTATGGTATCGATGGCTTTTCTCCCATAAAAAAATTGTCACTTGGTCAATTTTTACGGAGGAAATAATAGCACATTATGAGGATACAAAGAGAAACAAATTCTTTAGCCAATTGATCAATCTCAGAAAAAAGGGTCCAGTTGTGGATCACATTGAGTACTTCCAAAAATTGAATATAAGGGTAACTGATACTTCATAGAAACACATGATTGATGTCTTCATAGGGAATTTAAAGGATAACATACAACATGAGGTTCGCCTTTGGGAACCTGATCCATTGGAGAAGGCATTTAGGTTGGAAAGAAAAATCGAATGTAAAATTATGGCAACAAGGAAGCCTACCACTCACATCTATAAATATAGAAGTGTTGCTACTCCTAAACTTCCACAATATACAAGGTTGACACCACAAAAATTGAAAGAAAAAAGAGAAAAAGGGCTTTGCTATAGTTGTGATAGAAAATACACTAAAGGGCGTAAGTGTGCTGAGAAGAAATTATTTTACATAGATTGTGAAGAGGAGGAAGAAAATGAACAAGAAACACTACAAGGAAAAGACCTTATAGTGGATGTTTTTGAGGAACCCATTATAAAAAAAAACCAAGACATCCGTTTTTTGTGGAGGTTACTCAAGGAGGTTAGCGGGTGGAGGTTTTTGCAGATGTTTTTCATCTGGTGTGCTTATCATCCTAACCCGCACTGGTACGTTCAACCAGAAAAAGCACTGGTGTGCAAAAAAATTAGCACACCAGACACCATGTGCTCCGTACAAACCCACCCCGGTGTGTCTTATTACTGTAGCACATCAGTGCTTTACAAAGATTCTGCACCGGTGCATCCTAAAACCACCCGCTAAAACTGAAACCACCTGGTGCAGTCTTAAGAAACCGCACCAGTGCACTTATAAAACCCCGCGCACCGGAACACGGTAAATAAAAAGAAATTACGGCCAAAAAACTACATTTTCCACTTTTCAGTGCTCTAGATTTCTCAAGCACCGGTGCAAGTTATCCTTATCTGAGCCACCCTAACATCGGTGCTCCCATTGCACCCATTGCACGCACTGCTGCTCTGCATTGTCCATCAATCTTCAATTTGAATTTTGCAAAATGGTGGGAAAATTTACTTTTGCAAATTCTACAGCCAATATGCCTCCTCGACGGCCAAATGTACAAGTATTTTTCTTGTTTTTCCATAATTAAGCCTTTTAGCAGATTAGAATTGTAAATTAACTTAAAATTAACCATTCTTAAAAAAAAAAAAATTCTTGCGCGGTGCGCTCGAGCTGTTCATCTCGCACCGATTCGCAGTGCTGCTTGTAAATTTATAGGCCACACTGCAACTAGTGCTTACGGTATCTGCACCAGTTCCAGGGCAGTACCGAAAGGCGCACCATTATATTTTAAAATTTACAAAATATGCAGTGCGCTCGGTTACCCAGCCACACCTTTGACCCTGTGGAATAACGACAATGCGGTGTGTTGACTTAAATCTCCACCACGGGGCAGGTATTTTTGTCAGCGCACCGCATTCTAGAATTTTGACATGGTCAATGGTGCGGCTTGGTAAAAGATCGTATCGTTGACTATGTAATGATTTCGGGATGTCGGTGTGTTGACCAAACCATACGCTTCAGGGCATATAGTTTGGTCAACGCACTGCCCTCCAAAACCGGTCCATAGTCAACGGTGCAGTGTGTTATACCACCACACCGTTGACTTATGAAAAATGCCAGGAAGGCATTGTGCTGTAAATTTTAATGTGCACCCTCGCTGATGTGCTAGAAATTTTCTGGTGCACCGTCTCTGGTGCGCGACAAAAAAAGATGCACCATTACCGGTGCAAGCCTGTTTTTTGTGGCGCACTGACTGCTTTTTTTTTCAAAAAAAATTATATATGTATATTCCTAAATACATGTCTCATTTAATAAAAAATTGTATTTAATATGTCAATAATTCAAAGATGTGAAAGGAGAGAACAGAGGGAACAACAACAACAACAGGCAAACCAGTATAACATGGTTTGCGAGTGGGAGGAATGAGAAAGGGAGAGAGATGCATTCCCTCGCCCTATTATAGCAGCTACCCAGGGGCTCCTAAGGCAGGTAGGCCTCCTTAAGTTCTATGAGGATGCTACTTCCCTAAAGGGCCATGGTGTGTTTTTTCAACATCTTATCCGCAGGTGGAATGCCCACCTACAGGCTTTCCGAGTTGGTCCTAACTAGTGGTACACGCCCACTGAGGAGGACATCTATTTGATTATTGGGCTATCGAGGAGAGGGGTGGATTTTCCCATGTTCCCAGATGTTCCAGTTGGCTATGCAGTAGGGAGTCAATTGGCATACTCCCAGAGATACATTAGCGCAGATATACTGTCTCCTTCAGATTTTCAGGTCTCCGAAGGGAAGTTACATATTGTCGCATTTGGTAGTGAGGCGGTGAGGTGCCTCTCACTTCTAATTTCAACCATTTCACACAACACCAGTGATGGGCAACACATTAGTTGCCCGCTTCTATATTATGTTGATTATTTAATACAGGAACCATGACTTGTTAGGCGGTTTGCCATTTTTTTTTCAGCATTTCTATACAACCTTAGATAGATTCCGTGCTCAGGCACAAGGGAGGGTTAACTTCCCTTTTGTTTCAGAGATATTTTGTTTATTTTTTGAGAGGTTTCTAGAGATGATGCCTACTTTTGTTCGACGGCATCGTAGGCTGATGTTGCATGCACAGATGCACATGTGGGGACAGATGATGCCCAATAGGGGCGAGACTGAGTTTTTCGCGAGGATATTTCATGATGCACTGGAGTTGCTAGGCAATGTTGACGATCATCCCTTCATTATGGTCCTATGTCCTTATGCTGGTTTGAATTGGCGAGGGTGTGCCAACATCCTCTTCATAGATGATGAGCCGCCGAATGATAGATGTAATATTACTGTTTTATTTAAATTTATTCTAACATGTTCTTTAACTTGTTCTTATAAAATTGTATAATGAGATTGTCTATGTATTGTTGTGTACTTGTATATATTTTGCAGACATTGGGTATTTTTATGGCGAGGACATGCCAGCGCCACCAAATGATCTAGGTGTGGATCCTGATGACTATCAGGATATGCCAGATGCCAAGGATCATGAGGCTGGGGTAGAGAGACCTGCTCTTGCTAGTGCATCGGTATCAGGTTTTTCTAGGTGCGATAGGCTTAATAGCAGATTCAGGATGGAGTTGGGCGACCAACTCACTGCATTTATTGTTGAGGCAGGAGTCATGCCTGCTACTATGAGAGACATACAAGCCGATGGTAGGTTTTTACATATGTGGAGAGGCATGCCACGTGACATGTACAACTTGATGCGACATGTCATAGGAGCTACGACCTTAGTTACGCGGCTAGGGAGGACCGTTGCACATTATAGGCATGGTCGAGACACAAAATGTGATAGACAGTCCGCGATCAGCGACGCATCATCTGATGATTGTTTAACTCGCCTCGCACCAGATGAGCACCCTCCACTAGCATCGAGCAACAGTCATCATGGAGAGCAAGTTGAACCATTGACCACGTCTAGTCAGCAGCCTGCAACATCCAACAGTACTCATGATCATGAGCAGGTTGGACCATCAAACATGTCGAGTCACCATGATGAGCAGCCAACAATTGATCCTAATCAGCATGAGGCACCAATACGAGATCAGCAAGCACGTGATGATCAACATGTATCTAAACTTGTCAAGGTTGCACCATTAACTGAGCAGGCCTCCACTAGTACTGCTATTAATGATGTACCACCAACTGATCCATGACATTTATATTACAGTTGTATATTTTTGACATTATTCAGTTTATATATATATGGTCCATGTATTTTATGTTCATGTTGCAGTTTTACTTAATTTACATGTTGGTGATCATCATGATGCGTATATTGTTAGGTCATGTTAGATATGTTCATTTAATGTGAAACTTGCAGATAGATGTGTATGTGATTGCAGTTATTTCACTTGAGATGTATATTTGATGTTTGTGCTGTGATGATGTTATATAATGCTAATTGTGTTTTGTTAGATGATCATGATCACGATGATGTTAGCAAATTTGAATGTGTTTTTTAGTCAAATATGATATTTGTACGATGGTTATCATGATCGTTATGTTTATTAATTAATTTAATATTAAATGATCATGATATTGTAAAATTGTAATATTTGTAATTCTAACTGTATGTAAAATTATAAAATTGTAATTGTAATTGTATTAATTGTAATTTTAATTGTAATTGTATGTAAAATATTTGTAAAATATTAATTGTAATTGTAATATTTAATTTATTGTGAAATGATTGTAATTTTAATTTTAATTGTAATTGTATATATGTAAAATTGTAAAATTATAATTATATTTCTAATTGTATGTAAATTTGTAAAATTGTAATTGTAATGGTATATATGTAAATTTGTAAAATTGTAATTGTAATTGTAAATTTTAAAGTTGTAAAATTGTAATTGTATATATTTAAAATTGTAAAATTGTAATTGTAGTTGTAATTGTACCTGAAATTGTAAAATTGTAATTGTAATTGTAATTCTATGTAAAATATTTGTAAAATTTTAATTGTATTACTGTGAATTGATTGTAATTGTAAAATTGTGATTTTAATTGTAATTGTATGTAAAATTCTAAAATTGTAATTGTAATTTAATTGTAATTGTATGCGAAATTGTAAAATTGTAATTGTAATTGTAATTGTAATTGTAATTGTAATTATAATTGTAATTATAATTGTAATTGTGTGTAAAATATTTGTAAAAAGTTAATTTTATTAATGTGAAATGATTTTATTAAAATTTTTATATTTGTAAATTTGTAAAATTTTAAATAATTGTAAAATAATAAATCTAGAATAATATGAATTATTGTAACATAATAAAGTTTAGAAAATAATGCAAATAAATTCATGTACTTTAGAATTATCATCATTTTATTATGATATTACATACAAAAAAAATAACTTTATATAGTACACCATTGTTTTTGAGATCAACATAATTGCAAATTATCAATTGAAATATTTATTTTAACATTAACACAATGCAAATTACCAATTAATTCAAAATACATATTATAATGTTTCGAAAAACCCATCTTAAAAAGTATAAATATTGATGAAATAACACATGTACCATATCACTCTCGGTTCTCATGATCACCCTCATTATCTTCCAACTCACATGGCATGATAAGACTATTGTTCTCAAAAATATGTTTTGATCTAGGGTCATGTCTCAATACGAACCACCAATCCCTATCCAACACATCTGGGTTAAAAAACACCTAGTTGCAGTGTTCGGGGAAAACATAGGGCTCCTTAGCTTCATCCCACGTCTTTCTAGAGTTGATACATATCAGTATACTATCATGATCTTCCTTTACATTATTCCGATCAAAGGTGTCCCACCACTTGCACCTAAAAATAACACATTGGAAAGAAGAGAAATCCACTTAAATGATCTCTTGTATCTTTCTGATGTAACCTAACGTCCCTCGTACTAGGTTTTGATGATGGTGGCTAGATCGACTAGATTTATCGAACTTGACTTCCACTCCATAGTCTTGTGTGATGTTTCTAGCATCAGCATTTTCTGTGCGAAAATGGTGTCCATATGCCCACATAGATGGGAACAAATGCACCTATTATAAAAAAGTTAAAAAAATCATAGTGTCATGTGTCTTATAATAACCCAACAGTTAAAATATGAAATATAGATGTCTTATAAATTTCAAATTTACATATAAATTAAATAGATTATTACCAATTTGTTGCATCCAATATCTATGTTTAGCACATCCCCTTCAGCATGTGGGTAACAACCGGTTACACCGTATTTCTCTCTGAATTGGTCAGCAACCCAACTGTTGGGGCATATTTTCTTTTAAATGATCAGAATAAGGCACACTTCTACCATTCAACCGTATAAATTCTCTCCTATCACTATCCCATTTCATCCTCTTTTTTTCATACAATGCGACCCACGGTTGTGTCCCTTCAGAATAGTAAAGAATGAATTTATTGATTGCTTCAATTTCTGCATTCGCTGATGAAATCAAACTGACATTATATAGTACATAGTTATCAAAATATACATTATATCGAATTTCAACATGAATATTTACTGTGTAAATTTGAAAAATTATAAGTCGTTTACTCTTTATCAAGCACTTTTTTCCACTCGTTTGGTGCAACTACCCTTCTCTTTTGTCTTCATCCCTTTCATCGTCCCAAATCACCGCACCTAGTCTGTTGTCAATTTTCTTGATGTAATCACTGGAATAATAGAAAGGCTCATACAATATATATGTATCCCTCTGCCATAGACCCCTCGGGTTTTTCCCTTTGTCGAACAAAACCTTTCAATTTCTTCATGTACCTCTCTAAGAAGAACATCCAACAACAAAAAACCACCCCAACTAATTCAACCTCATCTACTAGGTGGATTAGAAGATGAACCTACAAGTCCATGAAACTCGTTGGCAGTTCCTTCTCAAACATACAAACAATCTCAACTATCTCTTGACGCCACCATGGAATGCTACCCACATGAATCTCCTTTGATGTGATCCAATGTACAAATGTAGATAATTTAGATATGAAAATCCTAGTTCTTGAGGGAATTCATGTTTCACACACCCACTCACGAACAAAGGATAATGACACTGTAAATTTATAAACATGTGCAATAATATACAAAATTGGTTATGTTTTATGATCCCTGCATGGGATAAAATTTATTAATATAACAAATAATAAAATGATCATGATTTTTTACATTATACATACTCTTAGAAGATTCAGATGGTCATGCAATTTCAACCCTGACAAATGGTTATCCACGGTGAAGCAACGTCATAGTGAAGACCCGTATGAAGATGGCACCCTCACACCCATTATAACTTCCTTTTCCAAAGAAAGATCATTTTTTTAAAATTCCAAGGGACATAACCTTCTTTTAAATACCATGGATTAGAGGGACCAGCGCCTGCCTCTGATCCTGTACTTTCTAATCGTGTTGGCCAATGTTTCTTTTTAGTTTTTGAAGTAATAATATCTTTACTAATAACGAATGTGTCACTTTTTTTCGATGATATGTTCCTCCATAAAGAAGATGAAAATTTTTTAAATATATGCATGGGATCTAATAAGTTTGTAATCTTAAGATTCTCCCAATATGGGAGGTTATAAAAGATAGATTTCCTTTTCATCCCAATGGGAAATTTCTCAACATAGGTGTCGAAGAATTCTGGATCATCAAACATAGGCTCCCCATTTGAATCAAACATTTCTATGAACTCCTTCTCCTTCTCTCTCTCATATGCACTAAGCCATTCAGTTGGTGTCGTTATTGGAGGCCTTTGGGTTCTCTCTCGTTTACCATTGAAAGCGGATGTTACTGTTCTGTAAGGGTGTTCTTCTGGGAGGAATACCTTGGAGCAATCATACACTGGCTTTCATAGGTCCTTGGACCATCTAGATTTCAGAGAAGGTCCACAACATTTACATCCAAAATACCCTTTTGTTACAAGACCTATGAGATTATTGTATACAATTAATATGCATGGAACTTTAAAGAATATCATGAAGATTAGAACAATTACAACGAATTAAATAAGTAATATGTGAAATAATATTGTTATGTATATAAACGAATCAATAAATTAAACATGTAATTTACTAGAGCAAACTCCTAAGACTAGATAATCATGTTTCGTGTAAGCACATATGCCATACAATGTAAAACTCCTCTCTTCTGCGATGGGTCTTGATATATTGTATACATTTATCCCATCCATAATTCCTTCAATTCATCTACCAATGGTTGTAAGTAGACATCCATATTCTTCACTTGTCTTCTACCAGGGACTATGAGAGCCAACATAAGATGTTCATTCTTCACGGATAACCATGGGGGGATATTGTTATTGATCACTACTACAGGCCAAACAGAATAGTTGGTGTTCTGGAGGGAATATGGGTTGATGCCATCCATGGCTATGCTGAGTCGTAGACTTCGTACTACATCCTTGAATTTTTCAGGCCATGTATCCTCTATATGCTTCATGGCTATTGAATCAGTTTGGATTCGCATAACTCCCAACTCACTTTTATGTGAGGCATGCCATCCCTGCAACATAGCTAATTATTTGCAAAGAAAGAGCCTTTGAATCCTTGGGATTATAGGCATGTGCCTCAATATCTTAAAGAGAGGACCAATACGCGATTTACCCTTATTTTTTTATTTATCATACCTGTCATGCCCACATTTTGGACATATATCTTTATCTACGTATTCTCCTCTATATAGAATATAATCAATTGGACATGCATGATATGATATGTACTCAACACCCAACATTTTCAACAATTTATTTGCCTCTTCGCAACAACCGGGCAAGACATTATCACTCAGAAGAACCTTATCTTTGAATAACCTATAGTTGGTGATCATGGAAAAATAGATTAATAAATGTACATTAATTCCGATATAATTATTAACGTTCGTAAAATTTACCATTTGTAATGTTCATTGTGTACTGATTATATTTCTCAAATTTATATAAGGGAGGAATTTATGGTAACTTACCTCAAAATTTCCAAGAAACATGCATTCGACAAGCCAAACATTGCTTTCAAGTTGTATAGTAACATTATTGTCCCCAACTGGGTAGACTTTGACTGACCACCAAGTCCAAAGAGAGGGGTGGTGGAAGCAAATTTAAGGCTTTCGAAAAAGGTGTCAGCGATATGAGCATCATCCCCTAGCTGATCATCGTTTTGGAATGCATCTAACAACATTGTCTCCATGGAAATCGTATCCCTTAAGTAATCATGCATACCAACCTCTATTTGATTACCTCCATTGCAAGCTTGTGAAGAACTACTATTTCTATATTCATTCCTAATTGGTGAATCTGGACGTAGCAAGAATTGAATCAGTGGTTGATTCAACCATTCTTAGTACCATTCCTCTCTGATTTTTTATCTTAATTTAGTCTTCTCTCGATTTGACATTGTCGTGGGGTGAAACAGAAGATGGTAGGTAGGTCACTCATCATCACTAGAATCCTAATAATTTAAAAAATATATATATTTGAACATGATTAGTACAAAATATATGATATCAATTAGTAACCACGTTGACAATATTGCATGATTAATTGGTTTGACGTTGAAATAATTACATTAATAAATATAGCAAAAAATTATAATTATTACCATCATTATCCCAGGATTGTGGCTAGAAGGTGCAATATTGTTACAATTGGCAGGGTGAAGCGGTTGTCCATTTTCATCTACCAAATGCACCTTGCGGTATACTTCTCCTGATAAGAGATTCTGACATTTTGGATTTGTTTGAATATTTTTTTCATTTGAACTCGATTTTGAATATGCATGAACCTGCAAATTTGTATGCATTATAAATTTAATTAATTTGTGCATGGTTCACATGGAAAAAAAAACATAAATTCAATTAGATAATGAAAATATAAATAAAATATGAAGTAAATATTATGTCTCGAGATGGATAGGGAGAACTCCATGATGGACTTTGAGAAATATTATGGAACGAGCTGGATTTTGAAGAATTGTCCATTCGATATAATTATGATATTTTCTCCCTTCATTTGAGCAAAATCAACAAAAAATTTTGGTGCACACACCTAAAAGTAATTTCAGTTCTTTAAAAATGGACTCTTGTTATCGGTGCTAATGTACAAATCACTACATTGGTGTGTTTTAGTTACTGCACACTGGTGTCGTGTTATGAACGGATGCACCGGTGACGAATAACTGCAAATAAAAAAAGTGCAACTCTATTTTATTTAAGTGAAAAAAAAGAGGTAAATTGAAAAATGGGTGGAAAAATATTTTCAAAAATCTAATTTCATAAAACAACTCTTTAAATACTAAACACTTTTCATTATTTCACTATTTTTACAAAAAAATTCATCCAGAGATTTGCAAGAGACATACTTGGAGCAATAGAGCACGAGAGCACTCTTGAGCAGCGAAATATGTTCGAACATAAATATTTAGAAAATCAGAATTCCAAACCTTTGGTAATTCAAACCCTGTAGCATAGAATTTCAAACGATCTCGTGATTAAAGTTTATTGTTTTTTTTATTTTTCTGTAGTTTTTTTTACGCAGTAAGAAAAAAATTTCAATTTGTTTTTCATTTTCAGAAACAAAATTTAAAAAAAATCCATTTTTATCCTAAACCATACATTATTTTTGTTTCTGCCCTTTCTTCTCCCTGTTTCTATGATTTCAGAATTAGGGCTTTTCATTTTAGATTTATAGGGTTTGTATTGATATATATAGGCATAAGACATCCAACCCATGGGATGACTTGCATAGTCGGATCCCAATCCATGTCGGCCCCTACATGAATTTTTAAAAAATGGATTTTTTTTTATCGGTGCTCCCGGCATAACATAGCACACTGGTGCTGGATTATCCTAGTGCACCGTGGAAGTACTGTGTGATAAAAAATTTAAAAACAATTTTTTTTTAATCAATGTGCCATATGTAAAATAGGGCACCTGTGCACTATTTCATTATGGTGCACAGCGCTTGTGCTGTTTCACAAAAAAAAAATGTTGTGTTAATCGGTGCACCATGTAACATATAACACACCGCACCAGGTCTCCTAGTTGACAGAGAGCACCGTATGGTGGTCCCTTGTTTGCGCGGGGTGTTTATGCTACAAAAACTAACACTTGACACTTTTTATTATTTTGTTTGTGTTAATCAGTGCGGTGGTTAACATGTAACACACCAGTGCTACTTATTTACATAGAGCACCGTACGGTGTATTATACTGTTTTGGCAGTGCGTTTATAAGACCACTACGCACTGACGTTGGTGCGTACACCATGAATGGCTCACTGGTTACTTGATATATTTTTTTTACCTGAAAAGTTGACCATTTATTTATAAAATATATTAATGAATGATATGGTATAGGTTTCATATTGATAAAGAAATGGTTGACAAGAGATAAAGTAATAAAAACATTGATAACACATCAACAAAAGCGAAAAAGGCAGGTTCTTTGTAAATTCCTTACAAAAATTATTATTTTTTAACTATATGTAAGTTTAACTAATATGTATTGTTTACTGTGTATTATGCAGAGCCATAAAATGGCGAAGCTCGATAAGATTATTTATGATCTAGGACCAGAAGAGCGTAAAATATTGATGGAAAAATTGCAAAAGGATGAATCAGGTGAATGAAAAAAATACTATCGATCCAATATGAGTTTCTTTTTTTAATTTTCGTTAATAATATACTTAAAATTATTAGATAACATGTGTCAAACAATATATTAATTCACATATGTTTAATGTTCTACAAGAACCAACAACTCAGAAAAGGAATGTTTTTCTAAGAAAAGAAAAAAAATAGAACATGCAAATGAAAATTAATTGCTCCTTAGCTCATCTGGAGTGGTGTTGGACGTTAACGAAAGGGGGGGAATTTTTTACAAAAGTTTGAGGGATCTAGTGGAATGAATGTATAGACGTTCTTCCCACTTACAATACAAAAGTCAATCCAATGATTCAAAGAACCAAATTTTATCTAAACTATAGGAAGAGTTTCCAGATAATTGGTCAATGAGACATGTCAAAGTTTTAATAGCAAAAACATACAACAACAAAAAAGAAGGAATGAAAAAGTAATATTCCTTTAAATGTTTGGCTAGAATTATTTATAAATATCACTTTTGTTATATTTACTTTTCATATATCAATATAAAAATTAAATAGTTTATTTTCATGTTACATTTTCAGGAATATTATGAAAATCTCAAAAGATGAACGAGTTGATATCAGAAATATGCTTGTAGGAATGTCCAAAAAGGTGTACAAGGAGATGGTCAAAGAAATGGAAAAAATTGCATCGCATGAGGAGCCATCTCAACAACAACGTGCTTCAATTGTAATATGTAATCATTGAATTTTTCAATCATTAGGTACAATAAATAAACAATTTAGCATTAAATATTAATTTTCAAGTATTTTCTTGCAGAAAAGAAAAGAAAATGGAACCCATTCAGCTTATAAAATAGGACGACAAGGAAGAAAAGGGTTGATATCTAAGTTTGTGAGTAATTTTTACTTCCTTATAACAACTTAACTATATTTCATTTTTTTATTTTTTTAAGTTTTTTTACAAAAATCATCATTGAATGTCTTCAAACAGGTGCTAACATACAAATAATCATCAGATGAATTGATTGACATTGGGTTAAATATGGGTTGTGAGTATATATAGGCATATCAGAAATTAATTGTGGAATTTGTAAGCATATATCGATATTGTTTTACTTAGCTCCGTCTATAATTAATAGAACAAAAAAATCTTTTATATTAAATATATGATTTGTTATGGGGTATAAAACTTGCAGGAAACAAAGTATGGAACTGTGCCAACAGATGAAATCTTGAAATATGGCATACTACATGGTTTTGAAAGAATGTGTATAGTTCATTAGTCAATTGTTGCTATGGTACTTCATTTCTTCGATTTACATTCATGTATATTATTTAATATTACAATTTTAATTATTCTCACCAATGTATATACACTCATTAAAGTTTATTTTTATGTTTGTACATGGAAGGTGAAGAAGAAGAAAACAATCAACACCATGAACAAAACATTCCTGAAAATAACCCATGTCATGTAAGTAGCTCTAGCAGTGACAGTAGTTCAAGCAAAGAATGATGATCACTATGTTTGGATATCAAAGCAAGGCGTTGTATTTTTTGAAATATTTATCTGTGAAATCAGACATTTTGTTTAATGTAATGGACATAGTGTCCCAATTGAAAGACAAAGGGATAACAATAATTGTCCCATTTTGTATGAAAAATTATGTCTTATATATATATATATATATATATATATATATATATATATATATATATATATATATATATATAATATGTTTGAATTTATTCTATTGCATTCTCCATTTTCGTTGTGAAATGTAACACCACTGATTAAATTTATGGATGTTTAAATATTATAATGAAGAGATGTGAAATTTGATGATATTATATAACAAATTAATCCAAACATCACATTCAAATGAACTAATAAAAATGTATTTCATATGAATATTGTTATAAGATATGTGTCATCTTTTGATGAATAATTAATTAAAAAAAATCACAATAATTATGATATGATATAACAAATTAATCCAAACATCACATTCAAATGCATTAATTAAAAATTAATTAATATGAATATTGTTATAAGATGTGTCGACTTTTGATGAATAATGAATTTTAAAAAATCACAATAATTTCACTGTCACAGGTCGATGTTTCTAAAACATATAAAATGAACACTGGTGCGTGTCAGTGACTGTACACTGGTGCGTTTTTATGATACAACGCACCGGTGCATTTCTATGACCAGTAGGCACCACAAAAATACCAATACCAATTATAAATCTTGGTGCGTTTGTGCGATACTGAGCACCAGTGCGTTTATGTGAGTCTACGCACCGGTGCATTTGTATGACCTATGGGCACCACAAAAATACCAATACGAATTAAAACAAATGGTGTGTTTGTCTGATACTACACACCAGCGTGTTTCTATAACTCGATGTACCGGTGCGTTGAGACAACCTATGAGCACCACACAAATCCCAAGACCAATTAGAACAGCCCCGTGTGTTGTATCACCAACATTGCGCCCCGGTGTAGTTGTATACCTTGACGGCCTAGTGCATTCACCTTTGACTGCCTCAGGCCACCTTCTAGATGGCACACACCGGTGCATTGAAACCTTAGTAGCACACCGTTGAAAAAAAATTTTGTAATAACCTTTGGCCTCCCAGTTTTTTTAGTTGTGTTGAAATTCCATTAAAAGCTCTGCCAAAACCTCTGTAACCGTAAACGAATGTTGTAGAAAATGTGTTTTTGACAATTTTGGCCAATTTTATAACACTAAAAACCTCCTTTATAACCTCCGCTAGAGGGTCTTTTCCTTGTAGTGAAAATTCAAAAGAAGAGGATATACACTAGGAACCGACCCTAGAAGAATAAGAAATGAGTCCAACCATATCGTGTAATGCATTGGCAGGAATTACCACTCCTCAAAATATCAAGATAGAAGGACATATCAAGAAGAAAAATGTAATAGTGTTGATTGATTCGGGTAGTACATATAATTTTATTCATTGTAAGGTAGCCAAGGAATTGAATTGTTTCCTATACCCAACACCTGAATTTCAAGTGATGGTTGCAAATGGAGGAACTATAAATTTCTCTAGAAAATGCCATAATATCAAGCTAACCATGGGGGAATATGTATTGAATAGTCCAATTATTTAAATTCCAATGGGAGGTGCTAATGTTGTACTAGGAATACAATGGTTACAATCTCTGGGGATGGTAGCTTTTAATTTTCAAGAACTTTTCTTGAGATTTTTTTCGGAAGGAAAGGAAGTCGAATTACAGGGTATTGTAGGGAAGCCAGGAAAGATAATAAGCTATAATTTCATGACAAAGCTTCTGAATAAATAACAACAATGCGTAATTGAACAATTATGCTCACTAGAAGTTCCAACATCAAAACCATCTATTTCTCCAGATCCCCAGAAATTCTTGGACAATCATTCCAAGGTGTTTGAAACTCCCAAAGGACTCCCACCTATTCGTGATCATGATCATGCTATTAATTTGATTCCAATAAGTGTTCCTCCCAACATCAGGCCTTATAGATATCCTTATGTCGAAAAGAGTGAAATTAAATGTATGATTGCATAAATGTTAGAGGCTGGTATAATTCAACCTAGTCAAATTTATTTCTATGCTTCAGTAGTATTGGTGCACAAGAAGGATGGATCATGGTGTATGTATCCACATTATAGGGAGCTCAATGAGCTCACTATTAATGATAAATTTCCCATTCCTATGATTGATGAATTATTGGATGAATTACATGGAGCAATTTATTTTACCAAGTTGGATCTCTGTTCAGGATATCATCAAATTAGAATGAAGACTGAGGATATTCCGAAAACAAAATTTTGAACTCATGAAGGTCATTATGAATTTTTGGTCATGCCTTTTGGCCTTACCAATGCACCTTCTACGTTTCAAGGGTTGATGAATTCCATTTTCAAACCCTTCCTTAGAAAATTTGTGCTAGTATTTTTTGATGATATACTAATCTACTTCAGGTCTTGGAAGGATCATGTTCAACATGTTGATAGGGTGCGCAAACTATTGGAGGAGAAACAATTATATGAAAAAACATCCAAATTTTTCTTTGGAGTACAAGAGGTGGAATATCTGGGTCATATTGTATCTCATGAGGGTGTTAAGGTAAACCCTAACAAAATTAAATCCATTAAGGAATGGAAAGTACCCACAACCATAAAGCAGTTGCGAGGATTTATCGGGTTAACATGATATTATCACAAGTTTGTTAAGAATTATGGGAGAATAGAAGCACCTCTAACAACATTATTGAATAAATATGCATTTTCATGGACTCCTGAAGCAACTAAGGCCTTTGAACATCTTAAAGAGGCAATGTGCCTAGTACCGGTCTTAGCTACGTCAGACTTCACAAAAACCTTTATTGTGGAATGTGATGCCTCAGGAAATGGAATTGGCGTTGTTTTAATGCAATAAAGAAGACCCATTTCTTTTGAAAGTCATCCAATCAAAGGAAAGTATTTACAGAAAGCTATTTATGAGAAGGAAATGTTGGCAATACTACATGCACTAACGAAATTGCGACCTTACCTAATGGGAAGACACTTCAAGGTAAAAACTGACAATGATAGTCATAAACACTTTTTGGAACAAAGAATATCTTCAGAAGAGTAGCAAAAATGGGTCACAAAGATGTTGAGTTATGACTTTGAAATCAACTACAAAGAAGGGAAGCTAAACATTGTTGTAGATGCACTCTCAAGAAAGGATGAAGAGGTGGAATCATTGCTTTGTGTCATTTCTATTATCCAACCAAATTGGATAACCAAAGCAAGGGATGAATGGAAGAAGGACGAAGAAGTGTGGACACTAATTCAAAATTTGAAGCAAGATCCTACTACATCTGATACATTTAGTTGGAAAAATGATTCCTTATGGTAAAAATATAGCTTATATATTTGTAAGAATTCAAAACTAAAACAAAATATTCTTTTGGAATTGCACACTTCTCCTTTAGGAGTACACTCATTATTTTTAAAAACTTACCACAGGGTGAAGAAATAATTTTTTTGGGATGGCCTTAAATCTGATATTCAAAATTTTGTGGCGGAATGTTTGGTTTTCCAGAAAAATAAAGTTGAGATAATTAAGACCTCAGGTCTTCTACAACCTTTATCCATTCCAAGTCAAAATTGGGAGTAGATTTCAATGGAATTTAGCACAAGCTTGCCTACTTCTGAAGGAAAGAGTGTCATCATGGTGGTAGTCGATAGACTTACCAAGTATGCATAATTTTGTGCATTATATCATCCATTTAAAGCAAGCACAATTGCTACTGCATTTATAGAAACAATTCAAAAGCTACATGGAAACCAAAAGATTATTGTAAGTGACAGAGATCCCATTTTTATTGGAAATTTTTGGACATAATTATTTTCTTTTTTGGGTACTCAACTAGCTCATAGCTCATCTTATCATCCTCAATCTGATGGTAAAACTGAGATAGTGAATGAATTTTTGGAAGGATATCTTCGTTGTTTTGTGTCTGATAAGAAAACACAATGGGTTGAGTGGTTACCTCTTGTTGAATGGTGGTGTAACAATTCCTTCCATACTGTATAAAAAATGACCCCATTTATGGCATTATGGATATAATCGACTTTCCATCACATCATCTTTAAGATAAAATTCTAAGGTTGAAGAAGTGGAAGATAACATCGAGCATCAACAAGAATTTCTCCAACTCTTAAAGGATAACCTAAATCTGGCACAAAATTGAATGAAACAACAGGAAGATCAACATCGCAGTGAGAGAAGTTTTGATGTAGGAGACTGGGTATTTTTACGGCTACAACCATACAAACAAATATCCCTCAAGCAAGCTAAGAAGGTTAATAAATTATCGCCAAAGTAATATGGTCCTTACAAGGTGTTGCAAAAGATTGGTACTATGGCATACAAATTGGAGCTTCTTGCTTCTTCGCGAGTGCATCCATTGTTCCATGTTTCATGCTTAAAGAAGGTTATAGGTGACAAACTTCCAGTTCAAACAATATTTCCATAACTTAATTAGGAAGGAAAAATCATATTGGAACCTGAAGCAGTCACAACTCGACAGCCACGAAATTGATCAATTTCAGAGTATCTCATCAAGTGGAAGAACTTACCACCTAAAGATTCTACATGGGAAGATGATAATTTTATACAGAAGCATCCAGAGCTACTCAAGCATTGATGACAACATGTTTTTGAAGGAGAGGGGCATGTTAGGTCCCTATATTACTAGTGTAGTCCCTTATTGTTGTTATTGTAACCTCCTTATTGTTATTGTTGTACCCCTGTAACCCCAATATTTTTATTATTGTGTCCTTACATTATTATTGTTAGGTCGGCTAGGATTATATTGTGACCCCATGGAATCCTATATATATAATGAGGTTTTGTCATTTGTAACATGCAAGAATTGTTAATTTATGCAATGTATAGGAGGTTGACCCCTCGAAGTGGCTTATTTCTAAGGCGTTGATCTCTCAATTTATTCTACTTTTGGAGTTGGTTTCATAACAGGTAGTTTGCAATTAATATTTATGCTAGGTAGTTTTGAATTAATATTTATGGCACTAGGTAGTTTTGGCATTCTCTCTCTCTCTCTCTCTCTCTCTCTCTCTCTCTCTCCAAAACTAACCTCATCTCCTCATTGGTGTGCTATGTTTCTCATTTGTTCAAGTTTCTTCTGCTAGGATTTAATTTTTCCCTCCCTCGTAGCACTACATTTTCCAATTTCCTTCATTCCTAGCACTATGTTTTTCAATTGTCCTTTTCATAACACTAGATTTTTCACTTTTTTAACTTTCTAGTGTTATATGGTTTCTCATCTACCTTAATTTATAGTGCTAAGATTCCTCCTTGTTTTCTTTTCCAGTGCTAGGAATTCCAAATGTGCCCTTTTATAGTGCTAGGCTTCCTAATTTATCTTTATTCTAGCGTTGAGTTTGTCAATTAGGCTTCTTTCTAGCAGTAGGATTTGCAATTAGGCTAATTTCTAGTAACATTGATTTTGCAATTGTACCCTTTTCCAGTGCTAGGAGTCTCCGAAAGTCGTCATTCCAACATTGATCAGTTTCAAATTTGTTCCTTTTTCCAGTGTTAGGTTTTGAGATTGTCCTCCTTTTGACCTTTTTCTGTGTTTTCCTTCATCCTTTTTCTCTTGAATTGGTTACAAGGGACAATTTCCTTAGGACATTAAAAATGAATATTCAAATGCAAACATAGAATAAAAAAAAAAACATGAGAATAGACCCTGTTGTATCTCAATATGGCACAACTGAAATATGAAATTTTTTAAAAAGAATATTATTTTAGCACAGGATTAAAATTTCTAAATTTGAAGCAGCAGATAATTTTGTTGGACTCACTCCTTGGATGGAAGGAAAATAAACAGAGATGAAGGTGTTGAAAGAGAAGAAAGTGATGAGGATTTATGTTGGTGAGGATGTTGATCTAGAAGGTGAAGATAAGGAAGATTTTGATCTCGTTTTATCATGGAAGATTCTTGAATATACAAGAGTGATTTTGGATAAATAAGAAGCTTTCTATTGATCCATATTCTATTGAGTAGCATTATTACTGTACTTTAGGGTCATCTATAGCAGTTAATCAAAGCTCTGAAGAACATAAACATTTGAAGGTCGGAAATGTGGATGCTCTGCATTGTAATTATGCACATGGGGAAGATAACCCAAAATTCCAGTGTAGAATCTATTGGATGCTTGATAAGTCTTATGAGCATATTGTTCTTATTCATTACAGAGAAGTTACAAAGGCAAAGATTCAGATAACACAGTGTACATCATGCTGCAAATTACTTGAGTTTATTGTTGAGGAGGGCATGATTTATATGCCATATTGGATGATGGAAAACATGTTTTTATCAGAGATCTTGCAGGTATGAAATAAATCGATGATCCAAATCATTCACGCCTAGATCCAATAGAGTTACGAGGGCACAAAGTACACAAAAATTATGCCAATGAGTGGTCCCGGAGGTGGATTCATCAAAACCGCTTAGTCCAAGATCAATGCTTATTAATTATTGTGGCATCATTGTTCTCATTTCTAGAAACCTCTAAGAGGTGATCCCGTAGGCGGTTTAAGCTTTTTGAAAACCATTTGTGGTTTTCTATATGATCCACACATCATTCGTTATGATCCAAATATCATTTCATATGATTTAAAACCCCCATATATGTTTAAATTATAATGTACAAAATCATGATAAAAGGAGGGATTTTTGTTTTGTATTTTTAACACATAGAGGATATAAATTAATATTATATATATATATATATATATATATATATATATATATATATATATATATATATATATATATATATATATATATATATATATATATATATATATATAACGATCCACACATCATTCGTTATGATCCAAATATCATTTCCTATGATTTAAAAACCCCATATGTGTTTAAATTATAATGTACAAAATCATGATAAAAGGAGGGATTTTCGTTTTGTATTTTTAACACATAGAGGATATAAATTAATATTATATAAAGGCATTAAACATGTTTTTAGCAAAGATTTTGCAGGTATGAAATAAATCGATGATCCAGATCATTCATGCCCGGATACAATAGAGTCACAGGGGCACAAAGTACACAAAAATTATGCCAATGAGTGGTCTCGCAGGTGGATTCATCAAAACCGCTCAGTCCAAGATCAATGGCTATTAATTATTGTGATATCATTGTTCTCATTTTCAGAAACCTCTAAGAGGTGATCTCGTAGGCGGTTTGAGATTTTTGAAAACCATTTTTGGTTTTCTATACGATCCACACGTCATTCGTTATGATCCAAATATCATTTCATATGATTTAAAACTCCCATATATGTTTAAATTATAATGTACAAAATCATGATAAAAGGAGGGATTTTCGTTTTGTATTTTTAACGCATAGAGGATATATATATATATATATATATATATATATATATATATAAAGCATAATATATGTAATATTAATTTATATCCTCTATGTGTTAAAAATACAAAACGAAAATCCGTCCTTTTATCATGGTTTTGTACATTATAATTTAAACATATATGGGAGTTTTATATGAAATGATATTTGGTATATATACCAAATATCATTTCATATGATTTAAAACTCCCATATATGTTTAAATTATAATGTACAAAACCATGATAAAAGGAGGGATCTTTGTTTTGTATTTTTAACACAGAGGACATAAATTAATATTACATATATTGTGCTTTAGATAAATAAATAAATACACACACACACACACACACACACATATATATATATATATACATAAATCATTAGTTATGATCCAAATATCATTTCATATGATTTAAAACTCCCATATATGTTTAAATTATAATGTACAAAATCATGATAAAAGGAGGGATTTTCGTTTTGTGTTTTTTACACATAGAGGATATAAATTAATATTATAAAAATGGAAAATAAAAGCATTGTAGAGGTTCCATGTTTTTTGCCTGAGAAGCAGAAATTTTGTATTTGGATCTCCATGTTTTATGAATAAACCTTTCACATTTATTCTAGAATTTGTTGAATATGATTTGTCTTTCCATGTTTTTTATGTCTTTCTTCTTTAGAATTGAGTAAACGAAGCTGCTGGTATTTAATTTAAATTTTTTTAAGTTAAAGTTAAAATCCATAATGATGCGCTCCTCTATTCTATTTTTCACCTCCTAATTCTGCCATTTTTCTTCTAAAGTTTTAAACAAGAGATTCTGCACATGCACCCTATTGTCAAATACTTTCCATTATTACATCTTCGTGTCTTATATTTTCCATTTGTATTCATAAATAGAAGGCCACTTGAAATATTTTTCTCACACTGGAGACTGATAAGGATTAAATATTTGGATTTTTAAGAACATTGGAACACTAAAAAATTTTCATCATGTTTATTGATAAATGTCTTGGGCACCGATCTCCTTCAGCTAGATATTGTGTCCCAAGGTACAACTGAACCATCTAACTATGGTTCTACAAATCCTAGAGAGGGATCAAATCCCTTGAGGTGCAAACCTCTCCTCACTTTTTTACTCAAAAAATGGGTTTTCACCTTAAGGGATTTGATCCCTCTCGATGTTTCGTAGAACCAGAGTTAGATGGGTCTATACTAGTTTCTATTTATTTTAACTATTACATGTTCATATTATTAAAAGCATCAAATCTATGCAGTTATATTGATTTGTTAATATATTAAATGGAATCATTCCCATTAAGGGTATTTTTACTTTAATTATTATGAACGTGTAAGTTTTAAGTTGAGCCATATGCAAATCATGATTAGTTAACTAGCTAAGTTGTCTTTGTCTAGCTCTTTGTCGTCTTTTTTTTCTTATGATATATTTGTAAACATTTCTATCGTTTAAATATTTGCGATATCTCACTAATATAATTTTATTGATTGTAATTGTCTAGCATGGTGCTCCTAGGGCATTCCTCAAAGAGGAAGAGGTCGTTGTAGTACAAGCACATGTTCAAGAACAAGCAAATATTGAGCCGGATCAAGCTAATGTTCCTATGGAAGAATATAATGATGTTGATAACACATTGGATGAACATGGGATGAATAGATTGATCCATGAGACATTTAATAATGTTGCAGGAAGGGATGATGATAACGAACCGTATGTTGGTGGTTATGATATACCTATACTTGAGAGGGGAACTCAACCTCTTTTTGAAGGCTCTAAAACATCTCGTCCCTCTGATGTATTGCTTCTGGTCAACTTAAAGGTGGTGAATGGTTTTTCAAACATGTGTGACACAGCTCCTAAGGTATGTAATATATTTTGTGACATTTATTACATCATGATAAAGCATTTATATTGTTCCTTTGTTTTCAATTTTAGTATGTCGATCGCCATTTGTAACATTATTTGGATGCAATATGTATATTGTTTACATTAACCAGCACTATTGATTTCTGATGTTGTAGATTGTTAGGTGAATTTCTGTTACCAACGTCAAACGTTTTACCTCGCACGTACCAAGATTTACATGCCATTATGAAAGATATTGGAATGGAGTATCAAGTTATTCATGCATGTCCTAATGACGATATTCTCTATTATAAAGAACATGCGTTGAAAGACAAATGCTTAAAATGTGATGAGAGTAGATATCAAATCGATAAAGTAACAAAAAAGGTGCCGCGCAAGGTTCTTTTTTATATTCCCATAATTCCACGTCTGTGGCAATTCTTCAAGTGAAAAAACATAGCACAATTTATGGATTACCATGCAAAAAAAGAAGTGAATATGGAATTCTTCGAATGCTTGCAAATGGATCTGCATTTACAAATATAAAGGAAATATGGACAAAGTTTAAAGAAGAACCTCGTAATATTAAGCTTTCATTAGCAGCTGACAAAGTCAATCTATTTAGAGAGCTAAGATCTATTTACTCGATGTGGCCCGCTTTTTTTATCAACAATAACATTCCTCCTTAGATGCCAATAAAGAGGGATCACATAATATTGAAAATGATTGTTCCTGGTATTATTTTGTTTAGAATAAATATATTCGTTTACACAATAACATATCATGATTTGTCTTGTTTGTTTCATACTCATGTCTTAGATTTTTTTGTTTACTCATATATGTTCAATCATGTCTTATAATTATGTCTTCTTTTTTTTGTTACTCGTATATTTTCTAATTATGTACTGTATGTTAAATCAATTAGGTAAGTACCAGGTCAAAGATATGAATGTATATATCGAGCCTCTTATCAATGAGTTACTGGACTTATGCAAGGGAATCACTATGTATGATATATCTAGACCAACAGATGCACAAAGGGAATTTGAATTCCATGCAATGCTTGTATTGACAATTCATGATGCCCGAGGGATAACACATTTTTGTGGTATATTATAGCACTACCATGCACTTTAATAGTGTTTACTAGTTTTATGAAGTTCATTTTTTTAGCACAGATCTTTGCTAAGTTATGATTCCATTCCATAGTTTTATTTTTACGATCAAACTTCAAAAAATAAAAAATAAATAAAAAAATTAAAAATAAAAAAATGGTCGCTACCGGAATTTTTGGAAGCACCAGTTTTAGAATTTTCAGACAGTCTGTTATTTTCCTATTTCTATCTTCTTCTTCTTTTATTCCGATGTTGTCGAAATTTCTGGAAGCATACTCTGTTTATAAAAAATTAAAAATAAAATAAAACGCATCCGCTTTAGTTAAGCCACGTGTAATATTGTAAATACGCCTCAAATATTTTTAAAATATTTTCAGATCTAATGATAGGTGTCGTATTGCAATCAGTTAGTTTAATTCAAGTCGTAATATATGTTGAATCCATGTGTCACCCGCATTTATGAACTGAACCATTACCACGTCCTTCCTGTCAACCCCAAGTCAGTTTACGTATGTCTAGGTACATGTGTTCCTGAATGAAGGATATTGTGGTTCTTACACTTAATGCCATAACAGTTTGGTTGGCTGCACAACAGTGCTGCTGGAAATTTCGGCCAATTAACTGCAAATACTACGAAGGTGATTGTTTGTCACAGATCTTGTAGTCTCAAGACATCTGGAGCACTCCATATGGAAAAAATCAGCCAAATGAAGGTGATGATGGATTATCATATGTTGCATATCATGGTGAGGAATATTTTCAATTATGAAGGATGATTTGCATGGGGTGATGAACCAAAGTTTGGTTTTAAAAACCACCTAAAAGGCAAGACAATGTCATTCGAAGTTTTAGCTGTTTGAGTTTGAATTGCTGAGATTCATAGTTTGAGAATACAAGCCACACTTGTAAGGTAAAACTCTTCCTACTCTGCCACCTATCAGTTGCAAGATACAAAGTCATTTATTTTCTTAATATGACTAAAACAAGTGGTAAAATAAATCGAATAGAGCCACAAGGTGTAGATTCGAGGGTAGGAAGTTTTTTTATTCACTCAGGGTGGTATTCTCTTTGTACCATATTAGGGAGCTCTCACTCAGGAGTATCTCAAGAGTTTGATAACTCTTTTAAAGGATAGGAAGCTATAGTTTATGGCCTTACTTTGTAGGTATCTAAAGAATCCATTGTTGAAGCCTTTAACCTTCCCCACGAAGGAGAAAGGTGGTTTAAAGGGAAAGTCATTACAAGAGGAGATCTCAATAGCTTCCTCAAAGATGTTCACAGAGATCCAAATTGGGAAAAAGGCATTCCAAGTAGTTATCTTAAGAATGACTGGGTAGAAGCTATCAAGCTTATCAAGATATACCTCACTTGTGAAAGGAGGTATACAGTTGTGTTCCTCTATCACATGAGATTTACTTTGCATATTGCAGGGACGAAGACATTAAATCTGCCATTTTTCTCGTTGAAAAGCCTAAAAATATGTCAGCAAGGGTTCAGACTCACACTGATGTTTCTGAGTATATATTGTACCATCAAGATTTGATCAAATTTCTAGTTGAAGAAGAGTTGGGGAAGAGTAACCAGACTTGGAACCACTTTTTATTCTATAGGGAAGGCCAACCTGCACCTACACCTCTAGTTTCACAACCAAACCCTCATCCTACAAAAAGAAGAACAAAGAGAAAGGCCAAAAAATAAAACATTCATAAGTAGGCCAAGGACAAAAAAAGAGAAGGTTTCTACATTCAAGACAGAAAGAAGGGTGGAAAAAGGAGAGAGTTCCTCAGCAAGAAAACCAAAATATATGAAAATAGTGCCCCTTATTCCTCTATTTATTAATGTCTACACTAGATCCAGAAGAGGAATGTCTGCAACTGCAGATAAATCAAAAGCGCAGGTGCTACCGGAAATTTCGGAAGCACATTTTTAGCAGAAGTTGCAGAAATAATATCAGCCTACACCATCAGATGAAGAACTCCTCAAGGATGCTAATATGACATCAACAGTAAGAAGAAGAAGGAAGAAGCTAACCCTGTTGTTGGTACAAGAAAGAGGCATACCAGAGACAACATCAAGTTTAGGCTTAAGTCCAAGGATCTACATAATCCAAGCCTAATGACATATGCCATTGATATTGAAGGAAAACATGAAGGTTCAGAGACAGAGAAAACCATGAAGAAAAACAAGAATACAACCCCTTCAGAACAGCACTCAGATCCCTTAAAGAGAAGAAAAACACAAAAGGGTTCTAAGGAGGAAAAATCTCTCGAAGACGACCACAAGAGCAACCACATCCAAATCGATTCTTTGACGGCAAAACAGAGACTTGGATAAGTTGGCTAAGGTAACAGCACACATGAAGGGAAGGTAAAAAGGTTTTTGATACCGGTACAACATGATTACAATTTGAAACATTGACTTAGGTGTCATGGAATATAAGTACGTATTTGAATTTTCAGCATTTTCTGTATATTTTTAAAAAAACGGGGGTGCTACTGGAATTTACAGTAGCACTGTTTTTACTTAAATTTGACACCTATCGACAAATATTCGAGCCGAGTTAAGGATGCATTAAAAACTAACAAAATGGATAATACAAGTGATGGTGAAAGGTGGTTATGAGGATTTATTGGAGAGATTGTTATTAAATGAAGGTTTGCATAGTTATTAGAAGACCCAAGACACAAGGAGATAAATTGAGAAAAAGGAAGCGTTAGTGACACACTAATTGACCCATTTCTTCTCTTCTTTCTTCTTCATCTATCTTTTTTATCAGATTTTGATGGTATAAGGTTGTAATGTCTTTTGACACCTATGTAGTATTATAATTAATGTTTCCTTATTTTTAGAAGAGATAGATTTGATGCCTCTCATGCTATATATACCATTTATAAATACCATATCCAGGTTGGATGTTGGTCTACCTAAATATTGAATATAATAAAAAAAAGTATTTTTGCTTCATGTTGGAGGACTTTATGACTCAAGGAACATATAATGTGTGGTGTGCCTCTTTTCTTTGTTAATTACTTCTAAAATATGAATTTTGGCAACTAGTAAGGTGTGAGTGATAAGTTATTAAAGGATTTAACAGTAAATTATCTGCTTTCATTTTTCTGCAAATTATATGGGTGTTATAGAACATATCAATGAATATTTCATAAAGTTTTTGTGGAATGATTTATACATATAATCTATTTTATGTTGTTTTTGTTTACTTTGCATACACATAGTTTGTGTAAAGAGCCATCGCCATAGTTGTGTGACTGATTTAGGATAGTAATATTTCGAGGTACTAGCTATTCATCTTCTTCCACTTGTACACTCTGCTCCCTATACTACCTTTTACCCACACAATTTATACTTGCTACAACTTTCCAAATGTATGAAAGTCTTAAAGAACATAAAATAATTTCAAAATATTTGAGAAACCATCCCAACACTCAAACAAACCCTTTAAAATTTGAATTGAACTATGATGTGTAAGGCTTACTCCTTATGTAGTCAAGGAGTGACTCCTTACGCTAACACATTTCATGCATTTTTTTGTAAATAGTCCATTCATTATACATACTTCAATTAATAATTGAAATAAAAATTAATCCATCTCTTGCAGGTCTTCAAACAAAGGATAAATGTTCTTGTCTAGTTTTTGGTCCTAAATTTAAATCTCTTCATTCAAGAAGCCTAGGAAAGGAGGTGTTTGATGAGTATAGGCACTTCCTCTCTAAGAACCATAGGTACCAAAAAACATATTTTCAATGGGAAAGAAGAGACTGGATTAAGACCACGGAGAATGACACCTGGTCTATGGAAGTTGCAATATAATAGAATCTCTCAAGGTATGGATTAAATCATCTATTTGTCGTTATATATGACATGTTTGGATTATTTTATATTTATATTGCATTTTCTTCATTGTACAATTTGACAGTTATTGTTGTTATAATATCTTAAACTATGATTCACCTTGTAGGTCGGCAAGGCATTAATAATGGGGAACTACCAAGATAAATGAAAAGAAATCCTAAGAAATTTAGTAGGCTCCCCTACTATGATCACCTAGATATTGTTCATTTGTTTGATACAATGCACATCGAGAAGAATGTAATAGAGACCTCACGGCAAATCTTAGATGGAAGGAGAGATAAAGAAAAAAAATTCAAGATTTGTAATGACATTAAGGAGGCCAATCATGCAATGCAAAGTGTGATTCATTCAAATAGCGATAAAGACGGCCAAAATATAAGTTCCCTTCCATGGTTATTGACGGAGCAGCAAAACAATGATGTTAAAGAGGTTATCGAAAAAAAAAAAAATCCCACTGGATTTTCTTCAAACATAAAGAATATCCTAACAAAGAAAGGTGAATAAGGTGGGGTAAAGACTCATGATTGGCATACATTCATTAAGGCAAGTATTTTTGTGTATATATTTGTACATTAATGGTGAAACATCTTGTCATTTTTTTTATTTTATACTTATTTCAAAATAAATAATCATTGATTATTATTTTTGTTACAGTATGTTCTACCTCTATCTCTCCCAGACAACTTTGACAACAATGTCAAACAAGTTATGTATGATCTTGGAAAATACACGAGTTAAGTGGCAATTTATATGCAAAGTGTAATTTTTTTAATAATTTGTTGTACATTAACTTATATTTGACTTCATGTGTTTTACTTTTAACGTACTATATATCTTATCGTTGAAACTTGTGATTTTCTTGTTTCATTTGTAGATGGTTTTCATCTAAAGAAATAGATAAAGAATGTATAAAGTATTGGAGGAAACAAATTCCTCGTCTAATGTGTGAAATGAAAAAGTATCTACCTCTGAAATTTTTCAATGCACAAGAACACTATATCATACACCAAGTTCAGGATATTGAAAAGTGTGGACCTGTACACACAAGATCAATGTGGATGGTTGAGAGGCACTTGAAATATTTGAAGGCTTTGGTCAGACAAAGAGCATGTCCTGAGGGTTCTATGGTAGAATGATATATGGTATATCAAACCATGGTTTATATTAGAAAATATAATCGGAGAATAGGAAAAAGTATCAATGTATTGGATCGCATTTGGGATGTCAACTCAATTAAAAAATTTGAATGGGAGCACCTATCAGGGAAAGGTACAATGAGGAAAGTGAGATGTAAGTATATAGTGGAGATTTATAGTACACTTGACTTTTATTTATGTATATCGTATTTACTCATTTTGTATTCTTCATGCACAATCTAATATTATAGTGGTATAATGTGCTAACTAATTATATATACGCATGTGAACTGTTTTATTTTAATACAGTCGGTCGAGAGTGGGATGCAATACATTTATACATTGCAAACAATGTTGATTGGGTGAAGGTATGGATTGACCGATGCAAACAAGCTAATAATGGTAGGTTATCATGGTATGGTGTGTCTACATTGGTCAAAGAAGTTGAACGTAGTGGATATACCAACCTTACACAGAGGGAAATTGATTTAGCACATGGTTTAGTACATTACCAGGAAAGCATATAATTCACCTATACTGCTTATCTTTTTTACAATTATATTGATGCATATGGCGTGCCTTTTTATTAATTTAAAAATTTTCCAATAATGACAATGTGTTTTTTACGTGTTTTGCATATTGCAGTTGAAACACTGCAAGGCAATGTGGTGCAATGGTTGCAAATTTCGCATCAAAATTTTGGATGAAAAGAGGACAACTTCAGATAGTAGGATAACTGTAGTATTTCAGGTAGAGAACATTGCATCTAGAGGTGATAGACATCGAGAAGTATCTACAAATCGATAATATGGGTATCTAGATGATATACTTCAGTGTGAATTCAAATCCTTCAAATTAGTCGTGCTCGATGTCAAATCGAACAGGATACGAATCAATGAATGTGATCCTGGTAGAACTTTTATTCAACATGCTAACAGATTTACAATGGTTAATACAAGGAATTTTGAGCCAGTCTCAGAGCCCTATGTTCTTCCAAGACAATGCGAACAAGTATTTTACTCAAAGGCTCCAGGTAAAGCGGTTTGGTCCTATGTTGATAGATATGATCCAAGAGGAAGGCCGGTAAAGTGTAATGTAGCAGAAGAAGATGATATTGAAGAAGAAGGTGATGTAGAGGAGTAAGGGGTTCATGTGTCAGATGAATACGTTGAATAAGTTATAGGATATGTTAATCTAGACAATGTTCCGGATGAACTAAATGATATTGACAATACGTCGGACGAAGAGCTTGAAGTGGTCGAACCAAATGTGGGAGAGGATGTTTTGGATGATGACATAGATGATGATGATCATGATGCTGACATGGCCAATCCTTTGAACATGAATTTTGAACACGATGATATAGATGATGAGTTGGATGAAGAAGAACATTAATGATATCAAAATGTTGGAATGTACGAGGTATGTATTTATATGTTTTCAGTTGGTTTTTTCTCATTCATTTACCTTAAATAGTAAATAACTTTGTCTAAGATATTCTTATGGAAATTTATTTTAACTTGATATTCATATGGAAACTAATCGAGCTAGAGGTGAGAGTAAACAATGCAATGGAATAAATAGTGAATGAAAAAAAAATATATATATATATATATATATATAATATAACTATATATAAAATTAAACATAAATATAATTATATATATTAAGTAACCAATATTAAAAATAAAAAATACAAATATAAATATAAAACAATAAAATATCTAAAAAAAATAAAAAAATAAAAACTACTTCTAATTCTCGTGCATTATGAATTATTCGCACGTGCCAGACTGGTCTCCCTGCACTCAACATTTATCCCAACCCCACACCCTCCTCCAAACCCCACACCCTTCCTCTCAACCCATTAACTCATTGTGTGTGTCGGCCTGGTCTCCCTGCATTCAACACAAATACCCCACCGAAACCCCACTCACTCAGTACCGGTGCATTGCAAACACTTACTCAGCAGAGGACTCACCGTAGATGGTGATCGTGATTCATCCACAGGTGACGGTGATGGTTCTTCATCCACAAGTGACGGTGCTTCATCCAACCACTCAGTAGAGGACTCGCTGCATTAGCATAGCCCACTCTATATTCGACCAGTGGCCATGGTAAGATTCATTACTTATTTAGACTGACTGTGTGGCAAATGCAACACAAAATCCATGCTTATGTGTTACTGTTCAAACATATTTTTAATTTCTATTGGCAGATCTAAAATGAAAGTATTAGAAGATTCACTTTTTGGCTTACAAACAATGGCATAGGTCACCTCTTCTTTTGTCATCTGATGTAAGAAATCTTTTCTATCAAGCAATAGAGATTTTGGCTCACTCTTTGCAGCTCCATTCCCTTCTTGAAAATGCAAAAAATTATGTTGAATACCAACCATCTCGAACTTATAATATTTATTTCTTCCATCATGCACTACTTTCCTTTCAAATTGCCAAGGTTTGTCCAACAACACATGACACACATCCATAGGCATGATATCTTAAGTCACTTTGTCTTGATATCTTCCTATTTGGAAAGCCACTTCACTTTTCTCAGTAACCAGCAATTGGTGTCCTTTATGCAACCATGACACCTTGTAGGGCATTGGATGCTTTACCTTCTTAAGGTTCAGCTTTTCCACCATTTCAGTGGACACAAAATTTTCGGTTCTTCCACTATCAATAACTACTTTGCAACATTTCTCTTGGAATTTGCATGTAGTTTGAAACAAATATTTTCTTTGTGAAGACTCTACCACTTCCTTCTATGGTTTCAATAACACCTTTTTCATGAGAAGATATTTTCCAACCTTAGTTACATTCTCCATTACAGGAGCTTGTGCTTCTACCTGCTCTCCTTATGCAACATAGTTTTATTTTTTCCCAACATTCTCATTATCAGGACACTCATAGGATTGATGGCCTAGTTTTTTACATTTGTAACATCTGTAGATTGAATCTCTGCCTCTACCTCTACCTCTATCTCACTGGTAGGGTCTTCCACCTATAGGCTCATATCCTTTCCTTTCTTTTTCTTACTGGTTAGAACCACCAGCTTCATCCTTGTAAGTTGGAGCCTTCCCTCTTCCAGTTGTTTTCCCTCTTCCTTTGGTAGATCTGTTTCCTCTACCAAACGTTTGTTTCCCAACTATCTTCTCTTTTTCTCTTAAATCATATCGATAGGCCCCTTCCATGGTGCTAGGAGATAACATGCTAATCTCCTCTTGAATTTCCATCCTTAATCCATTGATGTACCTAGCTGCTTTTCAGAGTTATCCTCTATATAAATTTCTCTCAAGTTAACCTTATAGAACTCTTTTGGATACTCTCTCATAGTTAGCAACCTTTGTCTGAGGTTCTGCATCTTTTTGTAAAGACTCAGCTGATAATCCTTGGGTAATAATTTGTCTCTTTTTATCCATGATAACAGTTAGGTTAGTCTAGGTTGGTCTTACATTAATTAGCATGGATCAATTAGGTTTGAATAAGGTATTTGAAATTTAAATTTTCAAATAAATGCACATGTGAGGGGTCTAGAAAGTCATTTTTCATGTGAATAGCTATGGAATGACAAAAACCCCCCAATGTATGTATTTATAAAAAATAATAATGGGTACCCTCATATTTTTAATTTTTTTCATGTCTAAATCCTTGTATTTAATTTTTCTCACAACTATTTATTTTAGTGTTAAAACCTTTATATTGATTTAATTTTCATACACATACACACACACACACACCTTTTTATATAATGTTGGGATCCTAGGCTTTGTGTGGTTCTCCTTGTGCTACAAAGTTTCAAGCCCAGTAGCCTATCCCTAAACACGTGCCTTAATAAAGCCTTTTTACATAAATCGACCCCCATTGTTTCATTATCTCGGACCCAAAACACTAGGTGTTTCATTAAATCAACATCACAAACCATTCAAGGTCCATGTTCCCAGGGTTCCGATGACGTTTTTCAATTGTAGTGAATTTTCCCAATCAACTACCAGTAATATTGTTGTCTCAATCCCTTGATCCCTAGGTCATTCTTGTAATTGAATTTCACATACATTTTAGGGTTTTGAGGCGAGGGATTAATTATAATCTCCAATTGGCTTAACTTAAACCTTAATTAAGAAAATAATCATGATCAACAAGGTAATTAAATAGCTCGACTGCAAATCTTGCATTTTAATGTTAGTCTTTTCACAGTGTAAATTTTCCATACTACGAAGCATAAGAAATATTTTCTCTCATGTAATTGCAATTAAGGATTCATAATATAATTATGTAGCTTCATCAAATCACATTTACTCACTAAAATATTACATTATTTTTCTCAATTTTTCTTATTTATTTCATTTTTTTCTCATAGGTCCCTGCACACAACACCTTTTTCTACAACTAATACAATGAGGCAGAAAGAAAAGAAAGCACAAAAGCCTAGGTAGAAAGGATACCCAAATTGTTGAATTGAAAATGCAAATGAAAATCCTGGGCAATAGTCTAATAAATGTAGAAATATTCAAGGATGTTGAACAGGGAAATGACCAACTCTTAAATGCACAAGCTAGATTTTTTGAATATTTAAGCATGGTACAAGCCCAACAAGACATAATTGATAACTCTTGGATGAGGTAATAGAAAGGAGAAGGGTGAAAGAATGTCTATTATAGTCAATATCTTAGTAGGGAACAACTAAAACATCTACATCAATAATCCCCAAAGCATCAGACGCCAAGATAATAAGAAGCAAAAATTCCCTACAAAAAATGTGAAAGGAATTTACAACAATCTAAATATATGATGAAGGAAATTGAGTAATATTGTTCTCAGTTAATTGATTCATTGCTCCAAATTATAAGATAATTTGACATGTCTAATGTACCATTCCTAGAGTATTCCAACAAACCAGATGTTTTCATCAATGATGTGTTAAGTCACAGGAGCGGTATACAAAATGTTATTGGAAAATTAGAAAGATCTAACTTAGAAGTAATTTACAATTTCTTTGTCAAACCAGATAGCAACTGCATCAAGGCCAAAGAGACGATATCCATTGTTTTCCTCTTAGATAATTATAGGTTAATTAATTATGCCACAGAATCTAAAATATTTTTTTATTTTTAATGGGGTTTTTGGATGATCAATGCTATGAGAAAATTACAAGCAGATGTTTTAAACTTTCAATGGTATTGAATATTAAGAAAGGGTTGTTATTTTACTTCAAAAGATTTTATAATATGTGAAAGGCATAAAATGTAAGAAACTATGATCTACTAAGTATTCAAATTGAACCTTTAGTTTATCATAAGAAATAAAGGCTGACAAACAATGTTTACAGCTTAACAATATATATTTAACCTTATGAATATCATTGATAATTAATAGATGTTGAGGGACTTATACAAAAAAATAGTCTAATAAATCAATCTCTAAAATAAATGATAACTTCAGAGGATTTAAGGGAGACTGATATTTATATTTCTCTTACCTATTTATCTCCATAAAACTTAAATATGTGGAAAAACAAAATGAAATGTAAACTGGAAAGACTCACAAGGAGACAAGTTGTTTGAAACAAATCTAGAATCCTTTAATTAATGATCAATGATCTCATCTCATACAATTTTGATCTACAAATGCTCATCCAAGGGTTCAACCCTTTACAATTTGTTTATGGAAGTATTTATACAAATTTTCTCAAAACGATCTGATTCAAATATCTATATCTTTGTGAAAATATCTCAAACTGTTTACAAAAAAAAATTTTCAAAATACAGTAAATTCGAAACTAAATTGAGTTGTTGGCTCTACATTTTAGGATTTATAGTGATGAGGCTGCGGAAATAAGAGTCCCCATTGGTTGAAGTTGTTATGGGTACTTGATCTGGTCATTCTAACAATCCACATAACTTTTCCCATTAGGCTTTTCTCTGGAAATGAAAATTTACTTAGCTTTTTGTAAATTTCATCAACTTTTGTGTATCTTTCAAAAGTCGGTTTAACTAAAAATCAATGAGGAATTTCATGTCCGATTGCTAAATCCAAGTTGAGTCCTTCCATGAATGCCTTGTCTGTAATGCTTCATGTAACCTTTGCAAACTTTGACTTGTCTCTGGAAATTTCACACAACTTTGTTTGAAAATATTTAAGTTGAACTAATTCATCTCCCATACCTTGTAATCTAGGAAGACCTTTATGATGTAACACATTGAAATTTTTGTGAAATCTTTGCACAATATTCTGTAAATTTTCACATTTTTTCTCCAATTGTAACATCATATTTTTCTTAGTAAGAACTTTCCTTACTTCCAAAATATTGACAGTTGTGTCTTCAATATCCAATTCTTCTAATTAATCTTTAGTCTTTGAATTCAATATTTTTATAGTAGCTATTGCATCACTGGTCTTAGTATCATTTTCTATCTTTACCTCTGCAATCAAAATGTTATATCTAGCAAGAAGTTCACCTTGTTCGAATATGATTTGAATAGATGGCCATAATTATGTGAGATATTTCTTTATTTATATGAATCCAAATAATTTCTTTAGCTTAAGAAATGGTGCCAGCCATGATATTTTGATTATGTAAATATTGAACTCTTTGTGCAAGCTTATGATTTTTCTGTAATTATGATAAATAAGCACCATCTGATTTGATTTTCTGTTCCTGCAATTTATCACACTTTATTGTAAGCTTTTCAATTTCTTTACCTTTGATGGCTAGATCATCCATGGATTTAATTAATTCTGTTGTTTTTTTAGTTGACTCTAAAATTGTTGTTGCTGAAGAAGATGCCTTCCCTTTTGGTGTACCTGTTGTTGAAATTGTGATTAATGGAGTGGCTTGTACTGGAGCAGCCTCCTCTTTCTCTTTAAGGAGTTTTTCAATCTCCTTTTCCATATTGGAGATTTGGCCATTCTTCTCAATACTAATTTTTTAAAAATCCTCTTTTTTCTCATGCTCTCCTAACTCTTTAGCCCGTGGATCTTCTGTTGTTGGGAGTTTCAGTTTCTTTCTTAAGGTTGCTATATCTGCATTCTTTGATTTAATTATTTCTTTTGCAGCTTTGATGTCTTTGGGATCATATCCCAATTTTATTACTAGCTCCTCTAAAGATTTTATCTTGGTATCTTTAGCTAGAGAAGAAATTTTCTCTCAGTTCAATTGAGTCTAAATATTTTTCACTGTGGTTTAGAGCTTAGAAATTATCATGGTAGAAGTAGTTAAAGTACTGAAGATCATTTCACCTGATTTCTTGTGAAGGTCTATCTAATCTATAGGATGAATAGTTTTGTGTCAAAATAAAATATTAAATGTTTGTAGTCATATGTTGTCCAAGGTTGAGGAACCTTAGAGGCTCTAGAAAATCAATCTAAATTTTTCCTTCTTCGGATTCAAAGGCTGATAAAAGCCTATGTTGAGAATTTTTTGTGTGTTTTCAGAATTGAGAAAATGTAGAAACTTTAAGGGCTATATACCTTCTTTCGATTTCTCTATAGGCAGCAAAAATGTTGGGCTCTTTTTTACTACTTTGCCCCAATTGGCTTGATAGTGATGAAATAGGTGTAAATGTAGTCATTGGGGTCCCTGGAGTTTTTGGATATGGTGGCATATTGTCTTGTCTCCCCAAAATGGATGGAGTGCATGCTCTAGAAAGAACAATTGGGTGAATTTGTTCAATATTTTCATGTTGAATGTCTTCCTCATTTTTTTGTCGTTGTTTCTTGTTATATACAATGAATCTCTGACAAAAACTTCTAATTCTGAAGGGGAACTGGTTTCTCTTGGCATTTTCTCTCCCTTTTCTTGTGCTAATGGAGTTTGTGAAGAGGAAATATTTTTCTCTTCAGCCTCTTGGAGAGTATTTTCTTGTTATTCCTCCTGGTTCATGAACTGTTGGAGCTTTGGTCTAGATGTATGAATATAAGGGATATATTTCTACTCTATCCTCATCTTTGAAACAATTCCAAAATGGTCATAAGACCAAGTAAAATTGTGCTTAAAATTCATACTCCTTAGGATAGTGTTTGCATCTTATCCTATTGCCCTTGTATTGGCTAACCTGTATTTTTAATTTGAAATGTGATTTATTCTTGGATGTCTAAAAATGTATTTGATCCATGTTTATCATTTGTCTGGTGAATTATAAAGAAATTATCCTTATGGGCACATTCTTAGGAAGCTTGTAGGGAGATGATTCACAACCATAAATTATGATTTTTGAGTAGATTTTATATAGGTACCAATCACCCTTTTTGGTTTGCTCACTAAGGTGTAAAATCCTCTTTATCTCTGAATCTATCCTTGGCTCTATATTTTTTTTCAATAATATTACTACCACATGCAAAAACTTATCTACAAACTGACTGAAAGAGAAATATTTGATGTCCTTCTTGACCAGAGAGGTCCAATGAATTAAAGATAAGGGATTTTCCTCATCATCCATATTCTCTAGTTGAAAAGGGAATTTCTCTTATTGATAATAAATAAATAGATACACAAGGACTCAGGCATATCTAAAAACTTCTTATTTTGATAAATTAACAAACTTCTCATGGATCCTCTCTGCTATAAATTAACCATAACAAAAGATAATTGGTGGCTTTTGTTCACTTGAAAAAATGGAAAAACAATCAAAGATATGATCATCAATCCACTGGTCTGAATTATAGCCCAGAATATAAGAGATAATGGGGACAATTTGTTTGATCTTTTCAGGGAAAGTGGAGACTGGATATGGAGGTTTTTTTTTAGGTATTGGGACATCATTTGAAAAAAAGGTTTCAAAAGCCTTTTCTCTTTGTGGAAAGTCTAGCTTGTTGTATATTTCCATAAGAAAATCTGGGTAGAAGGGTTTTGCGAGGGGGTCAGACTTGATTTGGAGCATTTCAGAAATTGCATGGGCATTGATGTAGAAGAGGGTTTCTCCATTCTGCACAACTACAGCTCTATGATTGGGTATGTAATGAAGTTGACAGGAGGTAACAAATTCAGGAAAATATGATGGGGTAATGTTGAATTATAGAGGCCGAATTCGTCACTTCTATCGAGGCGTTTTTGATGGATCCAATTGTAAATTTCATGAAGATCAAATTCAAAATTGATCTCAGATATCTGATAGAAATGGTCTACTAATGGTTGTGTAATCAAGAGCTGGAGGTGGTATTAAGGTATCCTTGGAAGTAGATTTGCCTTTAGGAGCCACTGAAATGAAAGGGTAGTGGATTTTTATAAATACCTGTTAAAAAATAACTCAATAAGGAAGCACATGTACTCTGAAGACAATTGAAATAATTTAGATGTCACCTATGTGATTTTCTTACAGTTTCTAATATCCAGGAAAAAGTGATGAAAATAGAACAACGAAAGTTTTTGAATTAGAGTGAAAGTGTAGAGTTTAAACAGGGTAATAATGAACGTTGATAGGTGCGACAGGATTTAATGTGAAGAGGTTACGGTTAATGGTTATATGGTAACGGGTAATTGGGAGACACATGGCAGTTTATCATTGGATAAATGGAATGACGTGTGAATGATGACGAGACGACGAAAGTAGTCAAATGGTCAAAGGTCGGTTTTGGAGCCAACCTAGAGGGGGGGATGGTAAGTGGAATTGAAGGGGGGGTGTAGTCTCAATGGTAAGATGACACGTAGCGGAGGTGGTTTTTATTTACGGCTTTACCTGAACCCCCCCCCCTCGGCCGGATAAAGTTTGGAAGCACTGGGGGGTGTGGGTTTGCATGTGCTTCGTCAACCTAAGCGCATTAGATCTCGGCCCTTAAAATTTGCAATATGTTTATTAAACATGCCAATAACATGTCAGTTTATTACATAATGGATTAAACATATAAACATGTGATTAATACTATAAAACATACTTTATTCTAAAATATTTTTTGAGTGGCATTTTAAGTAGCAAGATTTTTCCCTTTTTATTTTATTTGAAACAAAGAAATTGTTATTCTTTTATTTCTTTTATTAAATGATTTGTTAAATCCCAACATTTTTTTATTTTTCATTTTTCTTCTAAAATGTCTAACTTATCAAAACAAGAAATGTTACAACATCCATAATAGCATAAAAATCACTATTCTTAGAAGACATGATATACACAGGCCAAATTAGTATGCTCTTTGACCAACCATAGTATATTTCTCACATCTCGAGCATACATGGGTAAATATTAGGTTTATTACTCATATTTCAGAATTCGTGCATAATAATAATAATAATCCTAGGATATAGAAGAGTGATAATATTTTATTATATATTTTCTTTTGAATAAATATAATTTCAACCTTTAGTTTACAACGATTCTTCCAAAATCTCTTTCAGAACCTCATTCATTAGAATATTCTTTTAGGATTTCTCCATATTTTGGAGCAATGCATCTAGGAGGAAACTGAGGCACATAGTGAGAATCACCATCCAAGATGGATATAATAGGGGTCATGTCAAAGGAAAATCTATTTCACTATTTCACTATTTCACATTACACTATTTTAGGCCAAGCATGAGAGAAAAATCTTGGTTCTGAAAGAGGCTACAGTGGAGGAAGAGCCACAACTCACCAAGAAATTCTCCACGTTGTTAAAGAAATAGTATGTCTCACTCCTAGATTCATAGGAGATTTCCATAAATGGTTGGTATCTAGGGAATGGTTCCACATTCCATATGACAAGGGATTTTTACATGCCATAAAAGAACTCTTTATTTTACAGGGTTTTTTGAGGGAGCATGATCCTCATGGTGAGACTATGGGGGTCAACGTTGGTAGTAGCATCATTGCTCCTCTTGTGATTGATGCACTGAACACACCAATTGTTAATGAAACTCCTGAACAGGGTGACACGCCATTATTTGAACCCATTGAACAATGCACAGAAGGATGTGCACATGATGTAGATCATGATTCCATCACATCTAGTCAACCAAGATTTCCTGGGTCTACTCATGTTACTAGCATGGGAACACTACCAGTTACATTCTTGGTAGATTATGACCATGTTCCCATGAAATTATAAAAGCTTCTAGGTATTTAAGAATTTGTTTACATATTAAGTAAGAACTAATTGAAATTTATGTATAGAATGTCATTTTTTTCAAGTAATGATAGTATTGTTTTGCTAGAAACGATACCTTCTATATGTGCTTGAATTAGGCAAACTTGAAACTTTTTGGGCCCACCATTCACACAAGGTGGAATTCACAAAATTCAAAGTTGAAGAAATAAATATTCAATAGGTTGGTTGGCCTGTTTGGAGATGGTACCTTCAACAAAAGTGGAGTTACCGTGAAGGCAAGCCTATATTTAAAATACCTGTGAGACCAATATAGGGTTCATCTACAAAAGAACCCTAAGTATGAGTGCCCTCCAGCGATTTCAGAAAGTAATTGGAAAGCCATCCTAGAAGATGCAAAGGAGAAAAAAATTTGAAAATAAGGGAAGACACCACCCAGACTAGGAAGGTATGAGGCACTTTTATTAATGTAATTATGATGCTTTCTCATCAATATTGCGACATGTAATTAAGCTTATCAATACCCTAAATATATGCTCCGAGATACATCTAAAGCCACGAAGGCAAGAATACAAAAGCATAGCCAACATCATCTTGGCCCTGGGGATTACTCAAAACTGGCCGCAAAAATTGTAATTATAAAAAAAAAATTGCATCCAAATTTTAGATTCTTAATAATTTTAATTTAATATTGCAGAAGAAAAAAATGCATGTTGTCATGCAAAATTTAAGGGCGAACAATTCAATGAAACTCCAATAGATGAAGACCTCAATCTTGCTTACAAGCACAAATATCAAGTCGTTGTTGAACGTAGGACAAGCATGGGGTCTTCACGTACTAGTTCTGATCCCTCACCTAAGACTGAGGTAAATAAAAGTAATGAAGAGAATTTATAAATTAATACTTGTATACAATCTATTGGTTTTTATTTTTTGCCATAAAGTAATGTGCTTGATTGTAAAAAATAGGCAGACAGTGTATATATAGATGTCCCAAGAAATTCTGGAAGACATGAGCCTAGTGACAGTGGAGTGCAAATTGAAACTAATGTTCAGCTCGATTTTGGAGGTATTTCATGTGAATCATAATTTTTTTTTTTGGATGGATTATAATTAGTAATATTTCAATGAAAACGGTGTATTAATTACAAATATTATTGGTTCTACTCTAGAGCATGTATGGGATGAGGCCAAACAAATGGAGGAACATATGGCCACATCCAAAAGTGTCTCGCTTCCCTCTACTACCGAAGAAGGTAACGAACACTCTACTACCTTTTTATTAATAAAACACTTGTATTAATAATTAATACAAATAATAATTTAACATTTTATTCTTATTGTAGTTGATGCTTTGTCGCCCTTACAATAACATAGATGTTTCACTAGGTTGGGAGCAAGACATATTACAGCTGAAGGCAATGATGTCCTTGCTTCATACACGAAAAATTGCAAGAAACCGAAGAATAATTGATTGTACTTGTAATTTAATTAGAAAAACATTGTTTCAGATTATGTATAGCATACAATTTATTATAAATCATACTAATATAAAATATGTTTTAAACTCTGCGAATGAATGAATGAATAAATTTTTACTATATATTTCTTTATTTATGTATTTATGACATATCTTAAAATCTTTCTTTCAAATATTTCCTAGTAGATAGATTGGGTATTGGGGAATTGAGAGTGATGTGAGGGGGGAGGGTCCATGAGAGCTTCCACCTTCACGTGGTTGGCCCTGTTCAGTAGAGAATAAATTAGTATTTGGATAATCTTGGAGTAAAACTATGAGATCCAACAGAGCAACAACAAGGTCAATGTTGACTTTGTTGTTTCTTCATCAAGTGGAGTGAGGTTTGCTCCAAGATAAAAATACACCAATAATTTATTCTTTAAACCAAGAGGAGCTCATTCAGGTATTCATGCACTCAATTTTTTTATTTTTTTATTTTTTTTTTTGCAATTAAATTTAAATATAATTGGTCAAATTTAATCTAATTTTACCTCATTGGTCTCATGAATATGTGTAGGACAATCTGTGTCGATTTGTATGTTGAAGAGGAACAACTATCTAAAGAAAATATCTCAAAAAGGTAACATTATATTTAGCATATACATGATATGTCCCGAATAAACAATATGTACATTGAGAAATGTAGTGAAAGCAAGAACTTGTACATGTTTCAAAAAAGCATAAATAAGACATGATAGAGACGTATTGCCCACGTTGAACAACTAAGGGAAAGTAATGCACAATAAGGATGAACTTACAGGTTTTCAATAGGTTGAAAGGAAATTTTACAAAGAATCAATACAATCATATGGATTCGTATGTCCATATGGAGCAATACAACAGTTGTAAAACTTTTTCCTTTATTTTTTGTGTAGATCATATACCTCATTTTGAGATGTTTATGATGACCATGCAGTTGTTATTTTAGTATCTTATAGAGGTTTCCTTGAGGTATCCAAAGCTGATGTTGAGAATAAATTACTTATGTATCTACAAAACTCTTTTATTCTTCCATTGCTTAAATTTTCAATTATTGTGTGATTGATGTTATGATCTGGAAGTAATTTCTACATTATATTAAATTTAGCAATTTATCTATTTAAATAGGATCATATGGATAATATTCACCTAGGGTTGAATTTTTGTATTGTACTTAACCTCAGTTACCTCAAAAGGTGAAATATGCCTCTAAATATGTGAAAACGTGTCCTTACCCCCAAAAAATTCTACTTGAGGGGAAACATGCCTTCAAATACATGGAAGCTCTTCCATTCAGGCTATTCCTCACCCCTTCTTACCTATAAAATCACCCATTCACCTCCTTGAAGAGGGTTTCCAACCTCAAGACTCAAGTGGGCCTTTGACCAAACCCATGTGTAACTTAGTGCTACATGGCAAGATCTCAAGTTGGGTTTTCATCTTGTAAAGCTCCCTTTTTGCTCAAATCCTTCATTCACGTGGTCTTAGGCCCTATTTTTAATCTAGGAACAAGGATATCCATCAATGACATGACAAAAGAGTGTGTAATACATGTAACAATTCCTCCAATTACATGTAAAACATGCCTGAATGGATCCTCATAGTGAAATGCATCTTTGGAAGAACCTTCATCAAGCCAACCAAACACATTTTATATGCTTTCTCTTCCCTTGGATGATGAAGAGTTCTCAGGCTTGGTGGATTTCAAATGCAGATAGCGTCCCAAACTGGTGGATATGGAGCTACAGGTGTTAACCTTTGATATATGTAGAGAATGTGATCTTCGTGAAAGAGATTATTTCTCCTAGATGAAATATTGTAAGATTTAAACCTTTTTAATCCACTAAGGACTCTATGAAATTATATTCAACCAATATATTTTTAATTATGAAGAGGTTTTATGCAACCATCAAACTAGTTTCATGGAACCATTTTTCCCTTCAGAATGCAGGAAACACCACAAATATGGGCCTTACTGTGTTGAAGTGTTGTAACATATTTACACAAGGATATTGGTATTGGACAAGAGCTGGTGATTTGTTGTGATTTTAATTACTCTTCAATGTTTTGTGTTGTTTAAATTTTCTCTTGCATATCTAAATCACGATTTTCTTAACTAAACACGTACCTGCCATTCTCTTTTTGTTTATTTCTATTTTATCAAATCATTTCCAATATGAAATGATATGGGATTTGTTTCTACATAGCTCTTTGGAAACCTCAAGTTTTCATTTCTGAAGAAGCTTATGAAGAAATAAAATCCCAATAGAATGGTGTAGAGTAAGGGCTCAATACAAGACCAACAAGGTTAAGAAGAGGATCTTTCTCATGTTTTTTGTCTTCTGCAAATGCCAGTAATACTTGTAACAAAATTGTTAACCATATCTTTCTCAAATTTTGTTGAACATATTGAATTGTAACGGAACTAAATTTTAGATGATTCCATGATTTTCATTTCTATAATTTTTTTTCAATGGTTATGCAGACGAAATGAAAATCAGACAAATGAGCATCCAATCAGCTAATCTAGCAGGCAATAATGAGTTGGCTTTGGAGGATGTAACATGAATTTCTCCAAAGAGAGGAATTATTTTCCCATTTCAACCACTAGCCATGTATTTTGAAAATTTCAAATACTTTGCTGACATGCCCCTTGTATGGAACTTGATCCTTGAGATTGATATATTATGTGATCCAAGTATTGCCAATTTTTTTGGATTCTCGTACTTGATGGATTTGGATAACTAATTTTCGATTCATGTGCAGGAAATGAGGGAACAAGAAGTGACTAAATATAGACTTAACTTTCTCTATTACAGGTGCACTCATACTTGGTGTTCTTATGACATTTATGGTGGTTAGTGGTGTAGGGAAGACAACTCTCATGGATGTCTTAGCTAGGAGGAAGATTGGAGGATATATTGAGGGTGATAACTAGATATATGGATTTCCTAGAAAGCAGGAAACCTTTGCTTAGATTTTCCTCATTGGGCTCATGAATATGTGTAGGAAAATCTATTTCGATTTGGATGTTGAAGAGGAACAAATATCGGAAGAAAATATCTCAAAAAGGTAACAATACATTTAGCATTCAATTTTTCGTTATTGTTATTAGGAATTTGTTTGGTGGTTCTTATTATTTGAGAAAATTTTGTTTTAGCCCTTTTATATATTTTCATGTGTATCCTATTTCTTAGAATTAGAGATATGTTTCCACTCTATATATTCATTATTACCTGGTTTTCAAGCTGAATTTTGGGAAAATGGAGGAGGATCCATGGAATGGTCGTTAACTTTAACAAGGTATTTTCCTTTTGAAGTTATGGAAAAATTGATTTCAAACTAACTCAGTCTAGACCTTTAATGTAGATGTAGACTAATTACTCAGATGATGGTTCAGGCAGCAAAAATTGGAGAATGTGTAATTTACATGTGTTTCAATTCAATAATTCCCTCAAATGAAATAATGTACATAGGATGCGAGGCTCAAAAATTGTTGTGTGAGAATAGGATTGTACTGCAATTCTATCTAGATTGCATGCCAATCCTCTTTTTTCACAACATTGTTGAACCTCTCACCCCATGTACGTTATTTCAATTGAGTGAATTCTAGAATTGAAACACATGAAAATTACACATTCTCCAATTTTTACTACCTGAACCATAATCCGGGTAATTGGGTTACATCTACATTAAAGGTTTAGACTAAATTAGTTTGGAATCAAATTTTCCAGAACTTCAAAAGGAAAATACCTTGTTAAAGTTAACAACCATTCCTTGGAGCATATTCCATTATTTTTCAATAATAACCCACCGAATATTCAACATACATTTAACCAGTGTTGGATATTCGTCGACCCTCATCAACGAACCAGTGTCAGATATCCATCTCCCATCCTTTGCAAAATATCATCAAATGCATAGCATCTTCATCGATGGAACAAAGATAACGTCGGATATTCGATAAACACATCCGACAGATGGATGTTCGGTATTCGACCTTGGTTACAAATTAAAACGTCGCCTATTTGACAACATACATCGAAAAAATGCTCAATTAGACAATGGTTTAATTGGTATCAAGGATGGTGGATATCCGACGTATAGGTTCGATGATTTCTTGGTTGTTGAATATCTGACGAAATCCCACCGAGGATATCTATGTCTTGGGTTCATCGGATAGTAGACAAAGTGGATTCGTATAACCGAAGAAGTGACATCAGATTTTGGCCCCATTTGTAGTAGTGTATTGTCTATAGGTGTGTTGAATGTGTTTTTAGTGTGTTTCTTTCGGATTTTCCTACCATCTCTGTTAATATTGCTTTACATTTTTTTTGCAGATGTCGACGCTCCCTCAGCCATATGTTGGTTATGATGATGGCGCTAGTCATAGTACTCAGAATATTTCCTGTGCAGTGTGGGATATTTATGCTCCTAATGGTGATTTAGTGAGTTTATAGGGGATCTGTATCGGTCACTCAACCAATAATATCATTGAATATAGCATAGTGATAAAACTTATGTCTAATGTTATTGCTTGTGGCATTCACCATTTAGTAGTCAGACTTGACTCATAGATAGTAGTACTACACTTAAATAATGTCTACTCAGTACGAAGTCCAACTATGTTACGAATGTTTTTAATGGTTCTTCTTTTAGAAATACATTTTGATTACATCCAATATCAACAAATTCTTAGAAGTCTAAACACATTAACTGATGCATTAGTGAATCATGTTTTAGATATAAATTTGCAACACATGTAAATAAATTTCAATTAACATCACACATTGAACAAGATAATAGATCAAATAGGAAACATCGATATATAGATAAATGTATATAAAGTTAGGTTTTACAAAAAAAAAGTGTCTAAGATGCATATGGTCACACGATCTATAATATCAAAAATACATGTAGTCAAAATATGGCTCTAAGGCCTCCTAGTATACTAGTCCCGATGATCATCACGGTAACAGAAAACTATGCGGGAAACCTTGCACAACAGCTAACTCATATGCTTGGGTACTCTAATGGTGTATCTCTGCAGTCTCATAGGATTCTAATTGACCCTAGTTTCGGGTATGCTATGAGTCAATGCCTCAACATCGTGCTCGAACTCTGCAGGAGTATCTCTTACATAAAGATCCTGCATCTTTGCATATGGCCCTACATCATCTCCAATTTTTGCAAGTAGTAGATCTTCTCGCCACTAAATATGGGATGAGACCATTGTTCAAGTAGGTCCAAAATATACATGTAAAATCAATAGTTACTCTTTGACACGTTTAAAAATGACAAAAAAAATTGTAAAACCCAAAAATAAAAAAAATAAAAAAAATATTTTGTTTTACCTATGTCACCCCATTTCTCTCCTTCAAGTAGAATGAGCTTTGGGTCTCTGTGAAAGTCTGCTTCGTCATATGGGTAGTCATCAATCATCATGAACTACATTCACATACACTGAAATAAAGGTGGTGTGAAACTCATGGAAGAAGGACCCACGTGTCGAGATATGAGATCTACCCATCACCTCATCTATGGATCCCTAGGATCTAGAAGCTCAAGTGAAATATGTTGAGGAAAAAGTAGTGGAATCCTCTCTAGAGTGAATGATATCAGGATAGAACCATATCCAAAGTTCTTTAGCCTCCCATCCTTTTCTCTACTGAGCTTCTCCCTTACATTTTCTAGCACCCCTTCACTCCAATTGAACACAATCGATTCTAAGAAATATAATTCATATTTCATATGGGTCTTGTTAGCCAAATTCATGGTAGCACTGCCATCCAATCTAGCCATAATGAAAAGGATTGTCCTCAGAGGAATTCATACCACATCCTTGATCTCTATTTTCTCATATTTTTTTGGTTGGGAACGAGGAATACAGTGTGCAACAATATATTCTTTGACATTCTCACTACCCTTTCTTGCAATAGACAATGATATAGGAGCTCCCCTCCTCAAAAAACCTGTTAAAAAATAAATTTCCTCCACCGGTATATTGAGTATATGTGCTCCAACCCTAAAAAATTGTGCCTGAATATCCCATGCCCTGAATAGATATTCCAATAATTCCAACTGGGCTCTCATGTAAAGAAGCCAAACGAACTGTAAAAGTCCACAATTTCTCAAAGCTTGAATAATTGTTGAGTCATTGGTATCATCTAAGTCATGATAATTGTGTTCTCTTTCTCTCCAAATCAAAGCCATTTTTCTTTGGTAGATAACTACAATGCAATGAGAAAATCAATTAGGAGAAATCTCATGCAAAAATTTGAGTGAAGAACATAAAACCCTTTTTTGAAATGCGCCTAGTGCACCCTGATTAAGAGGATAGAGGGTTGCAGCAAACCCTCTCTTCTTTGGGAGGTGCACTAAAGCGCTCTTCCTAGTGTTAATTTATTAGATCCAATGCACCTTTTGACATAGAAAGGGTGTGCTGGAGCGAGGGCACAAATATAAATCTTAAAATCTCTTAAAACTTAAAAAAAAATGCATGAAATCAAAAATGGAAACCATGAAAAGAAATAGAAAGGTAAGATCTCCTACCTAGAACTAACCACACTTGAAATGGTCCACCGGATTGGCTGCAATCAGCTGCTAAAGTTTGGGGGAAAAAAGCACTATGAGCTCACTCACAAGGGGTAAAAATGAAAATGGTAAAAAAATATTCACTTTTTTCCCATTTATGGTCAATTTTATTATTATTTCATTATATTTTAATTATTTTAACCTAATTTACCATAATTTCATATATTTTTAATATTTTTATGGTATTATGAATAGGTTGAAGTTATTTTAATGATTTAATGACATTTTTGAGATGAAAACAGGTCATTTTGACAAAGGGCATACTTTTATCGCCTTTTCTAGCTCTGTAACTTACAAAAAAGGAACCCCCTAGAGTTCTCTTTCAACTCTTTTCAAACTCCCGAAACATGAAAATATCGTGGAGCACTTGTATTTTTGAACTCGTTAAAGAAAATGAAAATATGTCTACCCATTAAAATTTTAACCCTTTTCCAGGCTGGGATATACTATTTATGAAAAAGGAATACCTTAGTCGAACATGGCTATAAAGAGGTTTTCCTGAGTATTGTTTTCTGCCTTTTCAGACTCGAGACAAACTTAAGAAAAATAACTTGTGGATTTTTATTTTTCTCCTCTTTTTAAAACTCTCTAAACATGAAAAATAAGTCGAGTTACACCTTCACTAGACTCATAAAATCATCAAACAACGATGGACTCATAGAATATGACAAGACCGAACCACTCATTCCTAGGGTTTGTTAAAAATACTCATAATGATTCATCCAAAGGGTGAACTTATATATCAAGTATATGTTATCCTCCTCAAGCTTGTCAAAAATAAAGATGTACTGACTGCAAATGGTTGGGGAAATTGGGAAAACAAGGTTCTTAACCCATTAATGGAAATGAGGCACTCTTGAACACGAAACCCTTTCACTTCATGTTCGTGATTGTGGAGTTGGGAAATATGCTTGCCTATTTGGTTTACCACACCATATCAAAAACCTCCATAATATATTTTGATTCAATGCTTCCTACTCCATAAAGTGTCACTTGTATGTTCAAGAGAATTCCCTTAGTTGATATCTGCTATGATACTCCTAAGCCTTCATATCATGTCTTCCATTCCTAAACCAGCTCCACATCAGCATCATTTTGTCTCAAATATTGATACTTGTTTCATGTCGTTGATGGGGGATACATCAAGGCCCTTCTACAAAAATTCACTTATTGTCGACATCAACATATTATCCGGAATTTGACTTAGAAACTCCCTTCAATGCCTTGGAACTTGCAGACATCAATGGAAAGTTTTATCGCTTTCACCAACAGGTTTTCATCATTGGCCTTCGACCGGAATATTTTATGTGGTGTTCAACTTCAACTCATTAATTCACACTGCATGGATTGTACTATAGTACCTTGAGATCCATTATCATTATCGATGGTTTCTCTCACATTTGTTAATGGCTTACATCATTGGTCGGTAATTATATGGTGTCTACCAAGTTTGAATCTAGCTCATTTAATCGCATGGTTAGACTTGTACTATCAAGTGAACAAAATCGAAGATCTCTTGTCTAGTTTCATCCAACTGGGTTGTGTTTTCAGGATTCATACGAGAATACAAAGTGTGACGGATATGATCATGCAAACATTAATCCAAGCATGGGCCCATTCTATGTCATCTGTGGAAAAGACTATTTTATCATTGTACATGTAATATGGCTTATATTATGAGTATGGGTATGCCTCCCTCAACAATGATATCATGGTGAAAATATGTATTGTAGCATATGATGATCTTGACCAATTGATTATTGATCTAAACTTGTCATAAGGTAAATCACTTCAATCCTCAGCCATTACTTCTCACTTTGTGCTTTAGGGGGGGAATTTTTATAGGCCATTTTTCCACATCTTATCAATAGTCCTACAAACTGGATCCATCAACATCCTTCAACATTTTTTCATCATCCCTTCACAGATCCCTAAGCATCGCCTCTCCAAAAAGTCAAAGTTTCTAGGACAAGTTCCTCAAAAACATTGTTTTTATCCCCTATGCAAATTTCCCTTTAGCCTACTAGTGCTTAGTTGATGTTGCATATATGAGAACCAACACTAGCCAGCACATGTTACTCCCTTCTACAGGTGTGCTGATTCTAGAAATTTGGGCAAAAAAAAACATATCTCTGAATCTTCCTCTTCCAGAAGCTTCCAAGGTTGTTTTAACTATTTACCTCGGATAGAGATCTCAAATTTCTATATGATATTACTTTAGTTATCTTATCTCTTATCCCTTGAGTTCATACTCCCATATTTTGTGGATATCAAGCCTAAGATGGTAAATCCTAAACTACCACTCTTACCCTATATATTTATTGTCTCCCATAAGGTCTGGGTTGGATTTTGGAGATTTCTATTGCCCTTATTCTATTATTTTGAACCTAAGGAGTCATCGTATTCATGCATTAGAGTTGATTTTGAGGTGTGCTTTGTGACAAGGAAGGAAAAATCAATTTGGAGATAATTCTACAAATTCATACTTCTATTTATGGTTGTAACTCTCTCATGTATTTGTTAATACAAAAAGCATCTTGTTTTCCTATATTTTTGTATAATTCAATACACATGTATTTGAATTCTTGCTTGACTCATTTAATAGAGATAATTGGTTTATATTACATGGATATTGTACTCAGTTTCTTGTTTTAGTCAATTGTGCAAGTTCTATTTATAGTGATTGGAGTTAGAAGTGGAATTTACAAGCAAGGAGGAGAGGATGGTTCACTACAAGTTTCAGGTAGGCTTCTTTCTCGTAAATTGATTTCTCTAAAGAAAACAAGCCTCTATTGTTCTATATTATGCCACTAAACCTAGGTAAAAAAAAAACTGCAGAACTGAAATTTACTCATAACACATGTCTTCCTTTATGCATCAAGATTTCTCTCATAGAATACACAATCACATATATATCCACTTCAAAGGATTGTTGCAATCTAGGTATTGCCAAAACTAGTGCTTGACTAATATTCTTATTTAACTCCTCAAATTCCCTATACTAACCCTTTCCCCACTGGAAATTTTTGTCACTCACTATTATGGTGTGGAGTGGTGCCATGGGTGGATGCCACTTACAATACCATGGGTAAATTCCATTTCCATTCGGATCAATCATCTCACCTGGGTAGGGGGTATCTATTCTTGAACGTAATTTTTTTAGTTCCCTTTAATCAATACACATCCACCATGTCCCATCCTTTGGCACAATGGTGATGGGTGATCCACATGGTGATGTATTTGGTCGAATGAAACCCTATTTCAGTAACTAATTTAACTATTTCTTCACCTCACTTTCTTTTGTAATAGACTACCTATACATCCCAATGTTTGGCAATAGAGATTCCAACAATAGTTGGGCCTCATCCTCCACTTCCCTCTTGGGTAGTAACCGTTAAGGCTTCTAGAACACAATTTTGTGCTTGTAGCAACTCCTCTAGTTGTTGTTTTTGTTCCTTAGTAGACCCCTCCAGGGATGAATTTTCTCTCACTAAGTATTTTTTTAGATTGATTTTATTTTATAAATAGTAAAACATACTTCTATTTAAATTTGTACTTGCACTTGTGTGTGATTATGGTGAAGGACTTTCCATCCTCGATGAGGGGGTACTAGTTGGATATTTGCATTAAGATTGCATCGTGAATGTACATATAGGGACTTCAAGACACCACTCCATATACTTAAAGGGGAACTACATCTAGTTCTACTTCATCATTAAAATCAACACTGATAACAAATCTGATTTTTCACTATTTTGCTACCTTTATTTTCACCTCCTTATTTACCCATCCTAGTGGATATGGGCTTGGATTATCACTAACTTCCAATCCCAATTTTTTGATCAAATCTACTGCAATGATATTTTCTTGTGTTCCTAAGTTGAACAGAGCATCAACCTTTGTCTTCTTGAATTGTATCCTTATATGGAAGAGTTCGATCTTTTCATTTTCTTGTTGTTGAAGGCTACTCAAATTCACCCCCTTCTACACTAATGTACAAACAATATTCTCATCCATGTATGAGCTACTTTCCACTTGATTACTCAAATTTGTGGCCATGATATTTTTCTTCCCAATCTCTTTAGTTGTGTTCTTTAAGTTGAGCTTTGGATCAACTTCCGAAGCACTTCTCCTTTATATGACCATCAATGTTATAGTGGTTGTAGTGGATGATAGGGTCTTTATATGAGTGTTCTATGGTGGTTGTATTTTTTTCATTCCCCTTTTCCACTTCTTCTTCTCCTCCTTGGAAGCTTATTGGTGCTCTTTCTTCTTTGACACACTTGAATTTCCTTTCTTATGTTCTATTTTCTCAAGGTACTATGCACGTACACAAGCCTCATATACCGATATAGGATTGAAAAACTACACTTTCTTCCACAGATGGTTGTGTGGACCCCATAGATAATTGAGGAGTACATTTGGGTTACTTTGGGAGATACCCAACATCATGTTAATGTTTCTAAATTCTATGGTGTGCTCCTATACATTGTGTCCCTCTCTTTTCCTAAAGTAATGCTATTGGATCCATTGGTCCTCTACACTGCTTGATAGGTTAAAATTGTAACTTTATGAGGGTTTAAAAATCCTCCCATTTCATAAATGGAGGATCTCTCTCACTGTAGGGTTGTTATCACACAAAAAAATTTCATAATTTCAACTTGAAATGTGTCAAATTTTTCCTTTAAAATTGATTAGGTTGCAAGGCATCATGAAATGATAAATTTTATGATGAACTTAGGTTTTAAGTTTTGTCTTAGGATGTTAGAAATAAGCGTAAACCACATCAAAAGAATAGGTTTTGAGTAGATACCTTGAAGTGACCTTAAATCCTAAATCTGGCCATCTGTCAAAATTTATCTGAGTCCGCGGCAAATTTAGTACAAAATTAACAGAATTTGTTGCGGAAACACCTAGTAGTTCCGTAACAAAACTGACACTTTTCAAATGAAATTTGCTACGAAAATTGTATTAGTCTATAACAATTTTCTCCATAATGATGAATGGTTAATATTTGAGAGTTTCAAGGACATTTTTCCAGAGTAAAGTCATTCAAAAGTTACACAGTTTCTGACATCAGTCATCATTTTTCTAATGTCATCTCATTCTGCTTTCAAATGATCCCTCATTCCCCTTACTCTGTTTTTATTCTTTCGTAATTTTCTACCAAAGCAGCTTTCTGTCAGTTACATCTCCAACAGAAATATTTTTGCTATATCAGTTTTCTTCAACCATAACAGCTCATTGTCATCAAGGGTTTTCTCCTAATCAGGTGTAAAGATACAAAGAAGGCCAATGCTGCATAACATAAGAAATGGTTACACCAAAGAAGGTTTATAACGGAGTTCTACCGTTTAGGTATGAACCTACAAATCCAAGTTTGGTCATGGAAGATCCATATTTCGTTGAGGTCTTTACAAAAGCAGGTTGCATTCAGTTCTGCCAGAAGTTGCAAGGTCATCACCAACAGGTATCACAAGACTTCATACTCAATTTCAAAGGCACATATACAAAGGTCGGTTATCTTCATGTTCCAATTTCACCAGATAGCATTTTAAAAGCAACAGGGATTCCGAGGACTAGAGAAGAATGGTTTAAAGCTACAAAGTTTAATTTGAAAATTTGTGATGAATATCTAAAACCTGAACATGTAGGGATTAAAATGACTGAAGGGATTCCTAGAACTTGCCTTAAAGATAACTATTCAAAATTATTGACAGTCATACATAAATACTTTACATGTGAAGGCCGGTTTCAAACAATCTACATGTATCATTTAAAACTATTGCTTCATTTTACAGGGAAGAATTTGATATATATTCCATTTTATCTTTTTAGAAGTCTCCAAAAAATGGCAGACAAGGTGCAAGGGAGACCTGAGAGAAATGAAACTTCCATTTTTCACCATGGACTGATGAAATTGCTAGTTCTTGAGGAATTAAGTAAATTAAACAGAGACTGGGCATCGTTCTTTTTCATGAATGGGTATGAGTTAGATGTTTTATCTCCAAGAAAAGCCTCGAAGCTCAAAGCTTCTTCTTCTAGGCAAGAGATGAATGTCACTGCAGAGTTAGAAGGAAATCAACAAGAAGGTTTTAAATCTACAGATAAAGACATGGTAGAAGAATTTAATTTCATCCAGGAGACATCATAACCTCTAGAAACTAGCAAGCAAACTAACAAGCATGTCATAGATAGAAAGACCAAACCTGCAACAAAAAGGTCTAAAAGAAATACTAAGGAAAGTGTTGGAGTTAAAGGCAGACTTGAAGACATTCTGCAAGCAATAGACATTGCAGAAACCCTTGTAGTGAAAGAAACTGAGGTTAAAAGATTCCAGGTAAAAGGAAAGGGACTTGTAGCCAAGAAATTAGAGTTTTCTTTAGAAGATTCAGGTTTTCTTTTCAAACCTTGAAAACCTTTCACTAGATCACAGAATTTTGAAACTATCACTATTGGTAATAAGAAGCAGAAGGAAGATAAAGGAAAAGGAGAAGTGGCATAAGAAGTTATAGTCATATATCCTATTGAGAAAGAGGTGACCAAAGAGAAGAGGGATCAATCAAAAAAAAATATTCAAACAAAATCTGAAGTAGACTCTTTTAAAGGACAGATCAAGGACAAGGAAGAAGCAGTCAAACAGAGAAAGAGAAAAAAAATAAAGTCATAGAACAAACTAAAAAGGAGATTCTTGAAGAAAAATTGAGAGATATTAAGGATGATTTGACTGAGACAAAGAGAGAGCTGGAAAAATAAAAGAAAGATAGACAAATGATAGATGAGGTGGAGAAGAAAGTGAATGACCAGGTTACTCATTTTGAGAATTCTATTGGAAAAGAAAAAAATTTGCTAAAGAGAACACAACCTTTACGCATCATGATGTCACATACAAGGAAGAGGAACTTATTTTTACAAGTAGAGAGGAGAAGTCTTCAAAGACAATTCAAATACTTGAAAGAAAATATGGAGTTGATGAAGACATAATCAGAGAAAAAATACTTGGAAAGAGGAACCATGGACAAAACTATTGAAACTGCTCAGAAAGAAACTGCTAGTAAATAAGGAGTTAACAAATGGATTATGGATCTTTTTTGTCTTATATTATCACAAGTTACATGCAGGTATGTTCATGGAATTTTCCAGAGCTCAAATCTTAAGTTTTGTCAAGTCTCTAAAATATTAGGTAATTCTGCGGCATAAGCCAGGCTTAAAGCTCATTTTCTGCTGCAGAATTTCTGAAGAATCCTTTTTGGTTTTAAGGTACCTAAAATGATAAGGAGGAAGAGTTTTGAAGGTTGTGTTTGATTTTTTTTACTACTTAACATCCTCAAATGAATAAAATAAAGCAGAAGAGTATCACATATCATCTTTTTGTTTGTGCTAGTAAACTAGCTATGAAAGTAGCTCAAAACAGAGTTTTAACAGCAAGGTCAGTTTTGATGGTAAATTTTGGAAAGATGGAGAAAGGTAAACAAATACTTAAATTTGTTCCCAATCAGAATGACAAAGAATATCAGGGATTTTACCAAGAGTATCAGATCAATGATTTATTAAGTGAAGATATTCAGTTAAGGGTATAGTTTGAAGACACCAGTCCACATGTTGCCAAGTCATCAAACTAACATCTCCTTAATAATAGGAAGTGTAACTTCATGAAGGCAATTATGATATTAATTTTTTGTTGATGGCCAGCATAGCTCAAAGACATGGTTCCTTTTGAGGAAGATTTACATCACTTTAGTTTAAATGTAATAATTAGGTGTTTGAGTCATAGTAGGACTCTAACTTCTAATTCGAAAATGTGTTAGTCTTAGTTTTAAAGATCTAGTTAGTAGTTAGATTTGGTGTCAGTAATAAAATTTAATGGTCTAGCCACTTGGCAGACTAGATGTAAAGGGAAGATGCCTATAAGTAGTAAAGACTTCGATGTATTCAGGGTTGGAAAATGTTGTCAAAATACTACTTTTGCAAAGCTCTGGATTGACTGACATATACAGAAGCAGTTTGACTTTTTTGGACCTGAGATTCTTTGTATATTTCAATGAGTTTATATCTTATCTTCGAAATGTTTCCCTTTCATAGTTGTAATGCTTATTACTCAGAATTCATGGTTAGTCATGCTCTAAATTCCTTTAAGTGTTGAACTATGGTCAAATGAGTTTTTTGGGTCCTCTCTTTGGAAGGTTTTATTCAATGTTTTTAATGCTTATTACTCAGAATTCATGGTTATTCATGCTCTGACTTCCTTTAAGTGTTAAATTTTGATGAATCTCTTTTAATACTTTCCTTTTCAATACCTTGATGTATCATTACTCAAAATTCATATATCATATGCTCTGACTTCCTTTAAAACTCAAGTTATTGAGATTTTCCTGAATGTATCACTTTTTCATTGAAGTATACACAAGCCTCAGTTTCTATAAGAAGAGCTATTTTTATCCTTATCCCTGTCACTGACTCCTTAGCCCAATGGTAGCAATCCTCCATCTTTTCAACCTACAAACATACAAAATCAAGACACATAGAGTTAGTCATCTATCTATATCATTATTTCATATCATTAATCCTCGAGAGAGCCCTATGAAGCTGAGGAGGCTAAGCCTCAGTCAAAATATTGGTTTGAAATAGTTACACTGAAGTTGTCTGATCAGGAACCTATCAGGTTCGATTTTGGTGATAACAAGGGTATCCATGTGGCTTTCCCACCAAGTTAGGGCATGGTCCTCTAATTTCATCCAAGAAAACAAAATATTTTATTTTTCCTCTATATGATGATCACTAAAATAAACTTCTAATATATGCATTCGGTGATTTAATTTCAAAGCATCGATATCAACTTGATATGTATTTATGTTTACCTTTGCTTCCATTTTAAATAGTGACTATGAATAGTTCACGACACTCAAACTAGGTCGATATTTTTTGGGTTCTTTCATAGACTCACTCTCTGGTTCTTATCGATCTGTCGATTTCCTCTTTTATATGACCTCTATGTTAGATCCTCTATATTATCCAAATAGCCCAATATTATTTTTTAGAGTTATGGTTTATATCTATGACTTGTGCTTCTAGTTGCACAAATATCTCCTCTATGCGATCTTGAGGGTTATTAACAATTTCTCTAGCCATTGTGGTGGTTTTATTACTTTTTCCTTGGCTAATATTTGTCCCCTGAAAATCCTCATAATATAGCCAAATAAACCTATTTTGATACCAATATGATCCATAAATTTTCATGAATATTCCACTGGACAATTCGCTGCAATAGATTTGATAAAATTATACTTAAAAAATATGAAATATATACAAGAGGGTTATTTTTCCTTAGAAATTTGGATTTATTAAGTTACTTATTTATGCATACAATATGTAAAATGTGAAAATATAGAATAGTAAAAAACACAATCACTCACAACCATAAGAACGCAAGATATACCTTGGTGTTGATTTTCTAGTGCAATCAAGACTGCTATAGTTTTTCACAATTGATAACTAATTCCAATGATATATTTAGACTTATTCTAGCATTTAGATCATAAAGAAATTATACATGAAAAACTTCAACCATTAAATTTCATCAATAGACAATAGATATCACAATGAATAGTAAACAAGAGATAAGGGACACCAGAAATTAGGCTTCAGGCCAAGGCAAAACCCACAAGGGTAAAACCAAACCAATTCTTTCCTTATGAGAGAAATTATGTTCATCAATAGTTTTTGGAGCAAGGTCCCCTGGGTAAAAAAAAATTGAATAAATTTTAGTTAATTTTTTGTTTGCAAGCATTGCGCACGGATTTCAAGGGGCTTTGGGGCTAGTCAAAGTCCCTTAATTATTGTAATGGGTAAAAGGGAAAACCATGAGTCTCAAACCATGGTTTGAGACCATGGTATGTACGCATTTGAAAATATATAAATATGTAAGAGTCGACTAAATAAATATATGATAGATGAATAGATCGAGAGATGCTTATTCTTATGAATGTTTTGATTTAAGTTTTGGGATGGTCTAGGTAGAAAGGCTCCTGATGGCTGTGTGTGCGAAGACCTAGTCCTGAGTTGTGTGCACGGACTCTATTGTTGTGTGTGTACAAGGGAAATATTTTATTGACTTAATATCTCTTAATAAAGAGGATGCCCCACCAGTGTGCCATGCATCTAACCATAGGGTGGGCCAATTCACCGTCATGCACGCAAGATCGTCCTCCGTGACCATGTAAGGTAGCTCGTACCAAACACCCTCAACATCCCCTTTTGCACGCATGTGAATATTATGGAAAGTAGCTTTAAAATCCATAATGTGTTTGTACTACTCGTACAATGTTGGTGATCAGCGCAGCTTGGACTGCACTACCTGAAATACCTCTAAATCAAGCAATACCCAGAAAATTTTCTTCTCTGTGATTCGGGAAGGAAACATGGAGTTTCACACTGTTGCATAGCGTGCAGCTTCACACAGATCCAGCTCAATATCTAGGAATTGGGCCTCAACTGGAATCTTCCAACCAATTAGCGCAATAAGAAGTAGCAACCAAGCATAGTAGAAATTTTTCCCCTCCTCTTGTGCCTCATGCACATTCTCCACAAACTTTGTGCACAGGTACTGAGCCCAATTATATTGTACTCCCTTCTCACATTTCCCAACTAAATCAATTACGTGGGCTGGGACTTCCTTTGGCCGACACTTCCTCATCAGCTTTCAGGCGAGGATTATCATGCCAAATTGTACTACAGGGTCATTGATTTCGCTGACAAGGAATCCTCGAGTGTTTTGCGATACCTTATAATATTTCTTGAATTTTTCTGCAACTTTCTTCTCCTGGCCTTTTCCTCCAAAGGCTTCCACAAGGTCTGCCCCCTGACTAGGCAGGTTGGTGAGACAATGTATCAGATCAGCATCAATTGGAATGCACTCTCCGAGACACATAAAGTCATCGTGCACTAGGGCAAGCAGCTAGCTCACACAAATATCATTAACTACACTGTGTCCAAAGTGCAGGACATTCAATAAGTTCAACAACCCTGACTTCTGCAGACCCAATGCCTAGGGCTTTGGCTCGACCTTGATCACGCCCTCGTCATAGGGGATCAGCTCTAAGTAAATTGAGGGTGCGAGCTCAGGGAAATTCTCCTGGTCGACCAGGTCCTAGCCTTCCACCTTCATCAGGGGGACCTTTGCAAGCATCTCCCCCTCGAATGGCACATCTTCAGGGAGAAGCAGGGAGTTGATGTATGACCAGACCTTTTCCAGGTCCTTTGGGATCTTCACAGATGCTTTGCGCGGTGCCAAATACTTGGGCAACCAGGATATCAAATCTACCTCCATGACCTCATATTCCTCCATAATTGCTTTGGGCAGGTCAGCCGTAGGTCTCTTTTTCTGCTCAGCAATGGTCCACTGAGGTTTCAAGTTCTTCTGGCACGATCACTTTCGAGACCCCGAAGATTTTCCCTTAGATTTCTGCAGTTGGGGTGCAGGCATAGGGGTTCAACGATCGGTGCAGGGGTCTCATCATCCTATGCAGGGGTTTCAGCAGCCGACGTCGCATAAGGGGTAGGTTCAGTAGTATTCATACTTGGTAGAATTAAGTACCCCAACCTTCGATGCGCAGATCTTCGTAGAACAACAGGTTGATTCCAAACATAAGCTTCAGACAACTCACAGATAACAAGGATCACAAATCACATGGAAATAAAAGGGAACTAATGCGGCCCTTCCTGTTATATTGATAGTGTTGGCACAGCCTAAATAGTCTGATGTTCATTAATGTAGCCCCATAAATTCTAAAATGGCTCCAATTTTAGCATAATCTCCTCATTAAATGTAGTTTAGTTGCTCCTCCAAATGGTAATAAATATGTCCTATCCAGATTTATTGTTCCAAGGGCTGGTTTTTGGCACCTCTGTGACTTGGTCACCCTCCTCATGCAGCGTCTGCATGATTGTCACAACTGTCTGTGCATCTGATGTCTTTGTCACACAGAACAGCTTCCCCAACGCTTGACAGATTGTTTTACGATCTTTTGCCCTCTCACAACTATCTGGGGTGCTAAGACACTCCTTCGACCATATAGTCACTTATTTCATGCAAGGATAGGGATATCCCTGTATGGTTTCAGTTGACTTCCATTTACATGCCCGGGAAGGTCGGCATCTCCCTCTATGATCTCCTTAATCACATTGGGTCCGAGCCAATGCATTTTGAACTTCCTTGGGTGGTGCGCAAACTTGTTGTCATATAAAAAATCAAATCATCTTCCTTAAAACCTTTTTTCTAATATTCCTGTCATGTCAATCCTTTTCGCACACCTTTTTCACCTACTGATGGAAACCTGTAATGAATCTGTCCTCTTCTAGCGCGACCAACTGTGATAATCGTTCTTTAATAATATCTTGCTTACCCATGTTATTGAATGTTGCAATGCACAAACTTGGGACAATATACTCCATTGGCATAATAGCATCCTGCCCATACACCATTCTAAAAGGTGTCTCCCCTATCAAATTCTTTCATGTGGTCATGTATGCCCATAGAACCGCAGGTATGTGCACATCCAAATCATTTCAGTTAGCATTGCAAATCTTAGTGAGCATGTTCTCCAATATCTTATTAAAATCTTCCACCACACCATTTTCTTGAGGGTGATATGGTGTACTCTTCTGATGGTGTATCTTGAATTCTTCGATCAAAGTTTGAATTGTTTCATTCACAAAGTGGGTTCCTTGGTCACTCATCAAGGTATTAGGACACTGAAACCATGTCAGGATATTTTCAAAAATTAAGTGCGCAGTTGTTTCTGCGTTGCAATATTTTACAGGCACAACCTTGGGCCATCGGGTCACATATTCCATCATAGTGACTATATAGCGTGCACACGTCTTATTTCCTAAAGGGTTTATGGGTCCGACGAAGTCAATGGCCCATTTGTTAAAATATTTCAAAATAATTTGTGGGTGCAGGGGCATTTCATCCCTCCGCGACGGTCTCCTTGTCCGCTGACATACATCACAAGTGCAGAAATATGCGTGTGCGTAATTGTGCACAATAGGCCACCAAAACCATATGGTAAGATCTTTTGCATGGTTGCTTTCCCTGCATAATGGCATCCTGCAATTCCTCCATGAGCTTCTGCTAGTATATTCTATCTTTCAAATTCCAACACATATCTCCTCATTATTTTATCCGCCCCCATTTTACATATCTGGCCAGCAATCAAGGTAAAATTAATTGCGCACACAACCAACTATTTCTTTTGTTTCACTGTATACTATGTGGGTGCACTTTCAATGGTCAGAAAATGAATAATATCAGCGAAGCGATCATCAAATACCTTAATGGAAAATATATGCACGTCGGGTAACCCTTCTTCCAAGTTAGTAGGCTCTTCTCTAATTTCAATGCGCGATAGATGATCTGGCCTAGCATTCAATCTCCATGGTTTCACAATTACTTAAAATTCATACTCCTGAAATAATAATAGCCATCTCCAGATCTTGCCCCCTAACACAATCTCGTTGACCAGGTACTTTAAAGCAGAGTGGTTAGTAAACATCTTAAAACGACCTCCTAATAGATATTGGTGGAATTTCTGCAGTGTGTATACCATAGCTAATCCTTCCCTCTCAGTGGTTGATTAGTTGCACTCTGCACTTGACAATTTCCTACTCACAAATGCATTAGGGTGGTAAATATCCTTGACTCCAAGCTGCGCTAAGATAGCTTCTAGCGCGATGCATCAACGTGTATATGGAATTCCTTTGTCTAATCTAGCAAAACCAATATGGGCACAATGACCATCTTCTCCTTAAGAAATTCAAAGTTATTTTGGCAGTCACATCCCATAAAAATGAGGCATCCTTCTTCAGCAACTTCTCCATTGGCACAGTGATTAGCGCGTAACCTTGAATAAACTCACTGTAATACCCTGTGTGCCCAAAAATTGAGCACAATTGTTTTACATTTGCGGGAACATCCAGGTTAACAATAACATCAATATTTTCTGGATCCACCATCAATCCTTGCTGACAAACAATATGACTGAGTAAGATCTTGAAAGGGACGCAAAATATACACTTCTTTAGGTTGAGAGAGATCTGATACTTTCGACAAGTATCCAGCATCAGGTGCAGGCTCGACACATGCTTATTTAATAATCCAAATATATTCCAATCATCAAAGTATACTTCTAAGAATTTTTGGATGTATTCCTTAAATGAAACTACAACTACATGCGAGAAGATATAAGGTGCATTCTTCAGACCAAATGGCATGACTTTGTATTGAAAGGATCCCCACTCTGTCGCAAAGTTTTTTTTGCTTCTATCCTTTGGTGCGATCCTTGTCTAATGGTATCCAGAGAATCCATCAGTGAATGAGTAGGCCTCCTGCCCACCCACATTGTCCAATATTTCATCAGAAAATGGAGTTGGGAAGCATCATTCAATTTGCGGAGATCTACACAAATCCTTATTTCTCCCTTGGTCTTCTTGTCTTGAACCACCATAGGGCTTACCCAATCTGACTCTTCTACTGGTTCAGTGATTCCTATAGCCACCATTTTCTCCACCTCCCCTTTGACCTTCTTCTTGTATTTGGGATTCAACCTATATGGGTGTTGCTTCACGAGTCGCACATCTGGTTTCAAGGTGATCTTCATTATCGTGAGGTATCCTACAATCCCCTTCAATTCAAAAATTTTCACAGGAAACATCTCCTGGTATTCAGTTAATAGCTTGGGGACCTTTCCCACTGTATCATCATCCCAATAGTCCCCTATCTTTTCTAATTTGGTTGTTCCTCTGAGCCAATATTGACTCAACTATAGGCCCAACAACTGTACATTTTCCTTCAGACTCAGGAATAGAAATGTTTCTTGAATATTCTTTGTTATATTCAATTGAAAAGTTTTGACAGCCCATGATTTCCCTCATCTACGCATCCGATATTGGCAAGGCGCATTCAACTGATGGCTTTGCGGTGTCAAAGATGACTTCTTGAATATCCTACAGTGCCTCATCAAGGCATTCGAACCCACTTTCAAAACTAAAGGTTAGGATAAAACTTTCTGTTAGCGCAATCAATTTAGTGGTTCCTCGTCATAGCTGAATTTCGAGGTACCAGTCCGTAAGCACCTTCCCCAAAGTGTGGATGAATATATGCACCCATTCTGGCTTCGAATCTTTGCCCCATTCTTCAGTCCATCTAGCCAGATGTTTGTGTATATTTCCTTCTCCAGAATAGGTTTCTCCTATTCTAGTATTCGAATGATCAAATCGCAGACACATCATGAGGGTGCATTCTCCCCAGTTATCCAAATTACCTTTATGCATCTCCCACCAGCGTGTTGGTGTTTCCATTATGACATAATATGTTGTCCTTGATGGAAACCTACTTGATGTCCTATTTTTTGAAGATGTAAAAGTGATGTATCTACAGATCAGTTCATATGTGAAAGAGAAAGGAATTCCAGTCTATGACAAAGGAATGATTAAGGTAAAGTTTCAATATGTATACGTAGGTTTGATGAAGGGAACCCATGTATACCCATGGGTTTGATTAAGGGAACCCATGTATACCCATGGGTTTGATTAAGGGAACCCGATTATACATCCAGAATTAGTGTATATGCAGTCTTGGTGAAGAGAAGTTGCATATACACGCGGGTACAAAGAAGAAAAGTAGTGTATGTACTTATGCACTCAATTTATGATACTAGGGGTCTTTACCATGGGATTATCCCACAATATTGAGCGTTGTAATAGATATTTGATCCCGTCCATGAATGCCACTGACACTTGTGTGGTTATTAGCTCATGGTATTGGCTAAGGCTCAAACTATATAACAAGGAGGAGATCATAGTGCAAGGGTGTATGGGCATGAGAATTGAATGAATACTTCAATCTGAATCATATATGCATGGATTGGGCCATATTCAATAGATAGATATGATATTTTGATGCACTCACAAATACAATAATGGATCAGTATCTCTAGACCTGAAATGACTATGTATTCTCATGATCTATTTACGAGTTTTTTAGATCTGTGGTGTTGTGCAGGTAAATCCCCTCTGCGGAAAGAGGCGATCCCTCTAGAACCAAAAAACCAAACATGTATTAATGATAGCGAAAAGAATTTTACAACCTTAATGCCTTGACGTTGCAGCCTCCTTCAACGGGTTCGGTAAAACGCATCTCAAGTATTCGTCAGAGATCGGACTTGGTGAGGCAATGGGCCTAAAATCTCTCTCGACAATGGATTCCTCTCTGCCTTATTCTTCACACCAGCTATAGCAAGGATTGTTCAGCTAGCTGAAACCATGTGAGAAGGATGTATTTATAGGAGAGGAGGAGGTGTTTTTGGATCCCTCATAAGGTGGAAGAGAGGTCATATCCCTTTGGGGAGTTGCACAAATGTAGGAAACAAGAAGCCAAAGGGAGGATTCGACGTTATTCAGTCGAACAAACCATGATGAATCTACTCACGAAGTAGTTAGGAATGGAAAATTTGCTTCTATTTTAAAAAATATTCCAAAAACATCTCGGCGTGGGTAAGACACTGAGACAAAGCACCAATGGGCACAGGGTCCAGTGTTAATTTCCCTATTGACATGGGGCCATAACTGCCTACCAGCGTCGACCCAGAAACACATGTTTTTTAGAGTCTGCTTGAGTGATCAACAGAGGAAATTTTCTTGACATGCCAAGGGATGCAATGACCCTTTTTGCAAGGCATGACAATACACAGAAGTCACTGAAATGGTCCTCTAATGTTCGAGATGGGGATTGTAAGTACGGTGACAAAATACTATGTATCAGTGGTCTGGCGCATAATTGTTGAATTAAATGATATTATCTGAGAAAATTTTCTGATTTGAAGGGTTACGTAGTCCTGTAATGTTTACAGATATATACGCAGGTTCATCACGGTGAAAACGCGTATACCCACGGGTTCATTTCAGAAAAAGTGTGTATGGAAGTTAGGGTTTTTCTGAATTTTTTTGAAGAAAATGTCTTATCATTTATGTTATGTTTATGTTGTCTATCAATGAAGTCTTCATGTGTATCTAGAGTGTTTGAATATTGTTCATGATGTTAATTGATTATGTATAAATATGATCAGTAACTAGGTGATTGAATATGATGGATGCTGCTAACTGAATAAGGGTTCTATAAATCTGAGTATATTCAGATGCCTATCTTCAATATATAAATATCTATACGCAGGTTAGACCACAGAAAAGTGCGTATACACACAGGCTTCAGTAAGTAAAGTAGCGTATGCAATTGGTTTTATAAATGATTGGGGTTGAAGTTGATTCTGCGTGTTAATTCAAAAGTCTGGGTTTATTGTTGTGATATGGTTACAGTGATCTCACTGTTCTGTTTATTGGTTGATGGCTATTAGTGTTGATATACAAATTATTTTTTGTTGAAGTTGTTGGATCCAGTGTGAAAATTTCTGAAACGTGGTCTGCAGTGGTTTTGAGAGTTGAACCCTTTAGTGTGGAAGTCAAATATTCCTTCCAGTAGAATATGGTGATCAGTTCAGGGAGTAGAAGCTCCCTTCCAGTAGTGGTTGGTAAACAAGATGAGGGGGTTGGAGATCCCTTCCAGTAGTGGCTAGAGAATGATAGAATTTTGTAGCCTTCTGCAAGTGGGTATCTGCATATTGATATGAGTCTACATCAGCACAAAATTGTAAACAGTTTTCTATATAATAAACATTGAAGATAGAGACGACAGTAGCAGTGGTTTTCTCCCAACTTGGGTTTCCACCTTAAATCCTGGTGTTCATGTGTTTTTATTATGTGTGATGATTTATTTTGTTCTTACCGCACATGTTCACGTCTTACTAAATGTCTGATGAATAAATGATGCACTGGGCTAAGTAAAGTTTCTAAAGTTTTATGTGTCTAATAAGCTTACTGGAATATGCAAGCTTCTTTGAATAAAATTGTGTGCATACGCAAGTTGAATTAATTAAAGTCGCGTATAGAAATCAGTAAAAGTGAGGAAAATTTATTGTGAGTTTCTAAATACTGATTCACCCCCCCCCCCCCCCCACAGTATTTCTCCCAACAATTGGTATCAGAACAGGTCCTTCTGAAGAAGCTTAATCGCTAGAAGGAAGATCATCCAAGATGAGAAATCAAGATGGAACAACGTCTATCATACCACCACTATTTAACAGAAACAATTTAATCTTCTAGAAGACAAGAACAAGATCGTATATTCAGTCTCTTGGAGCATATGTTTGGGCAATTTTTGAAGGCGGTTATCAATATCCAGCTACAGTTCCTATAGATCTAGCAGTAAGGAAGAACTAAGAAACTAATGCAAAAGTTTTCAATGCATTTTTGGGAGGCCTAACCAAATCAGAATTTTTCAAGATTATGCAGTTAAATACAGCAAAGGAGATATGGGAAAAAATCATTCTAAGCTATGAAGGTGATGCCAAGGTAAAAATTTCTAAATTCCAATCTCTCGTAATTCAATATGAAAGTCTCAAAATTCATAATGATGAAAGTTTTGCTATTTTTTTTTTTACTAGATGAGATCATAAATCATATGAGAAATCTGGGTGAAGACATAAGAGACACAACTTTAGTAGAGAAAATATTAAGATCTCTAACTCCTAAATTCAATTCAAAAGTGTGGTATTGAAGAGAAGCAGGATCTGCAAACTCTTATTGTTTTTAAACTTCATGGGATCCTGAATGCTTTTGAAATGATAAAAGGAGGTCCGTCTGAAGTCAAATAATCTACTTTTAGATCTACTGCAATAGGAAAGGACAAGGAAGAACAAAAAGAATTAGGATATGTATCATAAGAATATGAGTTAAATTTTTTAAACGAACTCTAACTTGGCACTGGAAGGTTCAGAGGTAAGCTTCCTTTCAAATGTTTTGCTTGTGTAAAAGTGGGTCATAATGCTACTAAATGTCTCCATAAAGATATTCATGATAAGGGAAAGGATTTAGAAAAATGCAATAGGAGAGGATCTGTCAATAGAAAAAGTTACTATACTCATCAAGATAGTGATGGCTTGTCAAATAGTGAATAAGGAGAATCTTATCAAGATATTAGACTGCTCATGGCATTTTAAAAAGACACTAGTGAGGCTAAAGATACTTTTATGGATGCTTTAGAAGAAAGTGATTTTCTTGAAGAAATCACTTAACTCAAAATATGCTTGGAAGAGAAAAAAAATAGCCATAGATACTCTAAAGAATCAACTCATATAAAAGGAGAAGCACAATGAGAAATTAGAATGCGAAATAGTAAGTCTAAGAAAGGAACTTAAGAAAGTAAAAACTCTAAATCTTAGATTTGCTAAAGGATATGAAACCTTAGATGAAATTATCAAGGTTCAACGCTCTCCTCTTGTGAAGATATGTCTTGGATATATTGGTGAATCTTCTCAGTCAAAAAATTCCTCAGCTACAAGCTATATAAATGCAGCAAAAGCCAGTCAGCAAAGCTTCGTCACTCAGCAAAAGAACAAAGACAATGTCCAGGTAAATCATGATCATTCATATTCAAGAATGAAGAATGCCAGAAATATCAGTCAAAAGGTAAACAACACTAGAAGGTTCTATGATCGCAAAAATTTATTCCTTAGTGTAAAATGTTTCTCGTGTCATAATTTTGGTCACAAAGTTGCTCAATGTGTTGTATACAAAACCATCATGACTAGAGAAGAAAGAAAGAAAATAAATGAGACAAGAATGAATAAGAATACTTATAACAATTTTTCTCCTCTTCAAGATGAAATTGAATGTTCAGTTTGCAATAACTTTGGACATAAGGAATTTGAATGCAGGAGAAAACCTCAGCCAAAAGAACAAATATCCACAAGTTCCAAGGTATGGAGAAGGAAGCACTTATAGGCTGAAATTCACGGCATAGCTTTATTTGCTAAAGGAGAAGAAAATCAATGGCACATTGATAGTGGATGTTCAAAACACGTGACAGGTGATAAAGATAAACTTATTTACTACAATGCATTAGAGAAGGAAAAGAATGTTACGTTTGGAAATGACTCTTCTGCTATCATTAAGGGTAAAGTATTTGTTTTTCTAAACGAAAAGGTTAAAGATAACAATTTTATGTATGTTGATGGATTAAAGCATAAATTTTTGAGTGTCAGTCAAATTTTTTATCAAGGAAATGAAGTTGTCTTTCGATCAAAAGAGTGTGTGGTTCGTGAAATTGACATAGGAAAGATTGTAATAAAAGGAACAAGAACACCAAGCAATCTGTATATATTGAAAGGTGGCCAAGAGAAATGTTATCTACGTAAATCTACAGAAAATTGGTTATAGCACAAAATATTGGGACAACTGAGCTTTTCTCAAATAAGCAAATCAAGCAGGTTCAAAGCTGTTCGTGATCTACCCAACATCACTTTACCCAAAGTACCATATGAAAATCATACCAATTCGGTAAGAAAACCAGGGTTCAATTTAATGCCAAAGAATGATCAGCAAGTAAGCCTCTTGAACTTATACATATTTATTTATGTGGACCTGTAAGGAAAAAGTCACCTCGTGGAGAACAATAATATATCTTATTCATTGATGACTTTTCTAGAATGTGTTGGATCGGTTTATTGAAACATAAAGATGAATCATTTGAAAATTTTAAGGTCTTCAAAGCTTTAGTTGAAAATGAATTAGATATAAAAATAATGTCTTAGATCTGACCGAGGAGGAGAATACATATCGGATGAATTCTTTGATTTCTGTGAACAATATGGCATAAAAAGACAGTTTTATGTAGTTGGAACTCTGTAACAAAATGGCGTGGAAGAAAGAATGAATAAAACAGTTCATCAAATGGCTCATGCTATGCTTGATGAATGTGGGACTCTTGACACCTTTTGGGGTGAAGCTGCTCATACTACAGTAAAAATTCTCAACAAGGCTCGTGTTCATGTAAATAGTGATAAAAATCCTTATGAACTCTGGTATGGTAATACTCCCACTATGAAGCACTTTAAAGTTTTTGGAAGAAAATGTTATATAAAAAATAATGATGAAAAACTTGGTAAATTTGAACCTAGAGTAGATGAAAGAATATTTCTTGGTTACTCTTCTAGAAGTAAAGCATACAAATGCTACAATAAGATACTTCGGAATATTGTTGAATGTATTGATGTTGTGATTGATGAATCTCTCATAGCTCCCAAAAGGGAAATAAAAACAAATGAGAATGATGATGATGAATGTTTTCCCTCATCAAATAACAATAATATAGAAGGAGAACCTAATGACGCACCAAAAGAAGATACATCATAAAGAGAAAAGGCTCCATCCAGGTATGTTCAAAAGAATCATCCATAATCTCAAATTTTGGGAGAAAAGGAATCTGGGGTAAAAACAATAAGAACTCTTGTAGGATCTCCCAGTTATCTAGCATTTTTATCCACCATAGAACCACAAAATGTAAATCAAGCTAGTAAAGATGAATGTTGGATTCAGGCCATGAATGAAGAACTTGATCAAATTGAAAAGAATAATACTTGGGAATTGGTTCCAAGAACTCATGATAAAAATTTTATTGGAACAAAGTGGATATTCAAAAACAAGTTAAATGAAAATGGAGATGTAATTAGAAACAAAGCTATACTTGTTTGTAAAGGGTATGCTCAACAAGAAGGTATAGACTTTGAAGAAACATTTGCACTAGTAGCCAGACTTGAAGCCATAAGAATGTTTCTTTCATTTTCAAGTTTTTAACAATTCAAGGTTTATCAAATGGATGTAAAATTTTCTTTCCTTAATGGTGATCTGGAAGAATAATTTTATATAGAACAGCCAGAAGGATTCATTCTTGGAAATGATGAAAAAATTGATTGCAAACTTAAAAAGGCCCTATATGGTCTAAAACAAGCCCCTCGGGCATGGTACTATCGTCTTGACAAATATCTTCAACAACAAGGTTTCAGAAAATGATTTGCATATAGTAACTTATACACAAAAATTGAGAATGATAAACTGTTAATTATTGTTGTTTATATTGATGACATCATTTTTGGGAGTAATGAAGAATCCATGAGTCATAAATTTGTGTTTTTTATGCAGCAGTAATTTGAAATGTCTTTACTTGGGGAACTAACATATTTTCTTGGCTTACAAGTGCAACAAGCGAAAGATGGCATTTTTCTCTCACAAGAAAAATATCTCAAGCAGATCCTGAAGAAGTATGGGATGGAAGACTATAAACCTGTGAGAACTCCAATGGTGACCCAATGTAAACTCAGTTCTCATGATGATTCTACCATGGTAAACCAAACAGAGTATAGATATATGATTGGAAGTATGATTTATCTAACAGGGACTAGACCGGATATCATGCATGTTGTTGGGATTGTTGGACGATTCCAAGCCAATCCAAAGGAGTCACATCTTCAGGTCATAAAAAGAATATTCGAATATCTACAAGGAACTCAAGATTTTGGTCTATGGTATCCCAAGAATGTTGATCTTACTCTTCATACTCACACAGATGTAGACTGGGTTGGAAATGTTAATGACCAGAAAATCACTAGTGGTGGTGCATTTTATATGGGACCCGATTAGTATCATGGTTCAGCAAGAAACAAAGTTCCATTGGCTTATCTACAGCAAAAGCAGAATATGTTGATGTTGCATCATGTTGCACACAACTTCTTTGGATGATGCATATATTACAATACATTCAAATTAAATGTTCTCCTCCCATCTCCATCCTATGTGATAATACAAGTGCCATCAGTATCTCGAAATATCTTGTTATGCATTCCAAAACCAAGCACATTCCTATCAAGTATCATTTTTTATGAGAACAAATGCTTGAGAAAAAGGTTAAATTGGAGTATGTTCCCTTCAAATAACAATTTTTTGGCATATTTACTAAACCTCTTCCCAGAGAAGCATTTGAATATCTCAGACTTAAGCTGGGAGTTGTCTCTGCCTCACTGATATGATCTGTTTGATTTCAAAAGATTAAATTTGGTACGCAGGTTTCAAGAATAATAATCATGTATATAACTGAGTTTCTCTCTATAAAGTTGCGTACTAATCCTTCTAACATAAAATATGTGGTTCGGCCTTCAAATTAGTCTTCTTCATGTTGTTGACATATATGGTTTGGCTCTGAGCACGGATCTCAGCATTCTTCTATTGGTTCACCCTTTGCTCTTGATGTCAAAGCGGGAGAGTATCTTGGTGTTTGAATAATGCTATGATTGATGTGTCTATCAGGTATATACGATGATCAAACACCAACATGGTTGGAATAAAGTCCAAAGGGGGAGATTTTTGGCATTATGACATAATATGTTGTCCTTGATGAAAACCTACTCAATGTCCTATTTGTTGAAGATGTAGAAGTGATGTATCTACAAGTCAGTTCAAATGTGACAGAGAAAGGAATTCCAGTCTGTGAGAGAGTAATTATTAAGGTAAAGTTTCAATATGAATACATAGGTTTGATGAAGGGAACTTGCGTATACCTACAGGTTTGATGAAGGGAACCCGAGTATACATCCAGAATTAGTGTATACGTAGTTTTGGTGAAGAGAAGTCATGTATACATGCGGGTACAAAGAATAAAAGTAGTGTATGTACTTACGCACTCAATTTATGATACTAGGGGTCTTTACCATGGTATTAGCCCATAATATTGAGCACTATAATGATATTTGATCCCGTCCAAGCATACCATCAACACTTGTGTGGTTATTGGCTCATGGTATTGGCTAAGGCTCAAACTATTTAAGGAGGAGGAGATCATAGTGCAAAGGGTGTATGGGCATGATAATTAAATGAATACTTCAGTCTGAAGTATATCTACATGGATTGGGCCATATTCAATAGATAGATATGATATTTTGATGCACTCATGAATACAACAATGGATCAGGATCTCTAGACCTGAAATGATTATGTATTTTTATGATATGTTTATGAGTTGTTTAGATCTGTGGTCTGGTGCATAATTTCTGAAGTAAATGATATGGTCTGAGAAAATTTTCTGATTTGAAGGGTTACGCAGTCCTATAATATTTATAGATCTATATGCAGGTTCGTCACGGTGAAAGCACATATACCCGCGGGTTCGTTTTAAAAAAAACGCATATGGAAGTTAGGGTTTTCATGAAGTTTGCTGAAGAAAATGTCTGATCATTTATGTTATGTTTCTGTTTTCTGTCAATTAATTCTTCATGTATATATGTAGTGTTTGAATATTTTTCATGCTGCTAGTTGATTATGTATAAATATGATCAGTGACTGGGTGATTGAATATGATGGATGTTGCTGACTGAATAAGGGTTTTGTAAATATGACAAAGTATTATTGAATGCGTCTGTTCTATTCTGAGTCTAGTCAGATTCCTAATTTCAGTATATAAAGATCTATATGTATTTTGATCCACAGGAAAGCGTGTATACATGTAAGCTTCAGTAAGTAAAGTAGCGTATACAATTGTTTTTATAAAGGATCAGGGTTGAAGTTGATTCTGCGTGTTAATTCAGAAGTCTGGGTTTATTGATGTGATATGGTTACAGTGATCTCATTGTTATGTTTATTGGTTGATGGTTATTAGTGTTGATATACAAATTGTGTTGTTTTGAAGCTATTGGATCTAGTGTGAAAAAATATGAAATGTGGTCTGCAGTGGTTCTGAGGGTTGAATCCTTCAGTGTGGAAGTCGAAGCTTCCTACCAATAGAATTTGATGATCAGTTCAGGGGTTTGAAGCTCCCTTCCAGTAGTGATTGGTAAATGATATTAGGTTTTTGGAGTTTCCTTCCAGTAGTGGCTGTAGAATGAGAGAAGGATGTATCCTTCTGCAGGTGGGTGCATCTGTACTGATATGAGTCTGCATCAGTACAACATTGTAAGAATTTTTATATATAATAAAAATTGAAGGCGGAGAGGAAAACTGGTGAGCCCTGGTATTGCACCAAGAGTGCTGCAACTCCCAGGGGCTGCCCTACTTTACTTTATCAACCCAGGGTTTGTACAAACTTGGAGGTGACAGTGCTATATACACAACAGATGCATTTTAATCATGTCATACTCTTCCGCTCTACAAAACGGTGCTACTTCTAGGGTTTCTTGGTGAAGTCTGTCACACTTCAATGAAACTAAAATAAATTATAGAAAGGAAATGACAGAAGGAAACTAAATTAAATTTTTGAAAATAAATGACAGGAAGGAAACTAAACTAAATTGCTGAAAGGAAATGACAGAAAAGAAACTAATTTAACTTGCTAAAAAGAAATGGCAAAAAGAAAACTAATTTAAATTGCAGAAAGGAAACTAATTTAACCCACAATTAACTTGGATAATCGGCTAAACACACCCTACTTATCTTATGCTCTATCTATGTAGATATTCATGACCGAATTCTAATTTGAAGAGGTGTTGCTTGTAGTTTGGGGAGAAAGGGCTAAAGATGCTAATGGAAGTCTTAACACATGTGACAAGGCTTAGAGGTGGAAAGAGGGGTTTAGACTTCATTAAACCTTATGATATCGCAAAAATTATTTGGAGAGGGAGGCTTTGGAAAGTGTGATGGTGGAATTGCAATGGGAGGATGGAAATGCGATATGAAACATGCAATATCGCAATTCGCAATATCACAAAGTTGGAGTAGCAGAAGTGATGCTCTAGAGCGGGAGCGAAATGTGAAATACGATGGGATAGAAGTTATGAAATGAGATATTCGATGGGGATAAAAACTGGGAAATGTGAAATACGATAATTCAAATGACCTGGTGGTAGGAAAAGTGTCATAGTGCTTTAATCATATCGCAATTGGCGTTGGGAGTGGGGAAACGTTAATGGAGAGTAGATGGAGATTATGAAATGTGATTGCGAAAAGGGATTACATTAAGTCTTAAAGGAAAAAGGGAAAATATTGAAAAATGTGATGGGTGACGTGGAATAAGAGTACGGTAATATCGCAATCGGGGTTTGGAGTGGGGAAACGTTAATGGAGAGTGGATGGAGATTGTGAAATGCAATTGCAAAAATGAATTATGAAATGAAAAATGCGATGGGATAGAAATTGTGAAATGTGAAATGTGATAGTGGGAATTTCGAGGAGGAAAGGTGGAGGTCAAAATTTTTGTGAATAAAAAGAGTGTGGTGGTTGATAAGAAGAGAAAAATGAGGGAAATGGAGGCACAACAATAGTGCTCAGGTGTGAAAACAAAGCTAGAAAATGAAGTGGGACGGTTTGATGAACTTCTATGGTACAACTGATACTTATTCATGCAAGAAAATAGACAAAATGCGTGATAAAAACAGTGATTGAAAGACTCGAACTGGTAATGAAATTTCTTCCCTAAACTCAGAAGCAGTGAAAAAAAAGTAATTTTTGGCCCGTGGGAAGATATACCCTCCTTGAACTCTATGGACTGAGATGAGAGGGGAAGGCTCGATCCACAACTTTTGGAGTATTCCTCTATTCTATTACTCTCATGAGCAAATTAAAAAACTACAGCAACACAATAAAAGAAAAAAATAAATAGAAATGAAACTATTAGAAACTAGCTAACTGTTCAAGAATAAAACTAACTAAATGGTAGAAACAAAACTAGTTAAATGACAAAAAAGAAAGAATGATAACATCAAAGAAGCTGAGGCACATGGGTTGGGCCTTAACCCATGATCCCAAATCTCTAGAACTATATCAATAAAAATTCATATGAATACTCATTGCATTACAAAAATATAGTCTTATTACATCCCGAAGGTCTTAAACAACAAAAGCCTAATAGCTTGCAGAAAAAGTTCCGAATAGAATCGAATGGACCGGAATCAACCCTAATTAGTTCTTGATCAGCTTTATTTATCCTCAAGGGTAGCTACCAACAGCTCCCTAGAAAATAGTGATTGAGTCCACTTTGAATCCAAGTAAACCATAGATTGAGTGCACTTTATCTTCAGTTTGCTTGGTTGCCTTTGATATTTAAGGAGGGTGGACAAACCCCTTGAATATATCTAATATTTCTCCATAATTTCCTGACATTGTGCTCATTTATTTTTCAATCTTGATCTTCCAGTGGCAGGGAGCAAGTCCCTAAATTATCTCCTTCTCCAAATCTGCATAATATG